>CM053626.1:219799780-219819109 GCA_028646595.1 Phalanger gymnotis | reverse complement strand
AAATGGCCTTTGTTTTGTTTGAGTAATTCAGTGTATTTCATTGAGCCTTACTAGGTGCTAAGCCCCAGGCCCAAACCCCTATTAGGTGTAAATCCTATGTGGGTGTGGATTGGCAACTAAGGTGGGGCCCAAGGTGGGGCTAACTCCAGGGAGGGCCTAGTTTACATGTCTGGGACAGCAGAGGCTCTTAGACCACGTGGGTTTAAGTCACCTCTTTGTGATGTTTTTAGGTCACGTGGGTAAGTTGCATGTGTGACTCAGCCTTGACACTGAGAAAGATATAAAACCAGGGCTTGGCCTCCTCTTCCTTGGAGCTCATTCCTGAAGCAGTGGTGGAGCGTGACTCTGGGCCAGCCCTTGTTCAGAGCTCCCGGGCTGAACCTAGATGTTGGTAACTATGAATCTGTATTGGGTCTGTTTGTTGATGTTTGTACTTTGTTTGTAATTTGCTCTGAAGTTCAGGGTGCTGGCTTTTTTCCTTGAGCTAAGTGAATGATATTTGTGTGCTGAATTAAAGTAAGCTTGTCAACCCCTTCAGCTTGCTTTCCTTAGTTAAGCAGATCAAAAGAACATGTGCTTTCTGGGTGCTGGTTATTTGTGGATCTTGCACCCCCACAGAAGCTGCTAGCCAGATTGTGGAAACAGTAGTTCTGTACCACAAAGTATGAGAGACTCTCCATAAAGAAGGTAGAAGTATAACATTTATTCAGACACCAGAAAGCCATATTCCATAACCAAATGTTCAACTCCCACAGCCAGTCAGCCCACTTTATCATAACAGAAAGGAACTTAAAACACCATATCACAGCATGGAAACTCACCATTCCAAAACCTCTCCAATCCTGTGCTGGGGTCTTCCCTAAAACAAACTCACAGGACAGCTAAGTCAGCCTGTTCAGTTCTAACAATGACAAGGGCAGCCATTAGCAGCCACCAGAAGCCATAACATCTTTCTCTTTCCCTCTCTCAGCATTTTCCTGTGACATAACTTCCTTTGTCCTGTCAGGAGGCTCCTTCCACCCCATGTGACTTAGGCTTCTTGTGATGTAAGCAGGTCACATGGCCTATTAATGGATGGGAAAGATCTTCAAACAAAATTGCTACTACACAGACTTAATCTGTACTATTTCAGAATTAGAGCAAATAGGTAGATACTAAAAAGAGACATCCATTGAATTGAAAAAAATCTTCCTATTAATTATAACTGCCTAAAAATGGAAAATGCTACCTCTTGAAGAAGTGAGCACTATCACTAAAGGTGTGAAAGCAGAGATTAAATAACCATCTCTTAGGAATATTGGAAAAGGGATTCCAACATTGAGTAAGACGTTACACTAGCTGGCCCCATTTATCTCTATTATTTTGTGATTCAGTGTTTCTCTGATATTCCTTAGACTTGTTCCTAGGTCTACTTGGTACCTGACCCAAAGTTAGTAGTCCTTGACCTGGCATAATCACCTCCTTTGTGTTCTGTGTATGTTTATAGTTGTACTAAAATCTGCTTGTTTTGCTGGAGCCTTAACCTCTCTTAGAGCCTTTGGAAAAGGAAAAAAATATGCCTTGTAATTTGTCCTGGTAGGAGCTTGGGCAGAGACAGTTTAAGAACATAGAAACATATATTCAGTTTATTGATATCATTATTCTAAACTTTTACTGCTTAGATGAGCATTAGTCACCACTATAATTGAGAGGCTATCAAATTTTAGAAGTACTGAAATACTGCATGGGTTTTAAAAATGTATTTGCCATATTATTAATATATTGAGGTAAGTTTGCTCTATTTAGAACCTAACATTGGTCTTTGCAACCCCATTTTGGCCTTTTGTAAAACACATAGAGTCCATGCTGATTCTGATTTCCTCAGCCAGGGAAGAGCAGACTTTTAACAAAATGATCTATTTTTTACGTGGGCTGGGTGCTGTGTGGACAGTTCCACAGAGGGCATCACTTGACAGGAGGTTATCACAAACAGAGGAAGAGATTAAAAGAAGCACAGTAGGGGTGTCCGTAGCAAGCTGTTCTACAGGGACCATTGACCATTGCTAATGCTGTCCTCTACAGCTGCTTGATGCATGCTTCACAGAGCTGGCAAGCAGGCCAACCAATTAATTGCTTATGGTCAGGGTTCCTTTGTTGTGACTTGCTTTAGACCATTTTCAAGTCAGTAATACATTCTTTCAAGAAGTCCTCTCAAATGATAATGGCCCAACTCTTTTGTATAGTGGTCCTAGAATAGGTGGACAGAGTCCAATGATTTTGGAAAGCATATCAACATTTTGGTTGTGTGTATATAGATAACCCTTTTTTCTGTTATTTGTTTGTTTTATTGATGTCTTTGTTTTTACAGCAAAGTCACTTTCCCTTATACTATGCCTACTTGTCCCCATTCCTGTATTGAAACCTCCCAAACAAAGAAAAAGACTTAAGCAAAGTTGAATGGTACTATGCTTCTAGCAGATAGTACATACCATGTTCTACATCTGTAGTCTCCTACTTCTCTACTGAAAGAAGGGAAGTGTGTCACATCATTAAACCCTGTGGAAATGACACCGATAATTAAAATTTGACAGAAATTTTTTTTAATTTCTTTTTTTGAATTTTTTTATTTAATTTATTTAACATATATTTAGTTTTCAGTACTGATTTTCACAAGAGTTTGAATTACATACATAGATATATACATACATATATACATAAACTTATATATGACTATTCCCTTCAGCTAGCCTAATTTTGAGGTCTCATGAATTATACACATCATCTTTCTGTGTTTCTGTGTAAACAAAACAGTTCAACTTTAGTAAGTCCCTTATAATTTCTCTTTCTTGTTTACCTTTTCATGCTTCTCTTGATTCTTGTGTTTGAAAGTCAAATTTTCTATTCAGTTCTCGTCTTTTCACTGAGAAAGCTTGAAAGTCCTCTATTTTATTGAAAGTCGATATTTGGAGCATGATACTCAGTTTTGCTGGGTAGGTGATTCTTCGTTTTAATTCTAGCTCCATTGACCTCTGGAATGTTGTATTCCAAGCCCTTTGATTCCTTAATGTAGAAGCCGCTAGATCTTGTGTTATTCTGATTGTGTTTCCACAATATTCAAATTGTTTCTTTTTGGCTGCTTGCAGTATTTTCTCCTTGATCTAGGAGCTCTGGAATTTAGCGACAATATTCCTAGGAGTTTTCTTTTTGGGATCTTAGTCAGGAAACGATTGGTGGATTCTTTCAATTTTTTTGCCCTCTGGCTCTAGAATATCAGGGCAGTTAGGGTAACCTAACTTTGAACTCCTATCATTCTGTCGCCTGCAGCTTTTTCCACTAACCTTCTCTGTTGTCTTTGGTGTTTGTGGGTCGAGAAGTCTGCCAACTGCCACAGCTCACTGATTCAGGATGCTAGAGCCTGTTCCACCCAGCTCCAGGTCTGGTTGGTCCACGCCACCCACGCTGGGCTCTACCCTGCTCAGCTCCCAACTCCATGCGCAATAGACCTTACCCAGCAACCATCCAGGCTGTCCTGGGCTAGAGCTCTGCTGCCCTCTGCTATTTTGTGGGTTCTGCAGCTCTAGAATGTGTTCAGAGGCATTTTTATAGCATTTGGAGGGACCTGGGGGGGAGCTCACACAAGTCCCTGCTTTCCAGCTGCCATCTTGGCTCAGCCTCCTAAAATTTGACAGAATTTTACTGCCTTTTCATGTTATTTTATTTACATTATTGGAATCATTGAATATATAGTTTTCAGAGTTCTGCTCTTGGCCCAGAAAGTCAGAAAACAAGGATTTGGTATGTAGTGTGGCAAAATAGCCTTTATTTTCTCCTCTATTCTTAGAATGATGCAAGCAGTGTATAGTTTATCTATTCTCTATGCCATTGTGGGCTGGAGAAATAAAGGCAAAAATAATTCCTGCCTCCCAGGAATTCACTGTCTAATGCAAAAGGCATTCTTGACAAGTTGTTAGTTGTTTCAGTCACGTCTGACTCTTCATGACCCCATTTTGGATTTTCTTGGCAAAGGCACTAGAGTGGTTTGCCATTTCTTCCTCCAGCTCATTTCACAGATGAAGAAACTGAGGTAAACAAGGTTAATTGATATGTCCAGGGTCAGTAAGTATCTAAGGCCAGATTTGAACACAGAAAGATGAGTCTTCCTGATTCTGGGAGTAGCACTCTATGTACTTTACCATCTAGCTGCCCTCCCTGACAAGTTACAAGCCCACTATGTAACCCAAAAGGAAATAGAGAAAGTCAACTAAATTCAAGAAACATTTATTAAATGCCAACAATGTGTAAGGCACTCTGCTAGGTCCTGGGTATACAAAGATAAAATAAAGCAGGACCTGCCTTCAAGGAGATTATATTGCACTGGGGAATAGAAAATATTTTAATTAAAAATAGATTTCCACTTTTATCACAAGATAATCTAAGAGCAAAGGAATAGGTATGTTGCTATTTTCTTTTTCATTAAAGTTTTCCTTATGGATTCTTAATTCAATCTAGAAGGTCGGAGGTAGAATATGATGACTTCTAGGTACCCAGCCAGTTCTTGGGCCCAAAACTGAAATTTATAATGCCCTGATAAGGAACGGAATATTGGCAGGACTCTAACTGGCCTCATCGATCAGGCAATGTGGTATAATGCAAGGAGAACTGGCTCAGGAGTCAAAGGATCCTGGTTCAAATCCCCTATTCAATCATTACTTGTGACTTTGGGCAAGTCACTTAATCTCACTGGGCTCCAAGCTCCTTACATGTAAAATGAAGGAGTTGGATGAGATGACTTCTGAGGTTGCTTCCAAATTTCCATCAAGTATCTGGTGATGAATCAGTCATCAAGCATTCAATTAATTACCTATTTTGTGCACTATTCGAAGCCCTGGAGATTAAAAAGTCAAATTTTTAAAAAAGACATTGAATTAAATCTGCAGCCTAAAGCTCTCAAACATCTAGGCAAGCAGCAAAGATCCTAGTCTGGCCCCACCATGGTATAAGAGTTGTCAGGAAGGGACAGGGGAGCAGTGGTGAAATGATGTAGTAGAGTGAAGGAGGAACATTTTCTTGATACAAGTGCCCACATGTTTCCCTTAGGGGGCCCAACCCCTCAATACTGGGAGAGGCGTGGGAGCCAAAGAATAGGATCTCTGACCACTTCTCCAACACCTGCAGTTCTCTCTTTGCTTTAGGGTATGTGATTCAGCATATCCTGGCCTCTGCATGTTCTAACTTTCGTAGTTTTCATTTCTTGTCCCATTTCATTCCCAATACGTTAGCCCCCCCCAGCCCAAGAATGGAACAGCTGGAAGAAGAGACTACAGTCTGACTGTGTCAATCTCAAATTCGCCCTTTTCTTCAACCACCTTCTTTTTAAATTATGGTTATGGGGTCCAGGCAGGGATGAGTTATCTGTGTTCTGCCCATTGGGAACTCCAGATTGAGTTTAGTATTCTAGTTGACAAATATTTATAATGTATCTACTATGTGCAAGGAACTTTGCTACTTATAGGAAATACAATAAGGAAAAATAACAATAGCCTATCCTATCCTACCTTCGACGCTATCTAGAACTCTATGATTTCCATCAGTATGGCTGCTGCTTCCACAGATCCCGATCATGACCCCCCTGCAATGTACTAAATGGTCTTGGACAGTCGCTGTGACAGAGAATTCCATCAATTGTTGACTAACTAATGAGTCTGGTAATGAGCCTCCCTGAACTTAGTTCATGGGGTACAGTGGATTGAGCACTGGGCTTGGAATGAGGAAGATTCCTGTACATGAGTTCAAATCCAGCCTCAGGCACTTTCTGGGCAAGTCACTTAACCCTGTTTGCCTCTATTCCTCATCTGTAAAAAAATAAGCTGGAGAAGGAAATAGCAAACTACTCCAGAGGCTTTGCTAAGAAAACCCCAAATGAGGTCGTGAAGAGTCAGACACGACTGAACAGCAGAGCTTAGTTTGGTTGGTCCTCAGATCACAGGCAAAGACTTGTCAGTCTAAAGTCCACCAGCAGAATCTAGTGTTACCTCTGTGTCATGATGAAGCCTCAGACTAAAATTTTAGTAGAAGAGGATGGAAGGAGACAAATATTTATTAAGCTCCTACTGCAGGGGTGGGGAAGCTGCAGCCTCAAGACTGTAGGTTCCCCACCCCCTCTCCTACTCTGTGCCAGATACTATGAACTTTACAAATGTTATCTCATTTGAACCTCACACCAACTATGTGATGGATATGCCATTATTATCCCCATTTTACAATTGAGGAAACTGAGGCAAATAATAGTTGAATGACTTGTCCAGAGTCATACAGTTAATAAATGTCTCAGGCCAGAATTGAACTCGATTCTTCCCGACTCCAAGCTGAGTAGAAGGTACTTGAAAGAAAAAAACGTTTTTCTCTCATAAATAATTTGTGAGTATAAGAAGACCCCTCACCTCACTTCTTTGCAGAGGTAGGAGACTATGGATGTGGGGTACTGCAGGTAATGTCAGTCTTTTTTTACATTGGTTAGTCTTCCCGATATTTTGCTGAAATATTTCATTTTTTCCTGTCTTATTTATTGTACAAAGTATTGGTTTCTGGAAGGAGAAAAGGAGAGGAATAGATTGGGAAGTAATGTGATATAAAAACAAAAGATTAAAAAAATTTACCCAGATTTTACCTACAATTTGATGACCACCAATCAGCAAGAATTTCGTCAGAGTGGGCTCCCTGACTTAAGCGGCATGACTAAGGAAGAACAGACTGTGTATATCATGCAGATGTCCTTTCGGGGAGCACAGTTTGGTCAGGCAGTGTCAGGTGACAGTGATGCCAGCCCTGCCATGGATACCCTTGAGCCTGCAAAGGAAGAGGATGATTGTGACGTGGCAGGAGACTCTGAGTTACTACAGCGTCCTGGAGAGTCTGCCAGGCACGGACCCCAACAAGGAGGCTAGACGAAATGCCATGGAGTCACTGCCCTCACAAGCTACTAAAGATGGCAAAAAGGAAAAGAAAGAGGAGGACAAGAAGGAAGATACCCAGTCGTTACAAAAGGAAGACTAATTGCACTATTGAGGGAAGTTAAACAAGTGAAATGTAATGACTTGAGTGTGAATTTAGCTCAAATATTATCTTTCTCTTCCCTCTGTTCTTCCTTTGTGAATTCTCCTGAACATCCTAAGTAAAGCTTCAAAAACCTTATCCACATAAGGCATCATGACTCCATCTATACATGATCCCATTGACAACTAGGCAGTAAGGTTATACCGTGGTTAGAATGCTAGGCCTGGAATCAGGAAGACCTGAATTCCAGCCTGAAGTACTTACCAGCTGTGTGATCCTAGGCAAATCACAACCTCTGCTTGCCTCAGTTTCTTCACCTCTAGAGATAATATCAGTACCTATCCCACAGGGTTGTTGTGAGGATCCAATGAGCTAATATTTGCAAAGCACTTAGTATGGCGCTCTGGCTATATAAATTCTTCTAACCTTTCCTTCTGCCTTCTCTCCCTTTCTAGGCCCCTCAGGTACAGAATGATTCCTACCTCATCTCATTTACTTATTTTCTTCATGTAATTCTGCCTGGACCATTCATTACTGCTGGCTCTAAATGTTCTTATTCATCCTGATGTTTTCCCGTTGGCTCAAAAGGGCACCACACTGGAATAGAAACTAAGAAAGAGAGAAATCCATACTCCAGCCACTGCTATGTAGGGGAAGAGAAGAATAAAGGGCAATAATTATCCACAAGTGAAAACTGAGTTTCTCTCCACTGGTTTAATAAGCCTTCCTCAAGATATTCAGATAGCAGAAAGAATGCTGGATATGGAGTCCCATAACTTGGGTTCGAATCCCAGCTCTTTCACTTACCACCTTTGTGACCTTGGGAAAGTCACTAGAGCTCACTGGGTCTCAGTTTCCTCATATGTATAGGAGGAAGTTGAACAAGATGACTTCTAAGACATCTTCCAGCTGTAAATCCATGGTCCTATGGCCTTCAGGACAATGAATTAGGCTGATAATAATATTCTCACCCACTCAGTCCTTCATACAATGCCATGCCCACAAGAGTACAGAACAAGTGTTCTCCCACACCCCTCAACAGATTCAGACTCATATCAATGATTTTAGCAGCAAGAACAGAAGGATTCTTATTGACCTTGAGTCAATATCATTTGCTCAAGGTAAAATACATTTGAAAAGAAATGTTTCAGATTGTAAAGTGAGGATGTTTACAGAAATAATCCATCGGTCCTGTTGAAAGATGGAATAGGAAAACAGGAGCAGCTGTGTTATGTGTTTTTTTTTCCAATTTTTGGTTCTTGACAGAGATCATATAGATTTATTCATTTGATAAGCTATACAAAATACAGATGTAATCATCTAACTCCTAGAACTTCCTCCTGCCTCCAACATCTCCTCACCTGTGTCTACTGTAAATATACACACAGGAAAGATATATTTGCAGATGAAAAGCTAAGTGATATCCCCAGGGGCACAATGAAATTTTTGCCAGATGGTTAACTGATGTATCCCAGTTCAAGCTGCCTGCAATCTTTCTGAGAAGAAAGAAGACAATTTTCTCATGTCTGTCACAAGCTGTGTATCTGCATGTTTCTTGACATTAGTCATTTACATATCCAGGCTGATTCCTCCAGCCTTGTTGCTCAAAAGGAAAAAAAAAATTAAACACATGAAGGACATTTGGTAATTATTATATTAATTATTAGTATTTATACATTCTCTTTGAAGAATGGACCCATTTCCAGAAAATTCTGATTAAGTGAAGTCATACGTAGAGTGTAGTAAGATCAAATATTATAGTAGACAAGGAGTGTTCGCTATTTTACTATTATAGGGCTTATCTTTCTAGTAGAATGTAAGCTCCTTGAGGAAAGTGACTGTGTTCATTTGGGATTTTATATCTTTGTATGGCTTATAATAGGCACTTAATAAATGCTTACCAGATTTAATTGAATTTCTATAAATATAATTTAAACCCATAAAGTCGGGAAAGTCCGCTTAGGGAGCATTGGAATCTATATATATAGAGTCTCCATCACTCTTGACACCTGAGCCTCAGTAAAAGATTCTCTCTCTCTCTCTCCCATCTTCCCCTCCACCATAAAAGCTCTTTCACATTTCGTTTGCGTCAGATAATTTACGCCATTCTACATCTCCCCTTTCCCAGTGCATTCCTTTTTCTCACCTCTTGATTTTATTTTTTAAAATAATTATCCCATCATATCCAACACATACCCATGCCCTCTGTCCATGTATATTCCTTCTAACTGCCCGAAGAATGAAAACATTTTTAGGATTTGCAAGTATCATTTTCCCATATAGAAATATAAACAGTTTAACCTTATTGGATCCCTGGCCGGGTCTGGCCGGCAGACCCCAACCAGTCACCAGGAAATGAAGACATGGGTCAGGTGGGTACTGGAACACAACACGTTTATTGAAAGTCAAGCAAGTTCTTACATAGTGTTTCTACTGCTTTGAAGCCTTTGTGTGGGTCATATGCCAAGAATGTTGCCTGTGTTTTTCCAATATTATCACTTTGTATTTGCATACCACATTTTCTTTTTCCCATACTGTATCTCCATGTTCCATCTCGGTCCGGGTACGCAGAGGCCCTGTTTGGAGCACTCCCTGGAGCCTTTCCTCAAAACATGAAGAGTTCATGTTGAGGTCAGACTCAGTTCCAGGCCTCTACAGATCCCTTAAGGTTTCTCTTTCCTATTTACCTTTTTATGCTTCTCTTGAGTCTTTTATTTGAAAGTCAGATTTTCTATTCAGCTCTGGTCTTTTTATCAGGAATGCTTGAAAGTCCTCCATTTCATTGGATGTCCAATTTTTCCCCTGAATGATTATACTCAGTTTTTCTGGGAAGGCGATTCTTGGTTGTAATCCTAGTTGTTTTGCTCTCTGGAATATAATATTCCAAGTTCCCTATCCCTTTAACATGAAAGCTGCTAAATTTTGTGTTATCCTGACTGCAAGTTTTCTACTAATTAAAATGCTTATAACAATGCATATATCAGCAAAATTGCTTGAGCACCTACCAAGTATAAGGCAATCTATTAGTTATATTTCTTTTTGGCTGCTTGCAATATTTTTTCCTTGACCTGTGAACTCTGGAATTTAATTATAATATTGCTGGCAGTTTTATTTGGGGATTCCTTTCAAGAGGTGATCAGTAGATTCTTTCAATTTCTGTTTTATCCTCTGGTTCAAAAATATCAGGGCAATTTCCCTTGACATTTTCTTGAAAGAGGATGTCTAGGCTTAATCATAGTTTTCCAGTAATCAATAATTCTTAAATTCTCTTTCCTGGATCTATTTTCCATGTCAGTTGTTTTTCCAATGAGATATTTCACATTGTCTTCTATTTTTTCATCCCTTTGCATTTGTTTCATTGTTTTTTGATGTCTCACAAAGTCATTAGCTTCCTTTTCCCCAATTCTAATTTTGAAGGAATTTTTTTTCAATGAGCCTTTATATTTCTTTTTCCATTTGACAATTCTATTTTTTAAGGAGTTCTCTTCAGTGAATTTTTGCATATTTAGTTTTGTAAGGTGTTATTTTCTTCAGTATTTTTTGTGTCTCCTTTACCAAGCTGTTGTCTTTTTTTTCCATGATTTTCTTGCATCACTCTCATTTCTCTTCCCAATTTTTCCTCTAACACTCTTACTTGATTTTTTAAAAATATATTTTGAGCTCTTCCACGGCCTGAGACCAATTCATATTTTTCTTTGAGGCTTTGGATGTAGAAGTTTTGACTAATTGTCTATAGTCAGGATCTTTTTCTGTTGTTTGCTCATTTTTCCAACCTATTTCTTGGCTTTTAACTCTATGCTAAAGCGAGGCTCTGCTTCCAGAATGAGGAGGCACTGTCCTAAGCTTCGGGTTTTTTTGTGCAGTCATTTTTGGAGATAATTCTGGGGACCTGCAAGTTTTTGATTCCTCCAAAGTGGTATGATTTAAGGAGATGTGTGTTTACTACTCTTCTGGTCTGTAAGCAACCATAAGCACTCAGAGTCCCAGCTCCCCTACAGCCTCAAGTTTTGGTGTGTTAGTGCTCCCCCTCATCCTAGGACTAAGACCCAGGACTGTAATCCAAGTATATGTAATACAAGAGAGTCCTGCACCTAGTGCCAGCAAAAAGACCCCTATAATGTTCTGATCAGTTGTCTGACCCCTTTACCACCTGTGGGCTGAGAGGTCCAGAAACCACCACTGACACCACTGATTCAGTAGCTCCCAAGGCCTACTTCTGGTTTTCTGGGGTACAGCCTGTCCTGGACTGCACTCTACTCTCACCTTGGTATAACAAGCTTTTCCTGCTAACCTTCTAAGTTGTCATAGGCTGGAAAATTGTTTCACTCCATCTTTTTGTGGGTTCTGCCACTACAGAATTTGTTTTGAGGCATTATATAAAGTTGTTTGGAAGGGTTTAGGGGAGATATCAGGTGAGTCCCTGCTTTTTCTTTGCCATCTTGGCTGCACCCCATGGTGATTCTTTTTCAACTATTTCCAAGCAATTACAAGGGCTGTTTATTTGATTCCTCTATCAATTACTTGTTTCTACCTTATTAGTGATCCAAATAAGTCTTCTAAGTTTGTGAGTGAGATGAAAGGTTTTGTAAATATTGGATATGAAATTAATTGACATAGTTTTTAAAAGTACAGTCATCTTCGTGTCTCAGAAGCCAATCACATGAAACCAGAATCTTGCTACTGATGAATATTCTATGTCAGCCCATATTAAATCCTCATTGATGATTGAGGTTTTAATTGGTTGGCTTGACATCCAAGTGTTTGGAGTAGTACTGCAAATGGCAGATGCTAAACTTGGCCCTTGTCCTCAGTGAGCCAACCCAGATCCAGTTCACTCCAAGTCATAGAGAGCCGATCTACCCCTTCATCTGAAACAAGAATTAATGAAAATCTTTGCTTTATGCAAAGATGGAAAGCAGGCAGTAATCCCACTCAATCACATTCAGGCTCAAACCAACCAAATTCAAGCATGAATTATATGGGACAATATATGACTTCTGTTTCTGCTGGTGGTATCTTTTCATTATATATAATAAAAGTGTTCTAGGAAGTGTTCAGATGTTGATTTTCTGTTTATAGGAATAGATTGTTAAAGGCACAAAGTAAACACTTAAGAAATTCTTTAATTTTTCAAAGGTTATATAATGATAGATGAAAGAAAAAATTAAATTTGTAACACTTTGTTCTTTATGTTTTCAAAGACAAAAGTTAAATAGTCCCTTCCCTCAGAGAGTTTATATTCTATCCAAGGAAATAACGTATGCATATCTAGATATTTGCAAAACAAATACACAGTAATTTTGTGGGAAATTCACTATTAGCTGAGGAGGAAGAGGGTTCAGGAAAAGCTTCATGTAGAAGATGGTGCTTGAAAATGGCTCTTCCCAAATTCAGGCCCAGTACTCTATCAACTGCCCCACCTAGCTGCCCATATTGAAATCTACTTATCAAATCCAAAATATAAAGTTCCTGGTCCCTAGGTTAAGAACCCCTGTTCTAAAGTAGAAATGCTTCTCAAAGAGCATGAATTCCTAAAAGAAAATAATTGAATCAGGTTTTGTGTGCATGTGTTTGCAACAGTTTAAAATATTCTTGGCTTTTGATACATGTGTTGGTAAGCAAAATGGGCTCCTTAGCACTTAGTTCACCCAAGTGCCCTTGCAGAGTTTGGACTTTGTTTCCTTTGAGTAATTCAGTGTATTTCATTGAGCTTTACTAGGTGCTAAGCCCCAGGCCCAAACCCCTATTAGGTGTGGAACCTATGTGGGTGTGGATTGGTGACTGGGGTGGGGCCCAAGGTGGGGCTGGCTAAGGGGAGGTGCTAACTCCAGAGCCATGCCCATCTTGAGTTTTACTAAGTGCTAAGCCCCAGGCTCTAACCCCTATTAGGTGTTAACCTAACCTATGTGGATGTGAACCTCCCAGGGTCTTAAGAGGAGGGGATAACTCAAGAGCCAATCATAGCAGCCTAAGTTCTGGTCATTCAGATGATGTTCCATGAGTCTGAAACCCTGTAAGAAGAGAAGACAGAGCCATTTGTGCAGGGCTCTCACTCGTGGTGGTGCTGAGGCGGAGACTCAGGGCAGCTGTACTAGGAGCCCTCCATCTTGTAATCTGGATGCTGAGACTTTGTTAAACTCTGGTAACTATGTATTGGGATTTGAATCAGACAAGGTCTGTCTGTTGATGTTTGTACTTTGTTTGTATTTTGTTCTGAAGTTCAGGGTGCTGGCTTTTTCCCCTGAACTAAGTGAGTGATATTTGTATGCTGAATTTTTAAAGTAAGCTTGTCATCCCCTTAACCTTGCTTTCCTTAGTTAAGCAGATCAAAAGAACCTGTGCTTTTGCAGCGTGCTGGTAGCATTCTTCTTGTTGGGGTTGTGTTGGTCTTTCACCCCCACAGCAGCTGCTAGCCAGATTGTTGAAACAATACATTGAATCCAAAGATTGTAAAATTTGAAAATTTAAAAAGGGGATTGAAAGAAAAGGAAGCTTATCTAGATAGTTTCTAAATTCCATTCCAACTTGAAAGTCTTTGATTCAAAGAATAGGGTCAAACTTTTCAATCACACTGAACTCAATTCAGATTCTTGTGACAGATACCTTGGAAATTCACTAACTCTTTCAGTCTTTTGTGTCATTGCACTCAATGGTGCACTCTGATAATTCCATGCTCGTGGTGCTTTGCTTTCTTTTGGTTGGGGAATAACTTTGATATTCACCAGTCAAAAACTATGCTACACTAGGCTGTATGATGATGGAGTAGAAGAAAAAAAGGTTCCATATGTCTGAACCTCTGATTACAGGTACCAACAAATCTGTGGTTGCACATTTGCTTATCCTCCCACATCATTGAACAAACGCCCAGGTAACTTTGGGTTGGCATCATATGCTGAAAACCATATGTCAAGACCTTCCAGTAATCCTAGCCCACATACTCCATGAAGTAATCAGTCAGGATTTACCTGGAAGTCTCTGGTTTATTTCTGTCTGTGATGAGCATTTGTGGGCACAGGGCTCCCCATACCCGGGAGCCAGAGCAGAAAGGAAAACAAACAGGGTTTGCCCTAAGGCGAGAATGAAGTTTTAGTGTTATCTTCTCACTGGTACTCTTCCTGACTTCCCGCATTCTTGACCTTACCTGTCTAGGTTAGGTTCGTAAAGTACCTATCATTCTTCACTGACTTCATTCAGTGATTAATTCATAGGATCATAAATGGCTGGAGCTAGAATAGAACATAGAGATCATCTAGCGAGCCAGGGGTGGGAAACCTGCGACCTCAAGGCCACACGTGGCCTTCTAGGTCCTTAGGAACGGCCATTTGACTGAGTCCAAGTTTTGCAGAACAAATCCTTTTATTAAGGGAATTTGTTCTGTGAAGTTTGGATTCAGTCAGAGGGCCACACTTGAGGACCTAGAGGGCAAAATGTGGCCTCAAGGCTACAGACTCTCCCTGACTCCAGGCCTGATAGTCTAACCCTATCAGTTTGATCTATGAAGAGATAGGCTCAGAGAAGAATTTGGCTAAGATCACATGCAAGTTAGCATCAGAACAGGGACTAGAATGTGAATGGGATCTCCTGAATGCCAGTCCAATATTATGCTGGCACCATTCATTCAACAAATATCTATTGAGTTCAACTAAGTGCAAAGCACAGTACTAGGGTAAAGTTAGAAGTAGATATAAAAACGGTCCCTATCCTCACAGATCTTACCAGCTAGTAGCATGTGTAAGAGGGAGAAAAGGGGAGTTGAATGGGGAAAATAAAACAAGTATCCAAATAAAAATCAATACTAGGCAGGATGGGATCAGTTTGTGTGGTACAAAGGGCCACAAATATTCAGAGAAGAAAAATAAATTCCAAGTGAAGAGATCAGAAATTTCCTTGGACTGGACCTCTTTTCTGCCTGCTCTTCAGGTACTCAACTCTTTCCTTGACTTGGCTAAAGCCCTTCCACACCAGCACAATTCTATTCTACCTATTCTTCCACAAAATTCAGGAAGTATGCTCCCCAGGTACAGACATATGTTTAAAAAAAAAACCTTTTCCCTCTCCTCTTTCCCACCTTTCCAAGCCTGAGAGTCATTTACCACTCACTGACCAAACATGATCTCCCTCTACTTTGCATCTGCTGCCCTGTCTGGTTTCAGTCCCACAAGATATCCCTACATTGGATACTTCCTGATATTCTATCCTTCAATACACATTTACCTGCTTCCTTTTGTGTGCTGTCTCCCTCATTACATTGTAAACACCTTGAGGGCAAGGGCTGTCTTTCTTTTTATTAAAAGCATCAAATAGATCCCCAGTACTGGATCTGGGCCTAGAAAATAGGAATCACTTAATAAATGTCTATTGTATTAAATTGTATTTGATCTATCAGAGAAGAAGAGATAGAATTCACCTGAAAAGATGTCTAACTATTGAACTCCAAGTAGTTTCAAGATACAAATTTCATTTGAAACTTGATTTGTCCTTGGAAACAAATAGTTTTGCTCAAACCATCAATAAACATTTATTAAGCACTTCCTTATACACCAGGCACTGAGCTAGGCAATAGTGAAACAAAGACAAAAATAAAATAGCCCCTGTCCTCAAGAAGCTTATAATCTGCATATGTACATATGTATACATGTAGGAGAACATACATGAGGCAGCATGGCATAGTAGAAAGAGTATTCACTTTGATGTCAGAGGACCTGAGTACAAATCCTGTTCTTGTCACTACCTGTGTGACCTTGTGTAAGTCACTTCATTTCTCTTGGCCTCTAAAATAAGGAGGCTGAGCTGTGTGGCCTCTAAGTTTCCTTCTAGTCTGACCCATGATATACAATCCTAGACATGACTACATACAAAGTGAAAAGAAGAATATTGAGGAGGCAAGGAGACAGCAGCTGATATGAACAGAAATGACTTTGTATAGGTGAAGCTTAAGGCGAACTTTGAAGGAAACCAAGAGATTCTATAAGGTGGAGATGAAGTAAATTCTAGGCATGAAGGACAGTTGGTGAAGAGGCACAGAGGTGAGAAATGTAGTCACCTGTGTGAAAAACATCTAGAAGACCAATTTAGTTTAACCAAAGATTACATGAAGGGGAACAATACATGATAGGCTTGGAAAGGTAGGTTGGGGCTGGGTTAAAAAGAATTTTAAATGTTTGATTTTTTTAAAGCAATTTGTATTTCATCCTACAAGAAAGAGGGAGCCATTGTACTTTATTGAGCAAGGTATGCTGGTAAATGTTTAAAAACTGGCTCTATAATAATTAGGATGATAATGTGACATGACATACTTTTAATTTAAATGTGAATTATTAACATTTTCTCCATCACATTCTTAATTCTAGACCAGAGGTGGGGAACCTTCAGCTTCAAGGCCACATATGGCCTTCTAGGGCCCTGGGTGCAGCCTTTTGACTGAGTCCAAGTTTTATGGAACAAATCCTTTGATTAAAGGGATTTGTTCTGTGAAGTTTGGATTCAGTCAAAGGGCAGCACTTGAGAACCTAGAAGAACACAAACAAACAAAAAAAGAACTTGATCATAAAAAGCTGCTATGATGGCAAGGAAGATCAGGACACAAACTCAGAAGAAAATAACAGTACAAAAACAACTCCAAGCAAAGCCTCAAAGAAAAATGCAAATTGAACATAAGAGCAATCTGACTTTTTAGAAGAGTTAAAGAAATGAGTGGTGGAGGGGAAAATAGGGAAAGCAATGAAGGTGATACAAGAAAATTATGAAAAGAGAATTAGCAACTTGGCAAAGGAGGTACAAAAAATACTGAAGAAAATAACGCCTTAAATATATGATTGGCCAAATAATAAAAGAAGCACTAAAATTTACTGAAGAAAATATTGCTTTAAAAAGCAAAATAGACCAAATAGGAAAAGATGTACAAAACCTTACTGAAGAAAATAATGCCTTAAAAATTGAATGGAGCTGGGAGCATGGGTAGTTAGGTGGCACAATGGAAGTCAGGAAGACCTGAATTCAAATATGGCATCAGACACTTACTAGTTATATTACCCTGGGCAAGTCACTTACCCCTGATTGCCTCCAAAAAATTGTTTTAGTTGGGCAAGTGGAAGCTAATGACCTCCTAAGACATTAAGAAACAATTAAACAGTCAAAAGAATGAAAAACAGAAGAAAATGTAAAATAACTCATTGGAAAAACAATTGACTTGGAAAATAGATTGAGGAGAGATAATTTAAGAATTATTAGACTACCTGAAAGTTGGGATAAAAAAAGAGTCTAGAAATCATCTTTCAAGAAATTATCAAGGAAAACTTCCCTGATATCCCAAAACCAGAGAGCAAAATAGAAATCGAAAGAATCTACTTATCACTTCCTGAAAAGGATTCCAAAATGAAAACTCTCAGGAATATTATAGCCAAAACATAGAGCTCTCAGGTAAAGGAAGAAATATTACAAGCATACAATAAGAAACAATTCAAACATAATGGAGCCACAGTCAGGATCACACAAGACTTAGCAATTTTCATTTTAAAGGAGCAAAGGGTTAGAAATATAATATTCCAGTAGGCAAAGGAGCTAGGACTACAACCAAAAATAATCTACCAAGCACAGCTGAGTCTAATCCTTCAGGGGAAAAATATGGACATTTAATGAAATTGAGGACTTTGAAGCATTTCTGATGAAAAGATGAGAGATGAATAGAAAAGTTGACACAAACACAAGACTCAAGAGAAGCATAAAAAGGTAAACATGAAAAAGAAATCACATGGTATTCAATAAGGTTAAACTCTTTACATCCCTACATGGAAACATGATATAGATATCTCCTGAGAACTAATTTTTAGGCCAGTTAGAAAGACTCTACAAAGACAGAGGGCATGGGTATGGATTGATTGTTTTGCTATGATCTCAAAAAAAATTAAAGAGTGAGAAAGAGGGATGCACTAAAAAAGGTGCAAAGGGAGAGGAAGAATGAGGAAAATCATCTCACATAAAAGAGGTGTACAAGAAAGAGCTGTCACAGTGGCAGGGAAAATGAGAGCAGTGATGGGAAACATTTGAACCTCACTCTCATTAGAATTGGTTCAAAGAGAGAAGGATATATATACACACTCATTTGGATATAGAAATCTATCTTGAAGGCAAGTAGAAGGACAAAGTGATAAGAGAAAAGGAAGGAGGAATTAAAAGGGAGGGTAGATCAAGGGAGGCAGTAGTCAGAAGCAAAACAGACTTTTGAACAGAGATGAGAGAAAAAGAGAGAGATGGAGATAGAGACAGAAAGGATGAAGGAAAATACACAATAATCATAATTGTGAATGTGAATGGTTTGAACTCTTTCATAAAACAATAATGGATAGTAGAATGGATTAGATACCAGAATCCCACAATATGCTATTTCAAAAAGACACACTTGAAACAGAAAAACACACATAAAGTTAAAATAAAAAGCAGAAGTAGAATATATTATGCTTCAGCTGAAGCAAAAAAAGACTGGAGTAGCAATCATGATCTCAGACATAGCAAAAGCAAAAATGTACCTAATTTTAAAAAGATAATCAAGGAAACTACATTTTTGCTAAAAGGTTCCACAGACGATGAAGTAATATATAAAAAAATTACAGCAAGTTTCTCATTTCTCAAATATAAAGGGAACTGAGTCAAATTAGTTTTTTAAAAAGAGCCATTAAAATTACCGAAAAGGAAAATGACAAATGTGGGAAAAGTGGGACACTAATACGCTGTTCGTGGAGTTGTGAACTGGTCCAACCAATAATTTGGAACTGTGCCCATAAGGCTCTAAATACAGAGAATACTCTCTGACTTCACAATAGCACTACTAGGTCTATATATCAAAGAGACCAAGGAAAAAGGAAAAGCATCTATATATACAAAAATCATTTATATCAGCTCTTTTTGTTAAATTTTTTTATTTAATATATTTAGTTTTCAGCATTGATTTTCACAAGAGTTTGAAATACAACTTCTCTCCCCATTTCTACCCTCTCCCCCACTCCAAGATGGCATATATTATGGTTGCCCTGTTCTTCAGTCAGCCCTCTCTTCTGTCACCCCACTCCCCTCCCATCCCCTTTACCCTTCCTTTCTTGTAGGGCAAGATAAATTTCTATGCCCCATTGCCTGTGTATCTTATTTTCTAGTTGCACGCAAAAACTTTTTTTTTGTTTTTGAACATCTGTTTTTAAAACTTTGCGTTCCAAATTCTCTCCCCTCTTCCCTTCCCACCCACCCTCCCTCCCTAATAAGTCAAGCAATTCAACATGGGCCACATGCGTATCATTATGTATAACC
>CM053626.1:219780123-219799280 GCA_028646595.1 Phalanger gymnotis | reverse complement strand
GGGCCAAAGAAGTGCCCGTGCCCACCACCATGATGCTCCATGTGTGGGTAGGCTCCCAATTAATATTTTTTCTTGGAGGCTTTTGATGTAGGCTCTTTGACTTTGTTGACCTCTTCTGGCTCTATGTTTTGCTCTTCTTTGTCACCAAAAAAGGAATCTAGAGTTTGAGTTTGAGTCTGAGTTTGTTTTTGCTGCCTGTTCATGTTCCCAGCCAACTACTTGACCCTTGAGCTTTTTTGTCAGGATAAGACTGCTTGTAGAGTAGAGAGTACTTTGTCCCAAGCTTTAGGGGCCTTGCACTGCTGTTTTCAGAGCTATTCCACCATCAGCACAGACTCTGTCACTGCAGCACTTCTCCTCCGCCAAGGACTGCCAACCAAGACTGCAGTACAGATCCCAGCAGGGCACAGCAAGAGAATCTGCCTTTGTGCCCACAAAGTGCTCCTTGTACCACCACTCTCATCTGCTGCTAGATTCCTCTCACCATGTGAGCCAGGTACTCAGGAGGCCACTGACACTAGTGCTCTGGAGGCAGCCTCAGGAGCTTCCTGCTGCTGCTATGGCCACCACTGCACTACTTTCTCCACCCCCACAGTTGGCAGCCAGACAGCTCTGAACTCGATCTCGCAGTTTCCCCCCAACCTACTCTTTGGCTATTGTGGGTTGAGAAATCTGGTAACTGCCACAGCTCACTGTTTCATGGCCCCAAGGCCTGTTTCGGCTGGCTGACTCAGGGTCAGGTCTGGTCTGTGCCAGTGCAGCCCAGCCAGGCCACTTTCTGCTCTCAGCACCATGCGATAGACCCTTCCCGGTGACCATTCAGGCTTTCCTAGGCTAGATACCTGTTTCCCTCTGCTATTTCATGAGTTCCACAGCTCTAGAATTTGTTCAGAGCCATTTTTTACAGGTGTTTGGAGGGATTTGAGAGGAAGCTTAAGCAACTCCCTGCTTTCTAGCTGCCATCTTGGTTCAATTTTCTTCTCATTCTTAATCATATTAACCAATAGTTTATCTATTTTATTGTTTTTTAAATAAAATCAACTTATAGTTTTATTTATTAATTCAATGGTTTTCTTACATGCAATTTTATTAATCTTATCTTTAATTTTTTAACATTTCCTATTTACTGTTTAATTGGAGATTTTTAATTTATACAATATCTTTTGACATTTTAATACCTAATTCATTTATTATACCAAAGGAGACTGACAGATCTTTACATCATTCATCAATTTCTTCCTTCATCACAGTATCATTTTCTATTTCAAGAGATCCTGGTATCATTTTTACACACAGCATCAATACATAGAATACCAAGAAATTTTTCTTCAGACTAACTTCTGGAGCCAACGGTGAAATTCTAAAGAGATACTTAGATGAGGAACCTTGAACTCTAAATTAGAAGAATCTATTCACAAGAAAACTTTAGCTGGTGAAAAAATGAAAGCTATTTCGATTATCTTTTTATACCAAGTTGTGCCATAGGAAAAAATCACATTGAATTTCTGATTGCTATCATATATACCCTGCAGCTCAGACCATGTGCAACCATGCTTCTCCACTGTCCCTCAGTAACAGCCTTACCTAAATTAATGAATGAATGAGGTGAATTAACCCTCTTTGATTGTGACAGCTAGGCAGTACAATAAGCAGAACACTAGACCTGGAGTCAGGGAGAATTGAGATTTTGCCTCAGATGCTTCCTAGCTGTGTGACTGGTGCCTGTCTCAGTTTCCTCATCTGTGAAATAGAGATATAATAATAGTACCTACCTTCCAGGGTCATTGTGAGTATGGAGTGAGAAAATATTTATAAAGTACTTTGCAAATCTTAAATGATATATAAATGCTAGCTTGTATTACTGTGAACCCCTTCAAGACTCAAACTGAAACTCTTTATCACAGATTTATATGCCAACTTTGTGACATGTATGATTCTACAGTACACAGTGACATTTTGAGGATTCCCACCTTTTGGTATTTATATTTACTAGACATTATCGTGATTAGTAATATTTTAAAAGATAATGTTCATGTATAACCTATATTGAATTGCTTGCCTTCTCAATGGGGGGAGGGAAGAAGAGGGGAATGAGAGGGAGAGGAGGAAGAGAGAGAATTTGGAACTCCAAGTTTTAAAAATAAATGTTAAAAATTGTTTTCACATGTAACTGGGGAAAAATAAAATACTAAATAAATTCAAAAATGAGGAAAAATACACGATCATGTTAATATTGCTGAGAGGGATGTTTTAAGAGGAAAAATAATTGAGGCTGTATGTGAAATACTTTCACTTCTCTGAAATAGATTCTAATACATATTCCCCAAATTTTCTCATAAAGAGAAATTCCTTATTTCATGCAAAGTTTTGAGATTCCTGAATGGAGCAGGTAAACAAATCTTGCTGTCAGTGGTACTTCTCCTTAGGAATCCCTACGAACCATGCATGTCCCCATTTTTCAATTGAGGAAACTGAGGAAAAGAGAAGTTAAGTGGCTTACCCTGTGCCTGAGGCTAAATTTGAACTTAGTTCTTCCTGATTCCGAGCCAAGTGAGCTATCTAGCTGCTTCATCTAGCACTGGCCCTAAAAAAAGTGATGAGAGTGAATATGTGCTCCTAATAAGGACTTTTGTCAACACTGGGATCCCTGGTATTTTGTAAAAAAAAAAAAAGCTTTTGTTTTTAACTTGAGTCAGTATTTCCTGAGCTTCAGAACCCTGCAGATGCCACCTTCTACACTAGTCTCTTACTGACACCCCCATTGTTAGAGCTCAGACCCTCTTAAAATTGCTTTGTATTACTCTGTGTGTGTTTTTTGTTTGAGGCAGATAGATGGTACAATAGATAGAAGGATAGATTTGTAGTCAAGACCTGAATTCAAATCCAGCCTCAGACGCCAGCTGTGTGACCCTGGGTAAATCACTTAACTTCTCTCTACCTCAGTTTCCTTATCTGTAAAATGGGGTTAATAATAGCACCTACTTCACAGTATTGTTATGGAGATCAAATGAGATAATATTTGTTAAAGCACTTTGCAAACCTTAATGCACTATTTAAATGCTAATTATGATTATTATCATCATTGTTATTATTATTAACTTTCACGTATGTTTGTCTCCCTAGTATATTATAAACTCCTTTTTATCAGAGTCTTTTGATCTGCCTTTGTATTCCCAGTGCCTTGTACCTTGTAGACATTTAATGAAGGTCTCTTTAATTGAACTGAGCAATAATAGAAACAAAATATATATTATAGGTTGCTTTATAAGTTGGGATTCAGAAGCTCTTATGCTTCTTAATGGCCCTGAAAATAATAAGGATATTTATTGTTTATCTATTTTATGTCATCATATAATTCAATTGATCAGCCATTTATTCAATACCTTCTACCTGCAAAACTATGTGAGACATGTTTTGATACTTTAAGGGAGCTGTAATTTCATCAGAGAAGCTACATTTTCAACTGATACAGATTGAGACATGTCCCAGTCTATTTAATTCATGTCCTTGCTTTTTATTAATCCCAAATAGAAGATCTATTGGTAGAAGACCACTCTTCGTTCTTTTGTTTTCTCAATGCCATTTGCATTATCCATCTGCTACCTTTCACTCTTGCTACCTGCCCAACCAAATTCTTTTCTGGTCTTGCACATCTTGGCTGTGATAGCACTTCTCTCATGCAAGTTACCATTGGCATCACGGTGCAACCTATGTTCACTCTGCAAATTTCTATTGCTTTTGGGGTATTTGTAATTTTCATTCTCTAAGACCAGGATGTGCCATGATTTGTCTTCATATGTCCTCTTTAAAGAATTATTAGTGTTAAAAAAATACTTGATGTGATAGCAAAAGGTTTGGAATCATAGAGAATCACATAACATTTCTCAGTTTTAATCCAGACCAGCTTCCTCCCACTATTAAATTCTGGACCCAGCTCATTGTCTATTTCCTTTTGACAATGTAGTGGAGAGAGCACTGGACTTCTAAATCCTTGCTAGCTTTGTGACCCTGGGCAAATAACTTCACTTCCATCAATCTCAGTTTATTCATCAGTAAAATGGAGATAATGATAGTACCTATCATATAAGGTTGTTGAGAAAATAAAGTGAAATAACATGTAAAGCACTTTGCAAACCTTCAAATTCTATATGTCATTACTGATCAATCATTTCAGTCATGTCTGACTCTTCATGACCCCATTTGGAATTTTCTTGGCAAAGATACCTGAGTGGTTTGCCATTTCCTTCTCCAATTCATTTGCCAGATGAGGAAACTGAGGCAAACAAGGTCAAGTGAATTGCCCAAGGTAAAACATCTAGTAAGTGTCTGAGGCTGGATTTGAACTCAGGAAAATGAGTCTTCCTGACTTCAGGTCTGGCATTCTAATCCACTGCACCACCTAGATGCCCTAAAGTGCTATATAAATATTATCAAGATCACCTTTCCTGTGTGTGTGTGTGTGTGTGTGTGTGTGTGGGTGGGTGGGTGTACACTCAGATACACATAGTAGAGTGTGTTTAATGATTCCAAGCCGTTTGCTTTCATGCAAAAGCCCATTCTTTTAACACCCAATACTTTCCCAGTGATGCTGTATGAATCATTGAACACTCTGTTCTTTGATGACCAGGAGTCTCCTTTAGAATCTCACAGCCTAATGAAAGACGATCTAGTATGATATCGGTCATTTGTCAAAGGTCTTTCAGAAACTATTACAATCAGGGACTTTTTTCATAAGCAAAAGTTGAGACTTTCTGATAACTTGTACCTTCCAGACAGTAAAGGATGCAGTAATGACAACTGTTTTGCTCTGTTTCTTGTAAATGTTCCTTTTTTAAAGCTAGTCCATTAGTTCTGGTTTAAGGACCTACAGAAGAATTTCAAGATGAAAAAGGAGAGAAAATGACTTATCTCACTTCCATCTCATGGCCTGTAAGGGCTGGGTCCATGAAGCAGTGCACAATTAAGCATATACTGCATTTGCCTACAAAGCTAAAACAAGTATTTGGTGGCATATGCCTTGGAAATGCAAGTCTGAATCAAAATCTTGGAAGGCAGAATTAAACCATAAAATCTAGGCTTACAATAGTGATAATGTTGATGATGATGGTGATGATGATGATGATGATGATGATAGACAGATGGGCATAGCAGATAGAATAGCAGCCTTGGACTAAGGAAGATGTGGGTTCACGTGTTGCCTCTGACATGTACTTACCTTGTGACCATAGACAAGTCATTTACCCTAAGAGTACACTCAGACAGTTCTCTAGGACTACAAATTACAAATGAGTTGTTTATCTACATCTTTGTGAGGTAAGGCTCCACACTGAGAGATTCCTACACTGATGAGATCACAGTCCAAACCAAAAAATAGTAGTAGTAGTAGTAGTTGTTGTAGTAGTAGTAGTAGTAGTAGTAGTAGTGGTGGTGGTGGTGGTGGTGGTGGTAGACTCCTGATAGTTTCTTAGTTCGCCAACAACAGCAAGCAAGTTTTGGGGTAAAAATGTCAAGTATTACTATGTCAAGTTTCTTGCTTTAAACTGTCAACATACTGGATTCCCAGACTGCAGCAAACCCTTGTGTCAATGAAACATTTCCATTTCCTTTCCCTCTCTCTCCAAAATATGAGAAAATCTGCTGGGAAAATTTTGGTGCATTTTAGTTCAGGCACTATGATGAATGGAAAATCACAACTCAATCAGCCCAAACAGGTGGAGATTTGACATTTCTCTTCTCTTTGCCTCCCCTAAGGCACACCAGGCTTCCTGTCATAAAAACCCCAGGCTAGTTTGGAACCAGAGGTAATAAATCCAGTTCAAACCCTTATCTCTGAACCCTAGGTTGTATGATTTCACCAGGAAATTTCCTGGAAACCACTCCATAATGTTACTCGAAGGTCTACTTCTACTCCAGAGCTATTCCAGAAATTAAGAAGTTACCTTGGCAAAATGAGTTGTCCCTTTTATTACATTGAGTCCAAGAGACTCCTCCAAACTATGAACCTACCTTGCTCCCTAGGCAGAGTTGTTGTACCCCTTAGGTATTCCCAGCATCAAACATAGAAACTTAGATTTAGAGTATTAATGCAAACTAGAAATTTTCTACTCCAACCCTATTGTTGGACCAGAGAAAACTGCAATCCACTGATTCCAAAGGTACTCACTAGCAAAAGTGGAATTAAAACCCTGTCTTCTTACTAAAAATCCATTGACCTTTCCACTAGCCCATGGTGCTTCTTCAAACCACTGAGATGGCCTAAGGAGACCTTGAATCTGGGGATGAGGGTAGAAGATAAATGCCTAGGTTACTGAAATCACTTCATAGAATCATTATAATTGACTATAGCTTACTCTGTAGTGAAACTGCTGAGCTCAGGCATTTCTGGAGAATTTCCAATGTTCAGTTCATCTTTTATTTTCCAATTTATTTTTTGGCTCATTACAGACAAGTCTCAGACTTGGTGTCCATGCTGACTTAAATGTAAGCATCTTCTAAACCAATAGGCAAAACTAGATGCTAGTTAGCACATGTTCATCTCTTGCATTGATCATTAGATCATACTGATAGTCATGGTTCTCTTTGGTGGATGATTTAGGAAAAGGGAATCACATTTTATGCTAAGGTTCGAGGTTTTAAAGGTTTTAAAATGTCATGCCAGGTTCCCTAAATGGTGGTAAATGATGATGATGACACAAAAACATTTTTAAGCTAGAAATATTTTAGCAAGTTCAGGGCTTATAAAAAAGGACAGACATATGTGCCTTGACCCCTTCAATGAAGCAATCAAGAACAACCTTCTAAGGACCTACTACTATATGTGAGACATTGTGGTACCTCTGATTTCACTGGTATAGGTTGGTACCTTCTCTACAACTTGTAGTCTTAGGACTAAAGCAAGTGACTTACCCAGGGTCACACAGCCGGTATGTGTCAAAGATTGGACTTGAACCCAGGTCTTCTTGACTCAGATCAGTTCTCTTATTCATTATGCTACACTGGGGAGTTAAAAACAAGCAAAAAAAAATAAACAATCACTGCTCTCAATAAATTTATATTCTTCCGTATATAAGCAGCAAAATATAAGATCCGTATATAAGCAGCAAACAAATGGTACAAATGCACCAGAATGTCCAGTCAGGGCCCTAAGTCTAAAATGTAGAAAATTACAATGGTTCTCGGCATCTCCAACAAAAGATATGGAAGAGAAATGGAATGTGTGTGGTGTGCAGGAGAGTGGAGGGTTGTTTTGATAATTCCTTTGGAAATTCCACTCCTTCTTAAGATTCAGTTTGAAACACAAGCTGATCTTTCATTTAAAAAATCAAGCACAGAGCATTATTTATTTATTCCAAAATGCTACGTCATCAGCATACATTTATCAAATGGTCCCCAGGTGCTGCTTGCTTGGCACTGTCTTCAGTGCCATTGGTCTGTGTTGGTATTAATAGTAAATATCACTTGTGAGTGTTTTTTCCTCAAAACCCAGTAGACAGCTGCTGACTTGACACAGCAAGATAGGATAAAGGCCACACACCCCCGCAGACACCCCCAGAATACTCCCCAAGTAACTAAGTTTAGATTTTCTCTGAAACGAGGCAGAATTATTCATCATTGCATAGTCTCAACTTCAGTGATTGTTTACTTGAACCATCTTTATAGACCAGCAGGTTATTTGGGGTCTTTATAACCTCCATCCCCAAATAATTCTAACTGACATTCCAACCCATAGGAAAAGAGCAAATGGATTACCATTTTTAATCTTACAATTTCAGTTTATGTAGATCTTCTACTGTAGCTCTGCTATATTGTCTTGTGCCATTTCTTTGAATTTTATCACACTAATGATCTTGGCAGTAACAGTGAAGCTATTCAGCTAATTACAGTTAGTATCAATATAGCTTACCTTGCTGTTGAATGCTCTGGTTTTACGCTTCAACCAAGAGAGTTACTCACCTGTATAGCTAGAAGCTCTGGCACTTCTGTGAACATTTTCAAGACCCAAAACGTGATGGTGGGTCAGGCAGTCATCAAATATGATGTACAAGAGGAGTTTAGAGGAAGAAAAGGTGACTGTGGACCAGGCTTATTCTTGAAGCCTTCATAGAGATATAAATTTTTGCTTGAAAGATACATCGGTCTCTGAAGAGGCCTACTACAATAGCCCTATGTTACATGCAGCTTGGGTATGGACTGGTACCTGTTCTTTTTAGGCTCACTTCTCTCTTCTCTCTCTTTCTCTCTCTCTCTCTCTCTCTCTCTCTCTCTCTCTCTCTCTCTCTCTCTCTCTCTCAGCTAACTATCCTTAAAGATAGCATCAGTGATTTGTCAAGTCCCTGTCTGCTCTAATTCTGGGAAGTTGGGAGTTTTCCCAGAAAGGAGTGGCCACTCACTACCACCACTCAGTTTTAGGGTCCTAGTTATAAATGTGGTATGGGAAAGCTATATATCTACTATTTACAACTACAGGTCTGGAGCCCCTGTAGGTATGATTCCCACTTGAATGAATCATCCATGATGATACTACTTAGTCTTAATCATAAAATATGCAATATAATGAATAATAATAATATAAAGAATAATCATAACATTATAGTCTATCCATAAATATGGGTCATCCTCTCTCACCAGTGGTCCACTCAAAAACTCACAGAAGGGTAACAAGAAGGCATATGAACAAGGAAACCTATGTGTGTAGGGACAACTCTGGCCTACAGACCACGTGCTTGGTCTTAGAGAACAGCTGACATTAAAAATCACCTCCCGGATGGCATTAAAAGTTACCTCTTCTCTGCTGGTTTGTATATTCAAACTGATCTTTGACTATGCTGTGATGCAGAATTATGTTCTCTTAGTCAAAAGCAGTTCCCCTAAGCCTGAGATTTGCAAAGCTACTCAAGCATGCTCTTAAGGTATATGTAGCAATAAATGATGGACAGACCCCAAAGGGTTTTCCCATCTTTCATCACCAAAAAAAACAAGGCAGATCATGGCAGTGATACTTTGAATCACTCATGATGTCATTAGTCCTCTTCAAAAATGAAGGACCAACAACAACTTGAAATACCACTGCCTTTGAAGAATGAAGAATGAGCATCATGCAATGGGCAATGGAAAAGTACATAGATGCTACCAAGAGGTTGTAATATATCACCAATTAGAAATTCTGAAGAAATACAAGAGTTAAGGGTGTCATCAAAGAATTATGGGACAGAAAGAGATGGGCTCATGTTTCTCAAGTGAGGAATGACAGATGGATGGCTAGAGTTTTCCACTGGGATTTACAATGGAAAACTTTTAGAAGGGCAGGAAGAGAGTTATACAGAGGTTAGTTAGGCATGGATGGGTTGCATCTCTGAAGAGAATCTGCAAATCGATCAAATCACAGATGCATTCAAGTGTACCATGAGACTGCCAACACAAATAAACAAAAAGACCTATATGTTTAAAAAAAAGAACAAGACTGAAAAGCCTCCTTTTTTCTGCAACCATCTCTGTTCAACTGTTGAGTCTTCATTTCTCCAATCAGCTCTCAGCAGCAGTTTTTCTTCCAATCAGCTGAATAGGGATTCTAAGCGTTTTTCTTAGTTCTCAGTTTAGCTGTTTTTCTATGAACCAGCTATTAGGCTGGACTCAGCTGGGCTTAACTCCTTTCAATTGAAAAGAAGCAGGCTTAATTTCTTCTCTTTGCCTCTGCATTTTTCAGTCTTCTCTCTTTGGTTTCTGACTAACTCCTTCCTCAAAGCAGAGTTTCTTTGTGTGAAATGACTCACCTCTGTCTTTGGGTAAGAAACCAAAATTCATATTTCTGTCAAAAACAGCCCAGATAGGTAAAACACAAGTATCCTATACTTGCAAAAAGTTCTATTACCATTTCCCAGCTATCAACCTCAAAGTCCTCAAATAGTCTTATGTAAATTAGCTGGTGGAAACAAAATATTTCAGCTATCTCAACTTTCTGTAAGTACTTTTTCTCTAAGGATTGCTTTTCTTAGTATTTCTCACACTACTGTCGTTGTTTTGCCTATTTCAATAAATAAAATACCCAACTAAGAAAAAGGCACCAACTTACATTCAGATGAGAAAACGAGTGACCAAGTGTCTTGCCAAGGTCACAGAATCCCAGAACTACATAATCTCAATGTTGGAAGAGACCTCAGCAGGTACGTAGTCTAACTGATACATGAAAAATAATTTCTAGGCTGTGTTAACAGAAACATAGATTCTAGGAATAAAGAGATTATAATGCCTCTGTCTTCTGCCCTCGCAAGAATTTATATAGGGTTATTATGTGCAATTTATGTTTAGTTTAAGAAGGATGTTGATAAAATGAAGGAACCCCTCCCCAGAGGAAGGCAACCAGTATGATAAGTGGTCTTGAGTCTCTGTCATATTAGGACTATTTGAAGGAACTGACAATGTCTAGTCTGGAGAAAAGAAGACTCAGAGACATGATAGCTGTCTTCAAATATCTAAGTCTTTAGATACACTTGTCAAAACTTTGCATACAGTCAGTCCTCAGCATTCAGACATTTAATTTTCTTGACTTCAAACATTCACAATTTTATTAGTAACCTCATTTTCATCTTCACATTGGAAACTGGGTACATATACACAATAGAAAAAATGAGAGGCATGATGCATGAAATCTGTAGAGTAGCTGGTATCCTACAAGGCACTTTACTGATGTTGTTCACCCAACAGTTGTAAAGCACTCCCTATACGATCATTTCAAATTTTCATTGTTTGCCTTTAAAACTCAAGTTTTGTGTCGCAGTTATGCAAAGTGCAAGATTTTTGGGTGCAAAGCATGCAAAGTCAGTGATGCAGCTTGGTGAGAAAATAAAGGTGTTAGATAAACTTAGTGCCAGAAAGTATACAGCCACTGTAGGCCTAATTTGACCAGCTAGCTAGAGACATCAAGGCTACTAATCCCATCATGGATCATAACCTCAAGGTTAAATGGCAGCTCACCTCCACTGTGATCCCACACTCAGAGACCCCTCAGGATCTCCAGTGCCATCCACCAGCCATGAAAGACAAAGTGTCAGAGGTAATATCAAGAGCTCCCCAATCTCAGGGTCTTCTAACAACCATGACTAAAGTCCCAGCAACCTCTCCTTTCGTTTTCAGAGGGCATCCAAGATAGAGAAATTTACAACCATATGCTGTACAGTACAATACCTCACACCACCATCTAACATAATAGAAAATAAGATACAGGTCAATTAATGTTTTTGTTTTAAGAATTTTATTTGCTATATAGCATTTATGTTACTGCAGATTTCACATGTTATGAAAAGTGAGTATTGTCTGAAATCAAAGTTTTTTACTGAGATGTCAACACAAAAGTTCACAGAATTCTAGAGTACTACCAGTAGGGAAAATTTTTGCATGTTACCACCAATTTTATTTTGTTAGCTGTATTTTATGGGTTATTTCATGGGTATCATGTCAGGAAAAATGCATATTATTATCAGAATTCATGTTTTGTTATAAAGAACTGCATGTAAAAAAATGTATTTTAAGCAATCCTGAGTGAAAGATTACATTTTTGGGGTGGTCTTGGGAACCTAACCTCCTGTTTCTCATAAGTTCAATGTATCAACGTTCTCATTTTTTTTGCTTTTGTACTGTTTTCTAGGAACATTACCCCCATGAAAGATAAGGATTGACTACATATAAAAGAGATATTAGTCTTATTCTAATTGGCCCTATAGAGTTGAACCAGGAGCAATGGATGATGTCCAGAAAATGTTTCTAATAAGAAATAACCAATAGTAGAATGGGTTACCTTGAAAGAGGATGGCTTCCCTCTATTTGCAAATTTTCAAGCAGAGGCTGAAGATGTGCTTAGGTGGTACATGGTAGTAGGAATTGCCTTTGGATATGGGTTAGACAAGATGATCATTTAGATTCCTTCCAAATCTCAGATCCTATAATTCTCTGGCTCCCCAGTAGCGGTTACTGAGTCTTTGCTAAGGACGTGAGCTAACTTAAACCTGTGTAAGGAGACCCAGAATAAAGGCTGTGGAGTAAAAGAATGGTAGAAAGAGTTTCTTGCACATACTTGGTAGATCCAGAATATAAGAACTTGTAGTGCAATAAGCTCTCTTTGAAGAACACACAAATCCCACCATACTTGCCCTCTAAGGAGCAGGTTTTTTGTTTTATTTTTTTCTTTTGGCTATTACTAAAAATAAATAAGTCAAACACCAAGCAACTTTCTCCTTCAGCTTTAAATTTTCCTGGAAATAGGGTGTGCAATTGGGGTTGTGCTGATACCAGGTTAAGAAGGCATTCTTTATTGTTTTTTTTTTAATTATCAAACTTTGTTTCTATATCCCACCCCACTTTTCTGCTCCCCACAAATAAAAAAGAAACCAACTCCTTGTAATGAATGACATGCATTCTTTCCATAACCACTAATCAGGGTAGATTTCTTGGAAGAGGTAAGAATTAAGGCAAGTTTTGACAGAGGGGAGGAGGGCAGGGAGGTGGTATGGTACATACCACTGTCATTCTATTCTAGAAGTTGAGCTGAAAGCTAGACAGGAACATGAGATGACTCATTTATCTTGAAAGCAATGTACTGTCAAACCTTCTGAATGTCTATTTTTGAAAATAAAAAAAAGTTTTAACTTGATCTTTTCAGAAGGCCAGAGCACACTGCCCAAGCAGCAGTGTTTTTTGCCTTTGTTTCATAGAACATTTATGTGGATCTGGACTCCTTTTCTTTCTAACATGCATTATAATGACTTTTCTTATAGTGGAAAGCACTTGAAGCAGGGTGATGTAGTGAGAAGTACTAGAAGTCCAAATAGGTTCTCATTCTAGTTCTGTAACTCATTAACCTTGACCTTGTACCTCTTTGAACTTCATTCTCTGTCTCTGTCTCATGAGAGGTTGCCTTAAACAGCCTCTAATATCACTTCTAATATCACAAGCTTTACCATTCTATGACTTTAGCTTTGCTATGGCTGTATCAGGCAGGGACAGCTAGGTGACACAATGGACTGCAGTCAGGAAAGACTCAAATTCAAATCTGGCCTCAGACACTCACGAGCTGTGGGACCCTGGGCAAATCCCTTACCTTTTTTGCCTCAATTTCCTCATCTGTCAAATGAGCTGGAGAAGAAAATGGCAAACCACTCCAGTATTTTTGCCAAGAAAACCCCAAATGTGGTCACAAAGAGTGGAACACAACTGGACAGCAACAGTGGTTAAATCAGCCTAATCCATTTCCTCAAAGTTAGGAGCATCCAGCTTACACCAGCTGGAAGGCAGTGTAGTACCACAGAAAGAACACAGTCTATCTAGGCTTCAGTTTTTTCATCAATGAAATGAAGCTTTTGGACTAGATGACTTCTGAGATCTCTCCCTGCTCTGGATATCTGATTCTATTGTCCTGTGGTATTAACCAGGTGGACATTGGTTTAGATCTAACAAGGCCAGACTTAATAGCAATAAATATAACATCCCATACAGTACTATAGTTGAAATTCAGCTTCACAGCAGTTTGCCTGAAAAAGAACTAAGAGTGTTAGTGAGCCGTAAGTTCAATGTGTAGGCTGGATAGATATCTTTTCAGCTGTGTGTTCGACTAGTGTCTCTTCAGGGATTTCTAGCCTTGTGATTCTAGGAGGTACAGAAAGTCCTGGAAGTTTTGTAGCTTAATTCATTTTTTTCAAATTTTCATAATTTTATTTCATTTTATTTTTCAGTTAACAAGCATTTATTTGCTTTCGTCCCACCCACCCCCACTGAAAAGAAAAAGAAAACCCTTATAACAAAAATGCATTGTCAAACCAATTCCCACATTGGGCGTTTCTAAAAATGTCTGTCTCGTTGTACATCTTTAATTCCAGCAGATCTCCAACAAGAGGGAGGTAGCATAGTTTATCATCAACCCTCTGGAATCACGGTTAGTGCCATTCCTTGTTTTTAAAATAAAACCGGGACAAATGCTCTTCTTTGGTCCTGTGTTTCTCATACCCATGGTCACTTGAGGCAAAGCTTTGAAAGCCTTTTACAATCTTGCTCCGACCTCCACTTCCAGGCTCGTTTTACTTTTATAGACTAGAGTTCAGATAAATTGACCTTGGTATTCTTCACATATGACACTACCTCTCCAATCTCCGTGTAATTGGAATTGGTCCTCCCTGCCTGGAATGTCTTCCCTCCTCCCTTGGACACCATAGAACCCCTAGTTTCCTTCAAATGCCAGTTCTGATGTCACCTCCAACCCCAACCAAAATTAACTTCTCTTTTCTTATGTATGCTATGCATATACTTATATGTGTACACATGTTGTTTCCCCCAATGGAATGTAAATTCCTTGAATAGAGAGACTTTTTAATGTTTATATTTTTAGCTCCAGTGCAGTGCCCAATGCATAGTACATTCTTAACAAATGTTTATTAGTTGACTCATCTGTTGTCAAAGATTATCCACAGGAATGTTACTAGACAGACAATAATGAACACATTTCTATAATTCTTCACATTTTATAATATACTTTTCTCACCAAAGCATAACTGTTTGAAGCTCTTCTTCCCACCAATACCCCAGTGCCCTCCAGGATGACCACCTCTGATACCACCAAGGATATGATGCTTACCCTGGCAAGCCTTAGTGAATCCCCAGATCAGAGTCTCTGGGGATCTCAGAAGCGTTCCCTTTAACCTAAATGATTATTCTCTGAAAATGAATCAGGCTACGTTGATGGGTTTCTGGGACTCTGAACCTACATAATTGCGCTGGCAGCAACTCGGTTATATACAAAAATTATTGATTCTAAGACCAAACCCTGTGTTTTCCAGTAGAACCACACAAAGGTTCTGATTGGTCAGAATAAGCTGTCAGGTCTGATTTGTTTGTGGAACATTCTATTCTTGGGCTTCCTGGAGGAGAGTGGCCTTTGTTGAAATAGAATTATAGTAATTACATTTACCTCCTCAGCTATTTTCTGCTATAAGCAGAGAGATAACAAATATGATTTATGAGCCTAATGTAACACTTAGGAGTACATCGGGATCACTTCGCACTTTTCCCTTCTAAGTGGCTTATTGCATGACACTTAAATTTAATGAGTTACTCTCAATCATGCACATATTATTAATTTAGAACCTAAAATAAATTAAAAGCACTGGAAATTAAAGCTCCCTTGTTGCAGGAAAAGCACAATTAGAGCTGTATTATTTTTGTTCCAAGTTCCTCCAGGGAGAACATGGAAGTGCATTGATGAAAGAATTAGTTTAAACATGCCAGATGCAGAATAGGTGGAGAAGATGCTATTGATATTTTATTATTAATTAGCGATACTGATTGGTTATTTTTAAGTGACTGGTTTTTAAAGCCTGATGAAAGTTTTCAAGGGAAATGATTGACTCCAGGCACCTGCTTGAAGGACCTGAGCTAGTCTTTCTCTTGTGCAATAAGGGCAAAGATTGGGCCTTACAACATTCTGACTGTATTGGGGAACATGTGTGAAACATAAAAGGAAAAAAATATTTCTAGACCATGACAAAAAGACCATATTTGCTTTCTGGTGTTCCCTAGATGTTTGCAATCTGAAATTTTGATTTCCTCTCTGCATTGAAGATAGTCCTAGCCCCCTCTTTCGTTTTAGTGCTATGAACTATACTTTAAAATATTAAGCTCCCATCCATCAGAAATCAAGACCCCATCAAGCACTAAGTGGTATCAGGGATAGGTCACTGAATCTAGAGTCAGGAATACCAATATTCAAATAAAAGTAGTCCTAAATCATTCCAAATAATTGAAAATCTGATTTGTTTTTAATGTCAAGGTGGCATATTGGCAACTTTTGTATCATTTCTGGCCTTTGAGAGTTGTCCAGGTTGCTGAGAGGAGTTTGCAAGGCAAATTTTTTAAGGACTCTTAATGGCTAGAGAAAATTTGTAAAGCTTTTTGCCCATAGAAAATGAATTTATTTCTGGATACTGTTTTACAGTTGTCTTTGTCTTTTCAGAGCTTAAGTGGACAGTTTCATCCAACATTGGGAAGGCTCAGTGGTAAGGAGGCAGATGACTGAAAGGGGATGCAGAGGAAAAACCTCAAGAAATGTCCATTCAGGTTTTAAATTAGTCATCAGATTCTAGAACTGCATCACATATTTGTGGTTTCGGTTTAGTTTGTGGACTTAAAATCATTAAAGTCTTGCGTCTATTCTAGCCTGCCCTGGGATCCTGAATAGCCATAGAAAGTTATTTTTTGCTTTTTCACTCCATCCCAAAGAGAGAAATTACATGAGTTGGAAACATTCCTTGCAGCTGCATATACTAGAGAACTTTGTCATGAGTTGTCTTCTATGGGGATGAGATTTTTCTGACTTAAATGGTGTCTGGGACTGGAGACTTGTCAGAGGGAAGTAGGGGTGTGCTGGAGCCAGCTAAATATTCAATGTAGTACATTATCTTGTTCCTAAATCTGCAACTAATGCCAGATGTGGTCCAGGGAAAGTCACGCTTTCTCTCTGTTTTATTTTCTAGAAGTGAAACATGGAGAAAAAAATTCTCACCTGGCTTAGGAGAAATATATAATAAAGCTGATAATAAATAATTCAGAGCTAAAGAAAAAATAACTCAGACAAGCTATTTACTTGGTGTGTTAGTATCTTTCCTCCTGCTGATTATTTCTTTTCTTTATGTGCTAATTACTATCATTGAAATGGTCCCTAAATACAGTAATATTTGAGACTACTAGCCCCCTGATGAGTCATAACCACGTACTTTCATGCACTGGATAGCCATGGAATCCGTCATTCATAAAAGGCCAACATAAGTGATCATGTAAGTTACGAATGGTAAACTACTTTCAGAAATGGCATAATAGATGAAAATGTTGATACTATTTACTAAATTAGATCAGAGGATCAGAAAATTATAGATATCTCCGAGAGATTCTACTAAGAAATTCTTTTGATAGATTCTTTTGAGTACTTATTATATAATAATTTGATTATATAATAGCATAATAACTTGATTATAATAATAGTATAGTATTATTAGTATATCATAGTATATACTAGTATAGTATATATAGTAAATATAATATAGTATGTAGTATATATAGTATAGACTATACATAGTATATATAATAGTAAATAACAGTATTATAAATGATAATAACTTGATTGTATAATAGATAATAACAGCTACTACTAATATAGTACCAACCATGTGCTAGGCTCTGGGTTAAGTGCTTTACAAATATTATATCATTTGATCTTCATGATAACCCCTTGAGGTAGTTGCTATTGTTGTATCCATTTTATAATTGAGAAATTTGAGACAGTCAGGGGTAAAGTGACTTTTCCAAGGTCATACAACTAGTAAGTGTCTGAGTCCAGATTTGAGCTCAGATCTTCTTGACCTCACTGTACCACTTAGTCACCTTTATGATTTACTAGGTATATGACTGAGTCATTAATAATTACTGATATCTCACATTAAGTTAGCAGGGGCCAGACTTTTCACAAGATCATAGATTTAAAGCTAGAAATGATTTTATTAATATGAAAATGAGACTCAGAGAGCTGAGATTTAAATACTAGTCCCAGATCTCTAAACCCAACACTCCTTCCATTACACCACACTGTACTACCTCCAAATAGATATTTCCCAGGAATAGGAATAGTCCTAGGGGCAGTGGAAACAGGCACAGAAATAAGTTAATTCTGTGGCATTCAGTTGGTGGAAGAGAATGGAGGGAGCTAGAAAGAACTATAGTTGAATTCAGTTTAATAAACATCTACTAAATGCTCAGCTTCATACCCATGAAGTTTGTAGAATGAGGGCTAGATTTCCATGATGTGCAGGGTGTGTGTTGCGTGTGTCACCTAGATTGAGATTCAGTTGTTGTTGTTGATCCTTTTCAGTTGTGTCTGACTCTCCATGACCTCATGTGGGGTTTCCATGGCAAAGATACTGGAGTGATTTTCCACTTATTTTACAGATGAGAAACTGCGGCAAACAGGGTTATGTGACTTGCCCAGGGTCACACAGATAATAAGTATCTGAGGCCAGATTTAAACTCAGGTCCTCCTGACTCCAGGGTCAGCTCTGTCCACTACACCCCCAATCTGCCCTCTAAGACCCAGTTACATGTGGTGAAAATGCAAGCTATCCATGCTAGCACAGAAGGTAAAAAAGCTTAAGGCATGACTCTGTAGGAATGTTTATTTTGAAACAAATATAAACACTTCCGAGCAGAGGTGACAAATGCACAAACTTCATGGCTGCTGGCAAGTACTGCCTGAACCATACTCAAATGTAATTGGAATGTATGTAACAAAATAAATGAAAATAGAATAGAACATAGATAGTGTTGATACATGGTTTTCTAAGTCAACATATGTGCCTCAGGGATCCTTATGTACAGTTTAGTGGCCCCTGCCACTACTTCGATCTTGAAATCACAGCTCTAGAGTACCTTGAGAGGGACACTTCAATGCAATGGGAAGAACACTGGTCCTGATTTCAAATCCTACCTCTGACCCTTGCTACTTATGCCATCTTAGGCAAGTTGCTGGACCTCCCTGAACCTCTTGTTCCATCTCTTTAAAATAAGGGAATTAAAATAGGTAGACTCCTGTGTTGGTAAGCAAAATGGGCTCCTTAGCACTTAGTTCAACAAGTGCCCTTGAAGAGTTTGGCTTTTGTTTTTGTTGAGTAATTCAATGTATTTCATTGAGTCTTACTAAGTGCTGAGCCCCAGGCCCAAACCCCTATTAGGTGTTGTAGTAGGAAGGCTGAATTTATCTCAAAGAGAATCATACATATGTCTGAACAGTTCGGAATCGTTGGGTATAAGGAATTCTCTAAGTAGAAGGCAGAAAGATTAGAACATTTATTTAGGCTCCACAGTAACAGACCCATGAACCAGCCTCCCCATTTCGACACTTTGATCACAAGCTTCCAGGCCCAATAAGTCCGCCTCACAAGAGTAACCAGGAGGCCACAGAAAAGCATGATGGTATTAAACCAAATCATATTCATATTCATGCTACCAGTAAGAAGATCGCAAACTGCCCTCAAGTTCTTGCTTGGCACTCCTCGGTCCACACACAGGTCGGCTCTACTTTCGGGTCAGCTCTGCTTCCGCAACTCCTGCTTCAGCTTCGGCTGTAGCTGTCT
>CM053626.1:219754014-219779623 GCA_028646595.1 Phalanger gymnotis | reverse complement strand
GAAGCAAAATATAGTTAGTCTTTCACAACATGAGTGTTGTGGAAGGGTTATACTAATGATACGCATGTGGCCCATGTTGAATTGCTGGACTTCTTAGGGAGGGTGGGTGGGAAGGGAAGAGGGGAGAGAATTTGGAACTCAAAGTTTTAAAAAATAGATGTTCAAAAACAAAAATGAAAAAGTTTTTGCAGGCAACAAGAAAATAAGATACACAGGCAATGGGGCATAGAAATGTATCTTGCCCTGCAAGAAAGGAAGGCAAAAAGGGATGGGAGGGGAGTGGGGTGACAGAAGGGAGGGCAGACTGGGGAACAGGGCAACTAGAATATATGCCATCTTGGAGTGGGGGAGGGAGGGTAGAAATGGGGAGAAAATTTGTAATTCAAACTCCTGTGAAAATCAATGCTGAAAACTTAATATATTAAATAAAATTTATAAAAAAAATCCCCCTGCTTAACCTTACAGCTTGGCCCCAAATTATATTTCCAGCCACAATGGATATCTTCCATACCCTATAATAGAGCCAAATTGGCTTTCTCCCTATTCCTTACCCAGAATACACCACTTCGGTACTTAGCACAGAGTCTGGCACATAGTAGGCACTTAATAAATATTTACTGACTAATTGCTCTTTGCTTTTTCACTAGCCACCCCACATACCTAAAATGTGCTCCCTTTTACAGTCTGAGTCCTCTTCCTTTAAGATGCAATTCAAGTATCATCTTCTTCATGAAGTATTTCTTGATTTTCCCATCTGTTACTGCCCTCCCTCTTATATATTCAAATAAATTTGCATATATACAAAGTAGTTGACTACATAATAGTTCACTATTATGTAGTCAACTACTTTGTATATATTCAAATTTATTCCCTTTGTGCTTATGCTGTAGATGTTTTAATATGTACTTGTTGTCTCCTCCCTCTATACTCCTGACTATATACTCCTTGCAAGTAAGGATTATTTCATTCTTTGTACTTATATCTCCTATTCCCAGCATTATGGCTAGTATGTGGCAGGCACTTTATCAATATTTATTGATTGATAGGATGAATTCAATACAACAAGTAATCATTAAATGTGTATTATATGCCAGTTGCTGTGATGAGCATACAAAGTATAAAAAATAATGAAATGGCCCCTCTCCTCAAGGAACTTATATTCTACTCAGAGAAAACAAAATTAGAAAAATAAGTCATTACAAGATATGTGCAAAATAAACACAAATTAAATTTGGGAACTGGGAACATTAAGAAGTGGGAGAATCAGAAAATACCTCTTGAGTTGAGACTTGAGAAGTAACTTGGCATTGTGACAGATCAGGATAACTTGGGCAAGTCCTTTAGCCTCAGCCTACTTCAGTTTCTTCGACTGTAAACTAAGGATAAATATTACACCTATCTCCCAAGATTGTTGTGAGGATTAAACAAATTAATATTTGTAAATCACTTTGCTAACTTTAAAGCAAATGCTAGCTATTATTATATTCATATTCCAAAACTTTGTGAAGTAGTTGAAAGAACACTGGGTTCAAATTCTGATTTATCCACTTTAAGTCTATGAGACTTTAGGCAAGTTACTTAACCTCTCTGGACCTCAATTTGCTCATATGTTAAATGAGGAGGTTTTACTTAGTGAGTTCTAAGATACAATATTTGCAGCTACTTGGCACAGCGGATACTGTTGGGCCCGGAGTCAGGAAGACTCATCTTAAATTTGGCCTCAGATAGTTAGTAGCTGTGCGATCCTGGGCAAGTCCCTTAACCCTGTTTGCCTCAGTTTCCTTATCTGTAAAATGAGCTGGAGAAGGAAATGGCAAACCACTCCAGTATCTTTGTTAAGAAAACTCCAGTTGGGGTCACGGAGAGTTGGACACAACTGAAAAACAACTAAATAAAAAAGGTCTCCCATAAAAGGTCTCCCATTTTATCACATGGAATTGGCCCACTTGGTGGGGAGGGCATTAGCTATATTCATACAAATACAGTAAAAATTCTACTTCTAGTAAAGCATCAAGTGAAAAACATAGCATCAAAATCCACTTATACAAATCCTATTTTCAGGATTACTTGCATTACTCAAGGGGTTTTTTTTGTAGACAGTTGATTGATTTCTTTGTTTGCAGACTAAATAAGCTTTCAAATCCACCTGCTTAAACAACACCTGGGAAGGGCTGAGAAAGGACAGTATCATGAACAATTCAGGTTGGCATTTCATACCAACCTGAGAAATGAACTGCCTCTCCCAACATGGAGTAGATAATAGGCTAAGGAAACAACAAATTACATTTTAGTTTTTTCTGAATTATATCTTCACTATATGGGATTTGTTCTTTGCCTTGAGACAAATGACCAGATTCTAAGGCACAGCTACTTTAAACTGTAAACTCAAAATACAGTACAATTTACATGTGATTATCTAACATTTTGGATCTCTCCACTCCCCTCAGTATATATAAACAAAAGTGTTGTGATTTAGTGGATAAAGGCACCTTTTGTTATTGTTGCGCATAGGGGAAAAGTGGGTATTTACACAACCAATTTTGTTGTTAAAAAATCCTTATGTGGTTCATAACCGGAGGGAGCAAAAATCAATGTATAAATGAAAGACTATTTTAAGGTACAAGCATGTGTAAGTATGCATTTTTGCTAAGCTTGAATAAGTCTGTGGCTAGAGTAAGTGTGTTTCTTGGTTTAGTTGCCTTACATTTTCATAAGTAAAATACATGAACAATTTCTATTATGGTCTAATAAATTTATAAAAACAGAAGTGATTGATTCTGTGGAGGCATCTAAATGAAGGCAATGGGCATTAAATAATTTAATTTACTGTTATTAAAATGTTTGGATTGAAGAAGTTATTCTCTAGTGTGCATTTTCTAGACCATTTTGCCAAAAAGAAATATTAAAAACACACAAATATGGAATGTAAAGGCATTCATAGCTAAAATGAACACTCTATCCTTTTAAAATAATAATTAGTGGGTAGAATAAATACTCATGGAAAGAGTCAAAGGAAAACAAGCAAGTACAGCCCACCCCAAACCATTCTCCTGTGATAGAACTTAACTCCAGTCCTAGGTACTTATTATCAGATTTATAGATGAAAGGAAGCTGGAAACAGCGACCAAAATTCTGGATGAGAAAATAGGAATTGTGTTCAGTTGTGGGTAGCACATCTTTGGAAAGATAATAAAAAGCTGGAGGATGACCAGAATGTTAAAGGGCATGAAGATCATTTCCTATTAAGAGCAATCAAAGGAAAAGAAAGGAAAAGGAGATGCTTATCCTGGAGAACACCCCTTCAGGATCAGGTGGGGGCGGGGATTATCTGCTATCTTCAAGCAGTTGGCCAGCTGTCATTTGGAAGAGGGGTTAGAAAGGGGTGCAATGAGTGGATGTTAAAAAGAGGTTAAAGGGGATGTTAAAGAGGTTTGGACTCACTTTAACAGAAAACTACACTATAAATTATATTGTTCTTTGTCCTTCATCCTCAAAGAGGATCATGGCATCAGGAAAGTGATGCCATAACTTGCAAGTGAATTGGATTTAAGTGAGGCAGCGCTGTGCAAAGTCACCAGCCTCACTTTCTCCTCTGGAGACATTTGGGCCTAGTGGCAAGATATACATCAGCATGACTGGAGATGGCCCCGGATGCAGTGGGAGATCTTGGCCTTTTTAAGCTAAGATCTTTCCCAGATCTCAGTTTGATTGAGGCAATATCCACTCAGTAATTAAGGCTAGGTAAGAAAAGAGGCAAAGGCTAGCCTCTTCTATCTTGTAAAAAAGTAAATCAGTCTGGGAGAAGACCTTCAGGATTTTCTGGTCAAAACAGAAACAGTTTATATAATGTACATGTATAATATACTATGCAAGATATAAACTATATTATAAATCCTATTTATAAAATTATAAATAATCATTAGACAAATCTAAAAATTTTGGATTGCAATGGGAAGCTGTGGAGTCTCTCTCACTATGGCTTTTCCAAAAAAAATAATTTATGAAATAACAAGTATTTCTATAACATAGAATTAAAGAAAAGATGATTGATTGCACACAAAGCTGCAAATCTATTATGTATAACTTGCTATTTCTTTTAAATATATAATAAAGTAATCATGTAATTTTCTTCCCCTACTTTTTCCTTCTGTTACCCCCCCACCCACCCAGAGAGGGCTGTCATTAGACAGGTGAAGGCTGGATGGCTATTAGTTGGGCGATACACACATGGAGACAGCTGGAGTGGCTCCTGAATATCCATGAGTAGAGATCCTGCCTTCAAAGAGATTTTAACAGCTCCTAAATTCAGCTTTATCTGGTCTACTCACAAATGAATCATACAAAGGCACCTAAAGTTCACTGATCTTAGCTAGCATGGAGCATCTAGCTCCTTTTGTTCATGTGAGTATAAAATCCCATGACTCTTTAACATCTCTAGGCCATCTAGAACTGGTGAGTTACTCAAGCTGAGTTGGTTGCCTGGGATTCAGTTATACTGAATTCACTTGCTTGGATACAGCTAAAGTGGGGGACTTAAAATATCAGTGAAGGGGGTGGTATATGTCTCGTTCCTTCCTTATGAGTGATTATGTCCATGTAGATTACATAAAATTCAATTAACTCTGTAATGATCTTAAAATGAGATGAGCATTTTCTTTTTTTTTCCTTTGAAATGCTAAACCTGACCAACACAGAGGGCATGCATGGTTAGATAATAGTTCATTTGAAAAGGACCATTTAATGGACTGCAAATTTAAGTCCTAGTTGTGGTATGGCAGCCAGAAAACCTAATGTAATCTTAGGTTGCCTGAAGTAGATGGTACGGGAAGCAGGAGGGATCCAATCCTGTTGTGCTCTACTTTGGTTAGAGTACATTTCACGTACTATGTTCAATGCTGGGGACTACATTTTATGAAGGACCATGGCAAACTGGAATCTATACATGGGACAGAATGGCTAGATCAAAGGATGGCTAGTCCAAATGGAAAATCTACAGACTGGAAATCCATGAAGGTTGGTTAAAGGAAGTAGGTGTTTAGCTTAGAGAAGGAAGCACTTAATGTTGGGGGTGGGGAGGCAGGGAAGGGGAGGTGGGAAATGACACACTAACATGCCAGCTGTTTTCAAGTTTTTGAAGGGCTGTCATGAGAAGAGGAACTGAAATTGGTATTTTTGAACCCAGAAGACCCAGATAGGAATAAGAGGTGGAGATTACAGAAAAGTAGATTTGGGCTTAGTGGCAGGGAAAAAAAAATCCTGACAATTAGAGTTGTCTCAAAGTAGGCCAGATGTGCTGAATTCCCCATCTCTGGATGTCTTTAAGCAGAGATTAGAAAGAATTTTTCACAAATGTTGTAGAGGGCATTGCCGTTTCATGTACAGATTGCAGTAGATTGGAGATGTCAAAGTCAAATAGAAATGGGGCCACCAACCTGCACATGAAGATCCCTGCAGGCTCATATTGTCTCAAAAATCACATATTAACATATCTATATTCTATTGCATTCATATTTATTTTTTTAAATATTTCCCAATTACATTTTAATCTGGTTGGAGTCCCACTTGGATGCATATTTGATACCTCTGCCCTAGATGACTTTTAAAGGTTTTTCTGAAGATTTTATAAGATTTTATGAACTGTCAGATTTTATAAAACTCTGTCTTCTCTCCCCACTAGACTATAAGTTTTTTGAGAGCAGGGGTTAATTTCATCACATAAGATATGCATATGACATAAACAAATAATTGATCACTACTTATTAGTTTATATTTTGTTATATATGATGTTATATAATATTGTATATTTCACATATAATGTATTGTTATATATTACCCTAATATAACAGACTTTGCATATTATATAACATAACAATAACAATTATTATTCAATTATGAATCTTATCCTATTCTATCGCTAATAATATACAATGTATATGAGATATATATAATTATATATACTCACATATATACATATATATAGAGAGAATGTGTACTTGTAAGCATTTTAAAGAAATTAATTAGCATTTATTAAGCCTTTACATATGCTTAGAACTGTGGAGGATATAGAAGAAGCACACAACAAAGGAAACAAAAACAAATTGGTTTGGAAAAGGGAGAGGAAATGCAATGACTGACCAATGAGAAAAGGCTTCAGAGAAACTGTGACTTTGAGTTCTTGAAAGGTCTGTGAAATTGAGGTAAATGGGAGAAGGGAGAAAGTTTCTTGATGGTGGGGAACAAAATGAACAAAGGTGCATGTGATTATGAACTGCAGGAAAAAGTAAAATGTCTAAAGGACTCCTAAATTCGCTGCATGGTCCTCACAACTATGGAAGAAGTGAGAGTTTTAGGCAGGTTTGGCAGGCAAAATGAGGTATTGGCACTGTTGGCAGCAGGTGACAGGCATCATGAGATAGGGATCTCCTTTTTGGACTCTGTCTTGCACAGCAAGGAAAGCTCTTTAGTCTAGAATCCCAGTACAATTCAGTTCCCATTACCCATAACAAGAAACCACTTGCTGTTTGGAGAACAAAAGATTTGAAAAATATGTCAAATATAGTTAATAAAGGCATTTATTTTCTATTATTAGAAATGTAGGAAAAACTCCCCACAGTACACATTCTCTAACTTAGAAATTCAAGCCCTGTTTTTCAGTCATTTTAAATGTTATTTATGGCTCAAGGAGCCATCCTATTTCTGTTCTTGAGATAACACCACAATCTTGTCTTGCCAACACACCAAATTCAATATTTCTCTGAAAAAATCTTTCCCTCCTTCCTCAAGAGAGGAGTAATTAGTAACTGTTGGACTAATTCAGTTTCACGTGGAGAGGAGAGAGATGGACACTCTTGGATGCTAGCCCCATATGGGAGGCTACTTCTGCTGGGGTGATGAAGGGAGGACAACAGAGGTAAGAAGAAGGACTGAGTGTACAGGGCTGTGGAGAAACTCCCCTGGGATGTGGTCAGTTTGGGGAAGGGGGATCCATTTGATAAAATATTATTCTTACTATGTAGGTGCTAAATTCAATTGTTTCTATACTAAAGAAGGAATTTAAATTCTGTTAGCATACTCAATTTCAGTGTCCTTGAAAAAAGCCACAGTCACCCTTCCTCGGTTATAACAAACCTCACTCCACTCCAATTGACCCTTTAATTTGCCTTCCGTATTTCTGTTAATGACACCACAGCCCTTTCAGTCGCCTCAGCTAAAATCCTAAAGTCATAGGAGCAGCCTGGTACAATGGAGAAAGCATTTAGTTTGGGAGTCAGTATCTGAGTTCAAATTTCAGTTCTGCCTCTTACTCCCCGAATGACGTTAGACAAGTCACTTAATCCCTGTTGGTCTGTTTCTTCATATGTAAAATGGAAGGATTGGACCAGATGACTTCTATGGTCCCTTTGAGCTCTGGGTCTATGAGCTTTCCCTTTTTACTCCCCTTCCATTCCTATATCTAATCAGTCACTGCCTCGTAATGATCCTATCTACCCTTTTTGAACAATCTGACTTACCCTACATGGTTTACTCATTTTGCCCTAGTTCTACTCTCTACTTTCCTGCCTCTTCTCTCCTCTTTTCCTCTCTCCTCTCACCTGCCTGTGGAAAGTTGCTTCTCTACTCAAGAACAGAATTAAATACCCCTTTCCTGATTCCTCGATCTTGAAGTCAGCTCACCTTTTTCTGTGCTCCTAATGATTTTCATTCGTATCCATCTTAAGTCACTTTTAACAGTTGACTTTTTATTATAGTTTTTTTATGTTTCTTCTCTATGATGGTATAATAATATCTTGCATTTGTAACATACTTCACAGTCACAGGAGCATGGAGCTGGAGCTGGAAGGGACTTTCTATCTAATCCAACCCCCTCATTTTACAGAAGAGAAAACTGAGGTTCAAGGAATTTGAGTGACTTTGAATGAGGATTAGGGTCATACAGGTATAAGAATCAGAGGAGGGATTTGAACCCAGGCTCTTGATTGTAGAGCCAGTGCTCTCTTTATTGTACCAGTCAACAAAGTGCTTTCCCAATGTTATCTTATCTGATCCTCACAACAGCCCTTTAAGATAGAGCAAGTACTATGATCTCTACTTTTTGTGAGGGGAAACTGAGGCCTAGAAAAGTTAAGGTTCTTGTCACAGCTTACAATGAGTAGGGGACAGAAGCAAGACTTTTGAGGATGACGACTATGTCTTATTCATTTTTTTAAGCATCTTGGACACAGTGGACATATTTGTTCAATGGAATCAAACCCAACAGATTTTAGGAAGGATCTCAACTTCTCTGATTACAGAAAGCTCATTTGGAAGTCTGTGTTTTTTGGAAGTTCAAGCTGTCTGTTCTTTGTGACCATTATTCATTTAATTAGGATAAGGATAAGGTCAGAACTTGGGATTTCACTGGTATAGGGAACTTTGGGATAAAGAAATTCCTTCTACCAATGCTGGAGCATTTTCTATATGATGGTGGCAAGACTTGAACCCAGCTCTTACTGGCTTTGAGGCTGGCTCTCTATTCACTACTCTGTTCTTCCTCCCAGCATTTGAATAATAGCAAACAGTATTGGCTTCAGAAGGAAATGGCAAACTACTCCAGCATCTTTGCCAAGAAAACCCAAAAAGGGGTCATGAAGACTTGGATTTGACTGAAAAATGACTACTGTGTAACAACAACATTTATATAGCACATTACTGCTGCAAAATACTTTACAGATAGTATCTTTATTCTCATTACACCCCTAGGTGGCAGGTACTATTATTATCCTCATTTTACAGATGAGGACACTGAGGCAGATAGAGGATAAATGACCTATCCAGGATCACAGGGCTACTAAGAGTCTGAGGTCATATTTGAACTCACATCTTCCTGCCTCTGAGTCTAGTCAATCTTGTGGCCTAACTAATGAACGATGTTAACATGACAAAACTATTAGTTTGGAGAGAAGTTCAAGGTGCTTCATATAGGTAATTATGAATGTTAGCTTTTGTTTCACTTCTCTTTTCTAGCCCTTTACAATTTGTTTAGTGAGACCCTCAGATTGAAAGTCAATTTAATTCAGTTCTAGCCCTTCTACTCCTCAGAGGACTGCAGTCTGGGAACACAGACATTTTTTTATTTTTTCTTAATTTTTAAAAATTTTAAAATTTACTTGGTATTTTATTTTCCCCAGTTACATGTAAAAATAATTTTTAATATTCATTTTTAAAACTTTGCATTCTAAATTCTCTCCCTTCCTCTTCCCTCCCCACCTCCATTGAGAAGGCAAGCAGTTTGATACAGGTTATACATGTGTAGTCATGCAAAACATTTCCATAATAGTCATGTTGTGAAAGAAAACATAGACCAAAAACACCCCCCAAGAAAAATGAAGAAAGTAAAAAAAAAGTATGCTTCACTCTGTATTCAGACATCATCAGTTCTTTCTCTGGGGATGGATAGAATTTTTCTCATAAGTCCTTCAGAACTGGCTTGGATCATTGTATTGCTGAGAATAGCTAAGTCGTTTCACAGCTGATCATCTTACAATATTGCAGTTACTCTGTGCATAATACATTTCACTTTGCATCAGCTCATGTAAGTCTTTCCAGGTTTTTCTGAGAGTATCCTGCTCATCATTTCTTTTAGCACGATAGTATTCTACCATAATTGCGTAACACAATTTGTTTAGCCATCCCCCAGTTGATGGGTATCCCCTCAGTTTCCTATTCTATGCCCCCAGAAAGGAGTTGCTATAAATAATTTTGTACATATAGATCCTTTCCCCCCTGTTTATATCTTTTGGATTACAGACCTACTAGTAGTATTGCTTGTTCAAAGGGTATGCATGGTTTTCATAGCCCTTTGGGCATAGTCCCAAATTGCTCTACAGAATGGTTGAATTAGATCGCAACTCCACCAGTTATCATTTCCCTTTTCTGTTCCCAATCTAATAGGTATGAGGTAGTACCTCAGAATTTGCCTTAATTTGCATTTATCCAATCAGTAGTGAGTTAGAGCATTTTTTTCATATGGCTATATGATAGCTTTGATTGATTCATCTGAAAACTGTTCATATCTGTTGATGGTTTATCAATTGTAGAGTGGCTTTATTTTTATAAATGTTACTCAGTTCTCTATATTTTTAAGAAATGAGGCCTTTATCAGAGAAACTTGCTTTAAATTTTTTTCACAGTTATTATTTCTAATTGTATTTCCCTGCATCTTATTCCCTCGTTTATTCTATTCTCTCCCTCCTTTCACTCTATCCCTCCTCAAAAGTGTTTTGCTTCTGACTACCCCTTTCCCCAGTCTGCCCTCCCTTCTATCAACCTCCCCCTTCTCACATCCCTTTCCATGCCTACTTTCCTGTAGGGTAAGATAGATTTCTATACCCAATTAAGTATGTATGTTACTCCCTACAAAGATATTTTTGTGCCCTATTTATAGCCCCCTGCCTCCGTCAATTACACAGCCCTCTTATCCCAAGATAAGAATCAACTCAATATTGGAATGAGTAAGATTTTAAATAAAATATTAGCAAGGAGATTACAACAAAAAATCACAAAGATCATAAACTATGACCAGCTGGAGTTTGTACCAAGAATGCAGGGCTGGTTCAATGTTAGGAAAACTATCATGTAATTGACCATATCAATAACAAAAGCAACAGAAATCTTATGATTTTTTCAATAGATTCAGAAATGGTTTTGACAAAATACAACACCCATTCCTATTAAAAGCACTAAAGACCATAGGAATAAATGGAGCTTTCCTTAAAATAATAAGGAATCTAAAACTGTCAGTAAGCATTATTTGTAATGGAGATAAACTAGAAGCTATCCCAACAAAATCAAGGGTGAAGCAAGGATGTTTATTATCACCACTATTGTTCAATATTATAATAGAAATATTAGCTATAACAACATATAGAGAAGAAAAAGAAATTAAAAGAATTGAAACAGACAATGAGGAAACAAAACCATTTCTCTTTGCAGATTATACAATGGAATACTTAGACAATCCTAAAGAATCAACTAAAAACTAGTTGAAATAATTAACAACTTCAGCAAGGTTTCAGGATATAAAATAAACTCGTATAAATCATTAGCATTTCTATATATTACCAACAAAGCCCAGCAGCAAGAGACAGAGAAATTCCATTTAAAATAATTGTAGGCAATATAAAATACTTGGGAGTTTACCTGCCAAGACAAACCCAGGAACTATATGAACACAATTACAAAACAGTTTTTCACACAAATAAAGTGAGACCTAAACAATTGAAAACATATTAATTGCTCATGTATAGGCCTAGTCAATTAAAATTAAATGACAATTCTACATAAATTAATTTATTTATTCAGTGTCATAATAATCAAACTATCAGAAATTATTTCATAGAGCTATAAAAATAATAAAATCCATCTGGAAGAACAAAAGGACAAAAATATCAAGGAAATTAATGAAAACAAATGTGAAGGAAAGTGTCCTAGCCATACCAGATCTTAAACTGTATTATAAAGTGGTAATTATCAAAATTATTTGGTAATGGCTAAGAAATAGAGTAGTGAATCAGTGGAATAGATTAGATATGCATGACACAGTAAGAAATGACCATAACAATTCATTATTTGAAAAACTCAAAGAGCCCAGCTTTTGGGACAAGAACTCACTATTTAACAAGAACTGCTGGGAAAATTAAAAACCAATATGGCAGAAACTAGGTATAGATCAACATCTTATACCATATACCAAGATAAGGTCAAAATGGGTATATGATCTAGACATAAAGGCTGATACCATAAGCAAATTAGAAAAGCAAGAAATAGTATATGTGTCAGACTTATGGAGAAAGAAAGAAACCATGACCAAAGAAGAGATCGAGAGCATTACTAGATGTAAAATGGATAATTTTGATTAGATTAAGTTAAAAAGGCCTTGCACAAACAAAACCAATGCAGCCCAGATGAGAAGGAAAACAGAAAGCTGGGAAACAATTTTTACAGCAAATGTTTCTGATAAAGGCTTGATTTCTCAAATATATAGAGAAATTAGTTAAATGTATAAGAATACAAATTATTCCCCAACTAATAAGTGGTTAAAGAACATGACCAGGCAGTTTTCAGATGAAGAAATCGAAAGTATGTATAGTCATATGAAAAAATGCTCTAAGTCACTAATGAGTAGAGAAATGCAAATTAAAACAACTCTGAAGTACTACTACACACTTATTAGATTGGATAATATGACAGAAAAGGAAAATAATAAGTATTGGAGGGGATGTGGGAAAATTGGGACACTAATGCACTATAGGTGGAGTTGTGAACTGATCCAATCTTTCTCAAAAGAGATTTGGAATTTTGCTCAAAGTTGTATGTGCATAGTCTTTGATCCAGTAATACCACTGCTAGGTCTGTATCTCAAATACATCCAAAAAAAGGGAAAAGGACAAATTCATACAAAACTATTTATAGTAGCTCTTTTTGTGGTGGCAAAGAATTGAAAATTGAGGCGATGCCCATCAACTGGGGAATGATTGAACAAATTGTGGTATCTGATTTTATGGAATACTATTGTGCTATAAAAAATGACAAGCAGGATGATTTCAGCAAAACCTGGAAAGACTTACTGATTAACTGATACAGACTGAAGTGAGGAGAACCAAGAGAACACTGTACACAGTAATAGCAATATTGTATAATGATCAGGTATGAATGACTTAGCTGTTCTCCGCAATACAATAATCCAAGACAATTTCAAAGGGCTCATGATGAAAAGTTCTATCCACATCCAGAGAAAGAATAAATGGAATTCAAATGCAGATTGAAACATATTATTTTTACTTCCTTTATTTTTCATGGTTTTTTCCCCCTTTGGGTCTCTGTCTTCTTTCACAACATGACTAATATGGAAATATGTTTTGCATGATTATATGTGTATAACCTATATCAAATTGCTTACTGCCTCTGGGAGGGGAAAGGTGAGAGAGGGAGGGACAAAATTTGGAACTCAAAATTAAAAAAAATAATGTTAAAAATTGTCTTTATATGTCATTGGGAAAAAATAAAATATTTAAGATAAAAAAGACTGGAATGAGTCCTAATGCAGAAGTACCTGTGCAATGGGCCATCATCTCAAACATGGCCTACCACCTCTATAATCAGTGGTGGCCCCAGGACTACTCAAATTCCTACCTTGACTGTTAGAGAGGTTTAGAAATGAGACATTTACTTCTTTACCACTCTTCCCTCCCCTCCCTCATTTTCATCCTTTTGTCAGGGACTAACAAACAAATAGATATTATCTTTGTTACTGTGCAGGATTTGACAATCTGTCCTTATTCCTCAGTATTCCTGTACTTTTGAGTTGTAGTCTGACTAGATTGTATTTTCCTTCCTGGACCACTACTCTGTGATGCCTTACACCATCCACATCAACCCCATCTGAAGAATGTTCCTATTCTCATATTTCCTCCCCTGACACTGTATCAACTGGACCTCCTGTTCTATTTTTAACTAATTATCCTTCATATTGGATATGTATCCTGGAAATTATTTGGTATACATTTTATACTTATTTATATGTATATGTGTTGTTTCTCTCATTAGAATGTGAGCTTTTTGAGGGCCAAGATTCATTTTGTATTTGCATCCCTAATACCTAGGACAGAGCCTGGCACATCAGAGGCATTTTATACCTTTGGAAAGAAACTAAATTAGACAAAAATTTAATTAAGTATTTACTTTGTCCTAGGCACTGAAGTTTTTTGTTTGCTTGCTTTTTGGGTAGGAGGGGGAGGAGAACTGTGATTTCAACAGTAGAGCAAATTTCCAGTATGAAAACTCTCCTCCACCAACGTAGGTCAGCAACTCATTTGTTACTTGTAGTCTTAGAGAGTGTCCTAGGGGTATCAACACATTAAATTACTTGCCCATGATTACAGTTTGTGTCAGAAGCAGGACTTGACTCTGATCTTGCCCAGTCTAAGGCTGACCCTTTACTTGCTGTACTATGCTGCTTCTTGGTGTGAAGATACAAAAATGAACACAAGGTCCTTGCATTCAAGCAGCTTACATTCTATTGGGAAGAGGGTAGGGATTAAACAGGTGACTATATAAGCAAAACCAAGATAATTTAAGGAGGAAAAGGGTAGGCTTTTTTTAGAGGAGATGACACTTTAGGTGAGCCTTGAAGGAAGTCAAGGATTTTCAATCAATCAACAAACATTTATTAAGCACCTACCTTGTGTCATGCACTAGTGTTGGAGATAGAAAAGAGACCAAAGACAGTGCCTGTCCTCAAAGAGTTTACAATCTGATGAGGAGACAGTGTGCAAACAAAGCGAGTTATATACAGGATAAATAGGAAATAATTAACAGAGGGAAAGCACTGGAATTAAGGGGAGTTGGGGAAGACTTCCTATAGAAGGTGGAACTTGAGGTGGAACTTCAAAAGGGGAGAAGTTAGTATTCTGAGAATAGGAGGGAGATTATTCTGGGCATGAGGGACAGCCAGAGAGAATGCCCCAGAGGTGAGAGTGGATGCCTTGTTTATGGAACAGCAAAGAAGTCAGTGTTAATGGACCTAAGAATAAAAGTATGGGAGTAAGGCATAAAAATTCTGGAAGGCTAGTGGGGGGATAGGTTATGAAGGGCTTTGAATGCCAAACAGGGCATTTTGTAATTGCTCCTAGAGGTAAGGGAACCAGTGAAGTTTATTGATTAGTAGTTTAGTAAGAGGTAGAAGTGAGGCATTATTTCATTATAGACACGAACTAGACTATATAGGCAAGGAAACAGAGAAGAAAAATGGGCATGTGTGCATTAGACTCAGGAAATCTGCATAACCCCTCCTGCTCCTACCCTCTGAATGTTGGCATTGGGTAGGAAGGGCACCTTTTAAGAAAGCTGGATTAAGGAGGAGAAGCAACAGCCTGATTCTTTTATTTCTGGAGGCTGGTTTCTGTTGGAGGACTTCCACTTGCTTGGGCTGTGGCCCCAAACAAACATTTTAGTCTGAAACTCCAATTGTTAAAGAGAAGGAAGAGTTGCATTTCAGATTTGAATGGAATTTGATTCTGTTTTTCATTTGGAAGAAGATTTCCAAAAGTGAGTCTTGGCTATGGGGAAGAAATGAGACACCACGGACTGCTTTAATATATATTTATTTTGATGCTGATTAAGGTGATAACAGTTGGGCTAGACCACTATTGGGCATATCATCTCTTTTGAGCCTCAGTTTCCTCATCTTGAAAGGGAGGAGGTGGGATTGGATGAGCTCCTAATTTCTTTCTAGGTGTCTGATATTTTCTTTAAAGTTGCATAAACTAGAAATGCTTTTGTTGTAAAGTGAGTATCTAAGGTATCAAGTAGAGTTAGGGAGAAAAAGGAAGCTGTTTATTAGTACGTTACATGATAAAATCATTTCCTATTTATGGAATTCTCTAATTCCCTGGTGAGGTCTCAGCAAGACAGGCCTCCAAAGGCTGAGAAAGATGCTTGACTTCCTTTTGCATGGAGGCCACCAAGGTTTTCCTGAGGTTCCTCAGTGAGCCAAGTTTTAAGCTGGAATTAGAATGAAAAATTCTGGCCCTAGAAGCCTGGGTTAAATCTGCCAGGATACACTGCGCATCAGCAAAAAGCCATTTTGTATTGCTCTTTCTTTGTTTCTTTCTTCTTTGTTAATCTCCCAAGAGACACCTGAATGACTTCCAAATGTTCAAATAGCATGCTTTGGTTCACCAAGATTAAGACAACTTTTGTGTACCACATGCTGAAAGAGGTGGATTATTGGCCCATGAAAAACTGAATAGATGTGGATTAAACTTTAAATAATATGGAAAGAGTCAGGCACCATATCCTGAGGGAAAGAGTAGATTATTGTTTCTTGATCTCTAGACAGAATAATATATTTTAGTTTTAAAATAAAGGGATTTCTTTTAAAATTGCTTGCTCTGCACACAGTAGGCAGTCAATAAATGTTGACTGGTGTTTTAATGTTATATAACACACACACACACACACACACACACACACACACACACACACACACACATATATATATATATCCATGCACACACAGAGTCCCCATTTATTAGGTTAAATTTCAAAGGCAGAATTGGCCTGAAGATCTGACCTGCTAATCAGAGTCTGGGCTCTTGGAAACCCAAAGGGGTTTGAGTGTTTTGGGATGCATTTAAAAAAGTAGGTGCAGAGATGAGAAAGAGCCTACAAAGACTTCCTAGAAGGAAGGCAGGTTTCTGGAAGTTGCTCCATTCCTGTAATCAATAAATTTCTAAGGAGTTGCATGCCTGGCCATTCTTCTTGGGATAGATGTACTCTAACCAGGACCTTTTCACTAAGCAGAAGGGATCATATCCTCAAGGAGCATACCAGCTGCTAGCTACTGCTCAGTGGTCTTTTGTTCAAACTGGGCAGGCACGCCAGTTATAACTAGAGCAAAGATCTGAGGAAAATAAGCTAAGAGGAGAATAAGACAAAATGATAACTGATAGAAGGAGACTTGTAATATATTCTCAAGTTCAAATCCTGCCTCAGATACTTAGTAGTTGTGCGACTCTCAGTAAATTACTCAACATTTCAGAACTTGTTCCCTCATCTGTAAAATAATGGAGCTGGACTCAATGGCCTCTAAGTTACCATCTATGGAGCTGGCATAGTAGATAGACTGTTGGATCTCAAGTCAGGAAGACCTGAGGTCAAATTTTGCCCTAGGTATTTATTAGTTCTATGATTAGCAATTGGTTCTGGTTCTGGCCAGAAACTTTGCGTGCCTTCTCTTCCCAGAATGATATTATTGTGATGGTAAATTAGGTCATCTTTTGTCTCAATTCTCATCAAGATCTTACCATTAAATGTGCATTGCCTCAGACAAACTGAGACCTGGGAAAGACCTTAATTTAGAAAAGCCAAGGTCACCCATTGAATCCCGGGCCATGGCTAGTCATCTTGACTTTTGTCTTGCCACTGGACTTTGATGACTCTGGAGAAGAGAATGAGGCTGATGACTTTGCCTAGGAGCTCTGCCTCACTTCAGTCCAATTCATGGGTAAGTCAAATAACTCCTGATGTCATTGTCCCTCTTTGAGAATGAAGGATGAACAATAATGGCCCTGGGCAAGTTATTTAACATCACCTGCTTCATTTTCATCATTTGTAAAATGAGAATAATAGTAGCACCTCCCTCCCAGGGTTGTTGTGTTAAGAAAAATTCTGGCTTCATAAACATTCTTCCTCCCCCCAAATCCCTTGCCTCAAGTTGACACTGGAACTGAGCATCCATAAGGATGTGTTGAGCTTTTTTTCTTAAAAGGAGGTTGGCTTTTATGTTTTATAGCAAACATCATTTCATAGACTTCCAACTTGCACTTCAGAATGGGTCTTTCTTACAGAGTTAGTGGTGAGGTTACTTTCACTATAAACCATCCATAACCAGGGCAATTCACATACAAAACTCTTTAGTGGTGAGAGGTTGTTGCTAGTATCTTCTCTGCCCCCAATCTTCTTTATATATATTCATTTCCATCAATCAAGAAATATTTAGTAAGCTCCTCCCATGAGCTAGGTGTTGGGAATACAAAGACACAAAAAACACCAGTCCTTTTCTTCAAGGAACTTACATTCTATTGGGAGAGATAACACATGCATAGCTAAGGATATAAAAAATAAATGCATAAATATAAGATTTTTGACAGGGTGGTAGGAGCAACAGATGGTGATCAGGGAAGTTCTGATGCTTGAGCTGAGCTTGGAAGGAAATTAGGCATTCTAAGGGGAAGAGGAGTGAGGAGGGAATATATTACAGGTACAGGAAGGATATCCTTGTGCAAAAAGCACAAGGGTTGGGAGAAATGTCAGTTTGATTAGATTGCGGAATACAGGAAGAGAAATACCACATAATAAAGCTGGAAAGGCAGGTTGCGGTCTGGTTACGAAAGGATTTAATACCAAATATTTCAAGTGTCTAATGCTCTCATTCTCTCCCATCGCTTTTCAAGTGACCCCTGGCATGAGTCTAACATAGCATCAGACAGGGGTTTGAGTAGTGCCCATATACTTAGTCTTGCCCAATTCCTTCTCCCTAGTTGTAGGCAGTTAGGTGGAACAGTGGATAGAGTGTAGGGTGTGCATTCAGGAAGACTTGAGTCTTCAATCTAAATTAAAATTCATCCTCAATTATTTACTAGCTGTGTACTAGCTTGCCCCGGTTTCCTGAACTATAAAATGAAAACAAGAATAGCACCTACCCTACAGGATTATTATGATGATCAAATGAAATAATAATTGTAAAGAGCTTAGCACAGTGCCTGGCACATAGCAGGTAGTATATAAACGTTAGCTATTATTATTATAAAAATGTTTCTGTCCTGTATCCTATTACCTCACCACCCTGCTCTCTGATGTAGGACAACAGGTTCCAATTAGGCAAATGAATGTTGGCAAAGATGACAAAGAAAAAAAATCCTAATCTTTTCCTTCATAACCCAGTACAGGGTCTTCTCTTCGAGAGTCTTTTCCTATGCCCATGCAAAAATGATTTCAAATTTAAGATGACGTGAAATCCTCAACTTGGTGAGTTCAGTACACATGGAAATTTTTCTATTCTCCGCCTCTTTTTCTGGTGTTTTTTTCATTAGCTGGGTATTATTATATTCTATCCCAGGTACCTAAGGAATGAATCTAATGGTAGGAACTCCAAGTTTGGTAGCAAGTCAGAGGAGGTGATATTTGGGGCCTGAGGGGCCTATAAGTAGTGGCTCTAAAATTATTACAAGAGGCATCATGGAATACTGGATAGAGCAGAGTGGATGGAGAGCCTCAGGCCTGAGTTCAAGTCCTATCTCTGACATATACTTGCTGTGTGCCTTTCAAAAAATCATGCACTAGGCAACTAAGTTTCAATGAAGATATCAGTTTGCATTAGTAGAGGAAGTTTTCACACTCAGAAGTTCTCTATGCCAACGCCAGTGAAATTTATGGGTCTAAGTCCTATCCTTATTTAAAATCATATCACATGGGAGACTGCCAACTCAGATAGCACAACAAGCAGGGCTGACTCAGCTGATGACACAGGGAGGAAAAGTAGCCAGTATCACCAAGATAGAATATATCCATGAGAGAAGCAACAGCAGACAGACTGCCCTCACTTGGAGCTGAGATGGAGTAATCCTGCTGGAGCAAAAGCTTCAGGGGGGTTTGAAAAGCACTTGTACATAATAATGAATACTCTGCAAGTGATTATAGCCCCGAGCTAAAGGCCAACCCTTTCGTGAGAATGTTTGGTGTCACTTTTATCATGTATAGTTATTACTTCTTGATGCAGGAATGAACTTGAGTGGGGTTTGGGGGAGGCTTATCAGATTTGGGATCTTATTGGTAGAATGGCAGCTAGCACTGTGGATAGAGTGATGCTTCTGGAACTCAGGAAGACCTGAGTTCAAATTCAGCCACAGACACTTACTAGTTGTGTGGCACTGGGCAAATCACTTAACCTCAGTTTCCTCAACTATAACATGGGTATAATAACATCACTGACAGAGGCAGCTAGGTGGCGCAGTGAGTAGAGCACTGGCCCTGGAGTCAGGAGGACCTGAGCTCAAATCTGGCCTCAGACACTTGACATACTTACTAGCTGTGTGATCTTGGGCAAGTCACTTAACCCCAATTGCCTTCCCTTCTCCCCTCAAAAAAAATAGCAATACTCACCTTGCAGGGTTATTGTGAGGTTCAAATGAGATATTTGTAATAAGTGCTTAGCACAGTGCCTGGCATGTAGTAAGAGCTACATGAATGCTACATGAATATTCCCTTCCCTCCCATATGAAACTCCCAATGCAGATTGGTTCCTCTAACTTATAGCCTTGGAGAGTTGGCTCTCTGATGAGGACTTGCCCAGAGTTAAATAGTCAATGTATGTGAGTGCTGGGACTTGAGCCTGGGTATTCCTGATTAGGAGGCCAATTTTCTATTTACTATACCATATTCCCTCATTATTTGAATTTTGTTTGACTTAATATGAATGAGAGATTTTAAATATTGATGATCTAGGTAGCTAATGTTTTGTGCTGTATATTACCTTTATTTTCTCAATGGTTGTTAATCAAGATGCCAAAATATACAACGGACAACAAAAAGGGGGTGGTAGAGCAGAGAAGAAATAGAAACACATGAAGATAATGGTTTGTTATTCAAGTTGCAAAAGGCTAAGGCTTTTTTGTAAAAAGCCTTCCTCCCTGCCAGTCTCAGGATCACAGAGCATCCTGGACTTGGAAGCCAGGGGTGAGATATGACAACAATCACCTCATCTGTTCTCCTTTGAGTCATTCAGGGCTTTACTGTGATGACCCACTGTTTAAAGTAAATGAGGATTTCATTCCTCAGTTTGGTTTCCTACGGCCCACACGATGGTGGCTTCATGAATCGCATTGGGAGTTGCACAGTCTAATAAACAGTCCTTGTAAGTTGAATTCCCTCACTGTAGCCTTGTCTCTCATCCAAACAGAAACACCACAACATGGGGACTACCTAACATCAAGCATCCAAGGCAGAACAAAATGATTCACTGCTTCCAAAACAAGTGCACAAAATGCAAATTATTTCAAAAAATAGAACTAAAGCCAAACTCGACATGAAATGCCAAAAGAAAGAGTCAGAGATAAAGAATGTATGTGAGCACAGAATTTATCAGAGGGAGAAATAAACAGGATCTTTTCCCCTTCTTTTCCTTCTAATAGGCTTGAAAGATTGAGAAATGGGTCGTACTATGAGGAAAGGGGATTGGACCTCTTTTCTTTCACACTAAAGGGAAGGAAGGAAAGGATTATTTAAGCAATTATTAAGCACCTATTACATGCTAAATGCTTTACAAATATTATTTCACTTGATCCTCACAACAACCCTGGGAGGTAGGGGCTGCTATTATCCCTATTTTACAGTTGAGGAAACTGAGACTGAGAGATGTTAAATGATTTGCCCAGTATCACAATTAATAAGTGTCTACAGCTGGATTCAAACTCCAGGCCTAGTTCTATTCATTGCACTCACCAGCTGCCTCTAGGCAGCACTCTTTTAGCCCAAAATGATACCTTGGCTTGTGTTATCTCAGAGCATCAAGTAGAATTTGGCAAAAACAGATACTGTATTGAAATATGACTCAAGAAATCAGTTTCCATGTGAGATTCTTGCTGGGCTATAGGTTTATCAACTATAGTGGGAGACCTAGCAGAAATCTAGACATTGCCATGTCAGGATTATTTTGAAATGAATATACTGGGGGTAGAGGAAACCATGGAGCATGAGTGAGGCTGAATTGACAACCCCTCTTCACTTTCAGGGATATATGTACTTAGAACTAATGAATTTCAGGATGATGAAGCAATCCCTTAGTCTCCATGATTGGATATAGGTGAAGATGGGGTTTATGCAAGAGGATTCACCATTAAACCAAGAAGAGCCACCTATGCATAGGCTTAAAAAGGGAGAGATGACTTCTACTTTTGCTTTCTTCTTCCCATCTTCTGAATGTGTGGCTTGAAATTCTTTCCAGAGCTTCCTGTCTCAAGGAAAAGGTGCTTCTCCTGAACCCCCAGTGGCAATGGCAACTGTTTACATTTGGCATTGAACATATGTGCAGGCTAGGTAAGCATAAGGCTGAATATCAAGGCTGTGGATGTCTCTTTTGCCTTGTGTTTCCTTTTTTCATTATAGGTAAGAGGATGGGTTCAAGCCATGAAATGGTTTATACAAAGACCTGAGCCATAAGGGAGTTTTTCCAAAAAGGCAGGGTTGAGGGGAAGGTGAAGTGGCTATTCAGCTGTGCACATTTCTGTTTTAAGTGTTGACTTCCCAGAAAAGTATAATAGGAGTTATGGGTTACTGTTCATGTTTTAAGTGTCAATACATGTTTTTGAATCATTTGGGTTTTAAAATTTTTTGTTGTTGTAGAGGAAATAAATAGCAGTCCCATAACAAACCTTCTTTGAATAACGAGTACTTTTCTAATCCATTTTGGAGAGATCATAGACATAAGCCAAACCTAAGCCTTGTTCAAGTGATTGTCTCCATAGTTGTATTCTACGGCTGGGGAATGATGAGCCAGAAACAATAAGAAAGAATCTGACCCCTCTTTTGATGAGATTAGCTTCTCCCAAAACTGAATCTAATCTGCACGTGGGTTCAGAGATGGGGCACTTTAGTGGGAGAGGGTCCCCAGTCCAATAGGCCATCGGCAAGTCTGTTACATAAACATTTGAATTCATTAACACTTGAAGAACCAGGCATATCAATTGATACATGAATTTCATTATACGTTTTCTTTGAAAGTAATAATTTTCAATGTATCTTTTTTCTTTGCTCTATGGATTAAAAAAATGCTCTGTGTCAATTGACACAGCTTGATCCTTCAAGGTATTCTTAAATTCTAGTTCCTCTATTAAGGAAGAGCTTCAGGGTATTCCCCAATGGGAGCAACTCCATTGTTGGTACCTCACTCACCACTCAAGGGCTTGTCAGATGGCACATCTACGGCCACACTGCTCAGCTCAGGCCTGTTTAACAACTCCATGTCCAGCCTCATTCCTAGCTTGTCTCAGGATTTGAAGCACCTGATCACAAAGTGGGGGAGAGGAGGCCACATTTCAAAACCTCAGGCCTTATATGGATCTAAGCATTAGAGCAGGTGAATAACCTCAATAGTTGACATTTATGGAATATTGTAAAATCTGGATAGTATATATTATCTCATTTGAACATCACAATAACCTTGTGATGTAAAACCTTCAGGTATTATTAACCCCATTTTACAAATTAGGAAACTGGGGATCTGAAAGGTTAAGTCAATTACCAATAGTCACACAGCTAAGTGTCAGAAGTGAGATTCAAGTTCAGGTCTTTCTGATTCCAAGGGCAGCACTCCACCTGCTAGGCTAGAGATTCTTAACCTCGTTTAGGTCAGGGACCCCTTTGATGGCAGTCTGGTGAAGCCTATGAACCCCTTCTCTGATTCATGCTTTTAAATACAAAAATAAAATATATAGGATTATAAAGCAAACCAATTCTATCGAAATAGTTATATATATACACTTATACATATGTGTATATATAAAATGGTTATATTTACATATATACATATGTTCATACACTATTTCAACATAATTTCTTCATATGTACTCCATTGTATATATATTTTATATTATTTATATATATATATATATATATAATATACGCACGTGTATATATATATATGATATATGTTCATAGATTTCAGTTTATGGACCACTTCATTAAGCCATGTCTGCTTACCAAGCTGCAATTAAATGACCAATATGTCTAGTCTCACATATGGGGCAAAGTAGAAAGTTCCCTACTGGGTATAATTTCAGGAGTTTGGGAAGTCCCTCCCCCCACTGCCTTCTTTATTTATCCATTGACACTTTAAATTACTTTAACTAAGTGATCTGTGAGAGGCAACAAACTAATTTACACTCAGGTCTAAGTGACTGACAACAGATTCTTTCTGAGGACAGATTTTGTAGGGTCGGATGGTGGTAGACGAGAATGATGGGGGTGAGGTGGTGAATAGGAAAAGGGTCATAAAAGCCAAGCTTCACTTACTTCATAGCTTTACCTAGTGTTGGCCTTGCAGAGCAGACATGATACATGTTCTTTACATGGGGTGAGGAATAGCCCTAAGCTCTTCCACTTAGGCCAGGGTCACTGCCACATAGAATTTTAATTCAGTTCAATTCAACAAACATTTATCAAGCACTATCGTGGGCAGAGCAACTTGTGTCTTAGACATCTTCTCATGTGTCCTTTCACCACCTACATACCTTCTGCTTTTTTACCTTTTGCTCTGGGAATCATCAAACTGATGTTACCATGTTTCTGGAATGGGCATGATAAGTAACTGAGCTGTGGCACCACTCACCAATTCTACTCCCTAGGCCCAAAGTCCATTCTCTAGCCATCATCTCCATTTATTTTTAGCCTTCCACCATTACAAGAATATAAGATCCTTGAGGGCATGGACTATATTTTGCCTGTGTATCTTAAGTACTCAGCATAGTGTTTTGACACATAGTAGTACTTAATAAAGACTTGTTCATTAATGGAGTCTCTGCCATCATGAAGCTGGCAGCCTAGTAGGATGGACTCAGATCAAAATGAGTTGTTCCTCACAAGTCACAATAACAGCTCACCCTTCATAGATAAGATCTAAATTGCACGGGCGGATGGACCTTTGTTTCAGACACAGCAGTTCACTCTTTTCTTTATTCACATGTGTCTAGAGGTCAGTCACTTGCTCTCTCAAGGACAGAAAATTACCAAGAATAGGAAAGGGGCTTCCATTGCATATGAGCAATACTCTGGGTGATTGGTGCCACAGGCGAGCTAAGGGAGAGCACTTATTTTCCACTGGGTTTGGGAGATGGTTAGATGACTGGGTTGTCTGTAAAAACTCAGTTATTATAAATTCAGTGAATATGTATTAAACAATCTCAGAAGTTCTTGGGAGTTCTTGGCAGTCCTATGACTTGTTTGGAAAGCCAGGTGGATAAGATAGGCAGAGAGGAGAGAGACTGCTGAAGCATATGGTAATGGGGATCAGGAGCATGTAGGCGCCCTTCTTGGCTGAATGATTAGAGAGTGGTGTATCCATATTGTGGGTTATGTAACTTCATTGCCCAACATCCCCCAGAGGGGGAACTCCCTACTTTCGTGCCATAAAACAGACATACTTTGGACATAAAATTGTTTGTCCTCATCAGTGGCAGTGATCCATAGAGAGAGGAAGAAGGGAGTGGGGCAGACTGAGAGGTGGGTTAATTAGAATTTATTTTGGATCTTGGGTGGCAACAGAATAAAGAAGGGCACTGATGAGCTGGAATTTATTCAGAAGAAGGCCACCAGGATAGTGAGGAGACTACAGACCATGGAACATTCAACTCAATTCAACAAACATGTATTGATATGAGGATCATTTGGAGGAACTAGGGAAGTTTAGACTGAGGACAAGAAGAATCAGAAGGGTCCTGGTAGCTTTTTTGAAAAAAAAAATTGAAAAGTATTCTAAATGCTGTCATGTGGAGGAGGAATCAGGTTGTTTCTCTTTGGCCCCAGAAGGCAGAATTAGCAGTAAATGGATAGAAACTGCAGAGAGGCAGACTTAGGCTTAATGTAAGGAAAAACTTCCTAACAATTAGAGTGTCAAAAAGTAGATTAGAATGCCTTGGAAAATACTAGATTGCCCTTCACTGGAATTATCTAAGCATAGATTGGATGATGACATGTCAGGGATATTGTAGAGTAGAATTGTTGTTCAGGTACACCTTGAACTAGATTGCCTCTAATGCCCCTTTCATCTCCAAGACTGTGATTCTTTCTGAATGTTGTCCCAGGTTTTTGGGGGAGACCTATAGTGACTTTCTCTACCTCTGTTAAACCTGAACCTGACTCAGGAAGCATTTTTCCTGATTTGTTTTCAAGGCTTCTTGGGGGGAATTGGGGTTTGGGGAAGAATTTACTAGCTTCTTGGCTAGTGGTTTGCAGATATGAGTGCCAAAGTTTCTAAATGGAGATATCCTCTCTAGGCCTGCCTACATGATGCAAGCCT
>CM053626.1:219737931-219753514 GCA_028646595.1 Phalanger gymnotis | reverse complement strand
GACATATGGAAAGGAACCCTCAAGCCTTAATGTCTTATATACAAGTAAACAATTATTAGTTCTCTCAACAACCCTGTGAGGTTGGCAGGATAAGTCTTATTATGTCCATTTTACAGACAGGAAAATAGAGATTCACAGAAGTTGAGATGACCACAGGACTTCAGACTCTAAAGTCAGTGTTCTTTCTATTGTATTAGAATAGAAACTGTTAGGAAAATAAGGAAGACAAGGGGACAATTGCTTTGTGAAGTATAGAGGAAAGTAGTTGAAATGAAATTGACTGAAATAACATATGTAAAGTGCTTTATGAATCTTAAAGTGATACATAAATGCTAGCTGATGCTGCTATTACTATGATTACTATTAAATCATTTCTTAAAGGAAGTGAAATCCAAAGTCACCTATCAATGCAGCGGGAGTGATTGTCTTTAAGAACAAAGTCCTATAATTAGAGGATCTTAGAACAGAAAAACACCTTTAGAGGTTAAGGAGTGAAATGAGGTGGAGGTAGAAGGAAACCTGACTGTACCTTTTAATTGGGATGTAGCTGATATATCAGGGTGAGGTATTTCCAAATGACCAAGCTATGGGTTATGGGAGGAAATTATCTAGGCCCTAGGATTTGGGCAGCTGGGTGGTACAGTAGATAGAGTGCCAAGCCTGGAGTCAAGAAGACTCATCTTTGTGAGTTCAAATCTTGCCTCAGACACTTATTAGCTGTGTGACCATGGGCAAATCATCCTGTTTGCCTCAGTTTCCTCATCTGTAAACTGAGTTGGAGAAGCAAATGGCAAACCACCCCAGTATGTCTGCTAAGAAAACCCGAAATGGGACCATAAAGAGTCAGAAACAACTGAAAAAACAACTGAACAATTAGTATTGGGAGTTAGAGGAGCTGGGCCTAAGGCTCTGTAATTTATAGCCTACATGACACTGAGTAAGACACAGAAATCTTCTGCAACTCAGTTCCTTCATCTAAATGACAGGTTGATGATTAGATGATCTCCAAGGTTCATTCCAGCCCTGGATCCATGGTCCAGTGATCCTCCAATTATAATTAAGAGCTGGAGAACAAGCTTCTCAGATAAAGTATCCTGGCCAAATTTATAGTCAAATTCGTAGTTAATGCCAAGGCTACATGCATAGGAGGCAAGAGGGATTATAAAGGGATGACCTAGTGGTATAGTACTAATTGCTGCTTAAGACCATGCTTAAAGTATAGGAATCTTTAAAGTTGTGAAACTTATTATCCTTGTCATCTTATGGTACTCCAGTCTCCTTTTTTATGTATTTCTCTGAAAGTACTTCATTGCAACCATTCATTTAAGTCATCAAGAGGATGGGGGTGTTTTCAGGGAAAGGGGAAGAGGAAAGAAATGACTATTTCTCCCTTGTATTTAATAATTAATTATTGAATCAGGACTGAGGTTTTTCTCCTTTTCTACTTTCTCATCCAGATACCAACCAGTGTGAGAAATTTCTCTTAAAGATTTATCCAGGCCAAGTTCTAATCAGACAGTAAATGAAATTCTAAGTTTGGGCTGATGGGTGTATTTCTGTTCATTGTGTTAGTTCAAACAGGTCTGGGGAAATTTTGATTCTCCCTTTTGTCAATACAGGTGATATGGAAATTGATGTCTCTTTGACCAAGATTTAGGTGACCCAAGTCATGCACCTGAAAACCCTCATTTTAATGTAGTCCATTTCCCATTGTCTTAACCAATCAGAGTTGATCAGTACCCCTCAGGAACACTTACTCTTCCAATGGCATACAAGCTGTGAGCCTACTACCATTAGGGGTCTTTGGTCTAAGAGAGACTATCAAAAGACCACCCTTTTATTAATAAACATGCTGGCCTTATTAAGAAAATAAATTACCCAGAAACTAGGTCTCTCAGAAATTTTTAATTGTCACACTTTCTACTCTAGAATTCTATAAATGGAAGAAACCCTAAAATCTTTCCTTTTTTCATGAGTGCTGATCATAGGGAACCTAGAAAACCTAGTCAAAGTGGTATTAATGAAAAAATATACGAAGCTGGAATGAAAATGAAGCAATGTCATGAGGCATATAGGGCCTCTAGGCTGGCACAAGATGCCATCTAATCTGATATCCCTACCAATGCAGCTTGGGCCATTATGGCAGAGTAGAGAGAGTGATAGACTTGGAGTCTATAAGACTTGGATTCAAATCTAGTCTCTGCTACTAACTGTGTTATCATGTATAAGTGACTTAATTTCTCTGAGTCTCAGTTTTCTCATCTGTTAAATGGGGAAAATTGGTTCTGTAGCCCTTAGCTCACAGGGTTGTTACGGAGTTTAAATATGAATGTATGTAAAGTGCTTCACAAGCTTTAAAGTGTTATTATAATTATAATTATAATTTTTATTATAGGAACCCCTTTGAAGATATTCTTGCAGATGACTAATCTGTTTCTGCTTAAAAATGACCAGTTACAGGAAGCTTACTACTTTATGAGATAACATCTCATTTTTGGACAATTATAGTTGTAAGGAAGTTTTTTTCTTAAACAGAAATCTGCTTTTCCTAGAGCTTCCATCCACTTTTATAGTTCAGAGCTACACAGAGTAAGTCAACTTTATTGTCCCTATGTGGCAGGCCTTTAGATTTTGGAAGACCACATGCCCCTTTGGTCAAACCTATCAGCGAGTTAAGGGGATGTCTACCCCAGCATGTGAAAACTTTCCCCGGTGGAATGGGCAGCTAAGGCAGGTGCTATGGAGCATTTAGATCTCGGTCAGACATTGAAGACTACAACTTTTCTCTTGCCACTGGACTTTGATGACTCAAGAAGAGAGAGTGAGGCTGATGACTTTGCACAACTATGCCTCACTTAAATCCAATTCACATGCAAGTTAAGACATCACCCGTGATATCAATGGTCCCCTTCAAAAATGAAGGGCAAACAACAACAGTTTCTACCATTAACCATCCCCAGTTGCTTCAGTCACTCCTCATATGACATGTGTCTCAGACCCCTCAATATCCTGGTTGTAAGAAATCTGATACTATTATCAGAGGGTCCTGCTAGTCCTGAGGGTCAAGGCTCCTTGACATGTGTAAACAGCATCAGGTTTCTGCAATGATGCTCTTGACTCTATAGTGATTAATGGTACAGAGAAGAAGGTGGATGGTAGAAGCAGGTATGGATGTGTGGGAGCTGAGAGCATGAGTAAGGGAGAAGAGAGGTAAAGATTATTGTAATTCTATTTATAATTATAATTGAGCTATTTTTATGGGATTAAATAAGACAGATAAAAGATGTCTGAAATGATAGGTGAGTCATATATCTAAAACATAATTAATCTGTGCATCAGAACTAAGGAGGTGGTGGCCTAGCCTAGAAACTGATCTTTTGATTCTGGATTATTTTTTGTTTTTAAAATCAAGTGTCCCTTTTCCACGCTCTGAGGCCCACAATCCATTTTAGCATCTGAGGTATAATCGGGGCACTGCTAACCTCTTAGGTATGGTCTGTGGGAAAGCCAGACATGTTTGGCCAAATACTAACCACTCTTAAACCTGCTCATCCCTATACAGTCAAATTTAAGCCTTTTAGAGCCGGTTGTTGTCAAACATCTAACTGCTATCTCTTGAATTATAGATGTAAATGATGGATGTAATTTATTCATACTCAGATAAACAGCATGTGATCAGTACAGACAACCAGCAGGAAATTATTTTTTAAGAGAAAAAAGGAGGGCTCAGTGAAACCTTCATTTAAAGAGAAAAACAGAAGACAAAGACAGGTACTCCCAAATGACACAGAAGTCCATATGTTGGGAAAGATTGAAAGGAAAAGGAAAAGAAGATGGCAGAGGATGAGATGGATAGATAGTACCATGGGAACAATGAACATGAACTTAGACAGACTTTGGAAGATAGTGGAGCACAGAAAAGCCTGGCTTGCTATGGTCCCTGCAGCCATGGAAAGTTGGACATGATACAACAATAACAACTATACTGTCAAGATAAGCCATGCCAATTTGAGTTATATGAGTACAAACCTTACAAGAAAATGGATTTTAAATAGAGATTCTTAAACTCCTCCTTCCAAGAAAGTCACATAAGTGAATTAGGTGAGCTATTCTAAAGGTTTAGTTCTAGAAGCAATTGTAATTCCCATAATTCATCGATTGTAACACTCAGGGTATTATAGATGAGGAAACAGCCCCTGTGAGTTAAAATAATCTTGCTTAGGGTCTGTTCTCATTAGATTAGTGATAAGATTCAAACCCATGTCCTCCTAACATCAAATCCAACATAACTTCAAGTACTCACTGCATTTCTAGGTACCCTGAGTATAGTGAGAATTAAATGAGAGTAAGGAGGTAAATTGTCATATAGATGTCAGTTATCATTAATAATGGCATATTGCCTGGTATTGTAATTATTGGTGTAGAAGTTTATCTCCCCTGATAGATTGTGAACTCTTTTATGGGAGGAAGAATATCTCATACACCTCTGTATCTTGTCCTATGCCTTGTAACATAGTACTTAACAAGTTAAAAGTACTTAATTAATATTTGCTGAATTCAATTCAATATGATTAAAAAACATTTATCAAGTGCCTACTACATGCAAGGCACTGTATTGGGGGGGGTACTCTTCCCCCATTAGAATGTCACTCATTATGAGTAAGGATTGTTTCATTCTTTGTACTTGTATCTTCAGTGGGCAGCATAGTGCCTGAACGTAGTTAATGTTTAATAAATAATTGCTGAATGAGTCACCGATAGATGCTGGAGATACAGAAACAAAAATGAAAGTAAATTACACTCTATTAGGCAGTACGTGTACAGAGAAAAATAAATCCAAGGAAATTTGAGGAAGAAGAGAACTCATGGACATGTGGGAGGAATCAGAGATAGCCTCATGGAGGCCAACCTTAGCACCTGAGCTGAGCCTCAGAGGGACAGTGAATACATTCCAGGCATAGGAACAACAGATGTGACTAGATGAATGAGGGGGTGATGAGTGAAGATGCTTCAGAAAGGCATAAATATAGGAAAAGTGCTCCCTTCCTGTTCTTACCTTATCTTTCTCCTTTTATACCCACTGCAGAGAATTTGTGGCTAGTCTTACCAGAAAACTAAGTAGAAAATGCATGGTCTCTCTCCCTCTCTTTTTTTTTCTTTTTCCTAAGAGGGAATCAAGGGATTGAATGGGGACATTCCAGAGTAAACTGGAGAGACTAGACTTAGAATAAAGTTGAGGAGGTTGTCTTTCTGAATTCTTCTAATTATTTCAATTAAGATACCAGGGAGTGAAACGACATACAGCTGGGTATTCACAATCTGCATACCACCCATTCCAACCTCTTCTTTGCCAGCACTGCTGTACACCTCAAGATTTTGTAAAAACAAAATATCATTAACTTATTGGATTGGGATGGTGCACTGGAAATATTGAAAACTGTATGACAAATCTGGGGAAGGATTCCAGAAATCATATCAGTTATTCAAGCACTAAAACAACCATTCCTTGTTTACTGCGATAAGTTGCTGGTGGGTCTGCCTGCCTCAAGTTTCTCCCTGCTCCAATTCATTCTCCATTCAACCACTGAAGTGATTTTCCTAAAACCTGAGTCCAATCACTTCACCACGCAACAAACTCCAATGACTTCCTATTGCCTCCAGGAGTAAATACAAAATGCTCTGTGTGGCATGACCTAACCCTTTCCTACATTTCCAGTCATCTTATTCCTTTCTCTCCAATGTGCTCTTTGATCCAGTGACACTAGCCTCTTGACTGTTCCAAGAACAAAACTCTTCATTTCTTGGATCTGGGCATTTTCTCTGGCTTTCTCTCATGCTTGGAACTCTCTCCCTCTTCAGCTGTGACCACTGACAACCTTCCTAGCTTCAAGTCCTAACTAACATGCCATCTTCTACAGGAAACCTTCCCTATTCCCTCTTAATTCCAGTTCTTTTGTTTTTCCTTTTCTTTTTTCTCTTATTTATCGTGCATCTAGTTTGGTTTGCATATATTTGTTTGCATGTTGTCTCCTCAATTAGATTGTAAGATCTGTGAGGGTAGGGACAGTCTTTTACCTCTTTTTGTACCTTCAGCACTTAGCACAGTGCCTGCCACATTCCGATCACAATGAAAGGTTTCTCTGAAGAAGGACATGTGGTGCTCTTCATATACGAAGACAGAGCTACTGAACAATTGTTGGCTGACTCGATGTTTTGAATTTCTCTAATGGTGGTGATGGATTTGCCACATTCTTCTAAGAAGTCTCTCATGCAACTGACCACACATCTTAGTGAAATGGTTGGCCAGATTATAGCCTATAGTTGATGAAACAGAGGAAAGCTAACTTGTCCACAATTTGACAGTAACCTACCTTTCCCGACTTATTTCACCTATCACCCCTTCAAATCCTTTCTGTTCTGGCCAAATTAGACTGTTAATTGTTCTCCAATCACATCTTAATTGTCTATATCCATTCACATAAGGTTATTTCCTGTTTTTGGAACATCTTCTCTCACTGCTACCTCTCGAAATTCTTCACTTTATTTAAGGATAAAATTGGCTACCATCTTTTCCATAAGGCTTTTATTGATGCCCCCCCAACCTCTTCCTCCTCAAATTTTCTAGAACACTTAATTTTTTCCCATAGCTCTCTGTCGTATTTTAATAACACCATACCGATTTAGATAATAGAATCATAGATTTAGAGTTGGTTGTCTGTCTATTCTGTATCACTCTGATATAACCTATAAATTCACCACATATATTCATGATGATAGTCTGTCCAACATGTCCCTGTGGCCTTCCTTATTTTCTCCAAATATTGCATAGATATCAATGGAGCATGCAGGCTGGTAATTGCTTTTCCCTTCTCATTATGTGACTCCTTTTTTGTCATATATTCTCCAGTGACATTATTGTAAGTGTTTTCCCTGTGAAATTCCTTGTTTGTAATGCATTGTCACATCCTCATTCCCACCATGAACTCACCAATGCCTTTAGAGTGATTCTCAACTTGAATTCTTTGGAGACTGGAATTCTACGAATGGCATCCATATACATCACCACAAGAATATTATTGTTGAAAAGATAGCCTTTGTTCCAAATGGAAGCCTATGCAATTTCTCAAAGGCAATACCATCTATTTTCCTTCTCTTATTTAGCTCTGGGCTGCACATGCTTAATAAATATGCTGTCTTGTTGAACTGGGCCGCATAAGACTGAAACCCAGAAGACCTTGGTCTTATTGTCACAATGCTCTAAAAATAATAATCAGCTACAGAGATTTGAACTTTCTTCTCTCCTCAGCATATCAAGATTTCTTGTGTAGCCACAGAGTAAAATGACTAGAGGTAGCTGAACATAATAGGAAGAAGTAGATATCCACTTGGGCTCAGTTTAAGGGAATCCTGAGAAACTGTACCTGGAATGCTAAACTCTGTTGTGGTCTAGACTGGATACCAAAGAGGAAGAGTGAGAATTGGGAGACTGAAAGAAAAGGAGTGGTTATACCTTCCCCTTAATAGAAAGCTGCTAAATTATAGGATTGGAATAATCCTTGGTCAGTTTCGGTATTTTACTGGTCAATTTGGTTTCCATTTTTTTCTCTGCAATAGTGGGTCATGGAATTACAGATTTAGAGATGAAAGGGTCCTCAAAGATTCTTTAGTCCAGGTGATCTTAACCTGGTGTCCGTGACCTTGTTACATTTTTGCGGGGGGAGAGGGAGGTTGTATTTTTAATATTACTTCAGTGTAATAGGTTTTCATTGTAATCCTCAGTGTTTTATTTCATGCATTAAAGCTATTACTGTGAAAAGGAGTCCACAGGCTCCCCAGACAGCCAAAGGGGGTCCAAGATACAAATAAAGCTTAAGAAACCTTGATCTAGGCCAACTCCCTCATTTTAAAAATGAGGCAACCAAGGCCTAAGAAGGCCAAATGATTTGTCCAAGGTCATATAGGCAATATACATTAGGGCAGGATCTTTTTTTTAAGGGGGAGTTGCAAAATATGGTATAAAAATCAGAGTGCGCCAATAAAAGTATTTAAAGTAGAAGGTGATAGGGAAAGAAACGGGAACTGATTAATTGGGGAAATTGGGAGGTTATACAGAACCAATATTGAGGGAAATAAGGAAAGGAAAAGTGACAGACTGTACAAAGCTAAAGTCTACAAAGATGCTAACACCACAGAGACCACAAACCATTATTTTGACAAGCGTATCTGGTTAGTGAGTTTTCTTTCAGTCACTAAAGTGGCCCAGTCAGTAAGCTATGCAAAGGAATTCCAGACAGGAGCCTTAACTGCAATACCTGCCATAATGATACTGAAAGAGCTGCTTAATAAATGTTTATTGTTTGATTGAGTTAGAAAGGTCTGTGTTATGGTAATTAAGGTGGGACTTTCTCTTTTGCAGAGGTAATCAAGTGCCTTTGATGAGTCCTGCCTTTGTTTCTTTGATTAAATTGGGAGTCTTTGATGACCTGCTTAAGAAACAAGAAAGCCTCTAGTTCACCTAGGTTTGAGTCACATGGTTGGGATAGGTTTGACCTGGAACAGGGTATATAAACTCAGAGGTTAGCATTTTGTTTGGGGTTCTCACTCACTGGAAGAGTGTCATGTGATTTGACCAGAGGAGACTCTGGGTAGCCGCTAGAGCCCCAGCTCCCAACTTTGAAAACCCAGATGTTGGTCCCTCTCCCTCTGGTAACTATGTAATTCTTTGGTCAGACAGCTAGAGGCCTTTCTGTTGATAACTGTGTGTGTTTGCTCTGTTTATGCTGTTTCCGTTTGTAATTTCTGTTTGTATTTGCTCTGAATTTCAGGGTGCTGGCTTTTCCCCCTGAACTAAGTGAATGATATATGTGTATGTGTGTGTGTGTGTGTGTGTGTGTGTACATATATACATGTATATATATATGCATACATATATATACATATGTGTGTGTATATATATATATATATATATGTGTTTGATTAAAGTGAGATTGTTAACCCCTTAAAGTTGTTTTCCTTAGAAAAGCAGATCCAAGAACCTGTGCTAACAGCCTTCCTGTGTGGTGGTATTATTGGTCTTACACAGCCACAGTACCAACAAACAGCATTGTTGTTACAGTCTGTCCTCCTTATCTGGAAGAAAGGTACAATGGAAAAGTCCACTGAATTTGGAGCAATGAAACCAGCTCTGGCACTTGTGTGACCCAGGGCAAGTCACTTAACCTGCAAGGGACTCGGTTTCCTCATGGACCAGGTGGTCTCTAAGGACCAGGTCCACATCTACAATGGGAAGTATTAGCAGAACGATGCTGATACTGAATCTTCTAACCTTTTTGATTTCTCTGTCTCTCTGTCTCTCTCTCTCTCTCACACACACACACACACACACACACACACCACACACACATGCACGTGCACACACTCACTCCACACAAACTCAACTTGGGAGGTCAGAGGGAAATATATATGCTGGAAAAAGACATCTATGCTAATAAAAGGTCATTGCACAGTGAGCAAGACCTGACCAGCTGAGTCTGTTGCCTAGGGCAGGCATTAATGTTTCTCAAGAACTATGCCACCCACAGAATTTGAGGGTCTAGGCTTGCTGGGGAGTACTGAATCAGTGAACCTTGTAGAAGGATGAATGGCTACAGTCCTACTGCCCTCTTCAAGGTAGAAGAAAATAGCTTCAGGATATTTCCAGTACATAGATAATCCACAGGGCTAATGAGTCATGCTTGCAAAATCGTAAGCACTAAAAAGTGCTCCTGAAGCTATCAGCCAGCCACAATTAACTTCAATTTTCATGGTTAGCTTACCATCTCCATCACTTTAGATAGGTAGTAAATTTGAGAGGCTCAATGTATGGAGGGAGGGGGCAAGATAGTAAATATTCTTGGGCCTATAAAAATACCAAGTTAATTGAGACAGTACTAAGTGACATGGGCACTGCCTATTTTGACTCTGGAAACTGGAGACTACTCTGTATGCTCAGCCTTGCAACATTCATCCTCCAATCTTGGTTATTTTTATTACTGACAAGAAGCCTGACAGAATTGGGCATGAGTATGAAATTACTGGGACACACATTAAATGCTCCCCTGAGGCCAGGGCAGGAAATGAGTTCTGATTTATTTAGACTGGTCAAAAAAGGAAAGTCACAATTTTAGACAGGCATAAACAAAATAAAAGAAAATTCTGGCTTATGAGAGGCCTGTGTCATTCAATATGAACCTACCAGGCAATTTTGTAACAGTCACAAACTTAACGGAATCACAGGCTTGGCATTTAAATCAATTTGAACATGAAATAAATACCTGACAATTGCGTAGGAAAATTAAGTCCCATAAGCAATTACACATTTGCTTGGAGTAGGTGTTGACAGAACATTGGAGTAGTTCACATGATAGAGTTCAAATGCAGGGAAAAGAAGTTGCTATTAATTTTCAACTACAGAATCCTCTTTTTCCTTTGTAATCGTTGACATTTGTGGATCTTTTTCAGGTTTCCTGTCTTATTCACTTCTGCCTCCTAATAATCCTGCTAAATAGGTACTAAAGCTATCACTAGCCCCATTTCATGGATAAGAAAAGTGAGGATTCAGAGAAGGTACATTCTTGCTCAAGGTCACACAAATAGTAAGCAGTAGAAGCAGAATTAAAACTTCAGTTTCTCCTGATTCTAAATCTAGAACCATCAATCTTCTCACTATATTACACTGTCTTTCTTTAAAACAATGATTCGATATGACCATTCATAGATTCACATAATCATAGATTTAGCATCTAGGTGGCACAGTGAATAGATCACTGCTCCTGGAGTCAGAGGGACCAGAGTTCAAATTCTGTTTTAGATGCTTATCGTGTTACTCTGGGCAGGTCTTAACCTTTGTCTGACTCAGTTTCCTTATCTGTAAAATAGGGATAATAATAGCACTTGACTCTCCCAGTTGTCATTATGATAGACTGAGATATTATTTGTAAAATACTTTGCAAATCTTAAAGCATTGTGTAAATACTAGCTATTACTATTTGGAGGTAGAAGGGACCTTAGAAGGCATTTAGTTGACTCCTTATTTTACAGATGAGGAAACTCATACAGAGCTCATATGGATAAGGGTCAGAGGCAGGATCTGAAGCCAGGTTTTCGTAAGTTCAGAACTCTCTCCATAATGCATGTTGTCTTGGTTAAGAACCGTGTTATTATTGTTCAGCTACTAATGACCTCACTTGAGCATATATGACCGAAGAGACACTGGAGCAGAAACATATGGAGTACAATGTAATCTTCAAACCTAGAAAACCACATAGAGCCCTATGGACAGACAACTGTGAACAAGCGTTGAGAGACTCGGTCATTTGCCACATACGTGCACCAGTATTGGTCTATATAGATCCAAGCAAGCCTTTATTCCTACATACAGATACCAATTTGGAAATTCTGTGCTGAGATTAATGGTTGCATGTTGCACTTGCTAGCAGAGGCCTATCAACAGTGAGACCAATTCATTAATCTGTTCGCAAGTGGGAGTTTCTGGTTTTGAAATGAGTGGTCATTGAGAAATCTAAAGACTGTGTATGTGGATACTCCATAGTCTGAAACTTTTTTTTTCCTTCTGAATATATATGCAATTAATTCAAAGTTTGGTAACAGTAAGCAAAGATAAGTTAAAGGGCGAATCTTTTTCTTTATTCTTTTTACTATAAACATATGTTGCTTGCCATAAACAATGGCGGTGAGTTCTATGTGTGACATATTCTTGAACTCTGATTTTCTCCATAAGTAAAAAGAATTACAATCCAGTCTAAAGTCCAAAGAAAAATTGCATTATAGGTCCTCCATTGCACAGCACTAACAGCCATCTTTTTTAACACCAATATTTCTCCAGTGATGCTATATGGCTGTGAATGATGCAAACCACAATCTCTGAAGAGCCAAAATTTCAGGCAACCCAAAGGGGGACACATGAGAAGCTACAATATATTACCAGTGATGTCATGAGCAGGAAGTCATATAAAAGATATTCTCCATGAAATTTATGTAAGGAAAGGAGGTGAGTTGATCATAAAATTAGAGATTTAAAGGCGGACCGGACCTCAAAAGCCATCTAATCCAACTCCCTCACTTAATAATTGAGGAATGGGGATCAGAGAGATTAAGCAATTTTCCCAAGGCCACACAAATAGTAACAGAATTGGGATTTTTGGTTCTCTGACTCCTGATCTAGAACAAAAGATAACAAGTGGACCATCCAAATGCTGCAATGGTGTCTGTGGAATTTTAAGTGACCTAGAAGAATGTCTCCAATGACTTGCTTAGATCTACTATGAAGGATTTAGTGGAGGGGTGGGTAAGATTGACCATGAGAAAGCACAAGCAGGTAGGTTGAAATCTGTACCATGGTAGAGAATGATGTAGCAAAATTATTATTATTATGCTATATCATTTAATAATCAGTATTACTCTATAATCCTATTCCACATTTTGACAAACTCCATTTTTGAATCTAGCTCAAAAGGAGATCTCTCCCAGTCTGAACTAAAGGCATGGTTGAAGACTGTGATCGCACCTAATCTCTCTCACACCCCCACCCCACACCCCAACGTTACTTCCATAACCAGTTTAAAGTGGGACCTTTGATTCTGTTTACCTGTGAACAGAGAACAAGATTGTGCTGTGCCCCTCCCCAGGGGATAACTCTCTTGTCCTTTCTCCATCAGAGTTAGTAGATCATTTGGTCTCCAAGGGAAGGGCTGAGGGGTTGGGGGTTGGGGGTGGAAGTGAGAAGGGAGATCCTGATTGGGGCAGTTCTAATTTTCTAGCCAAGATTGCTAGAGGCAGCTAAGTCTCATAAAGCAATTAGCATTCCTTAATTGTTAGAGAATGTGATCAGCTGCACCTGAGAGCCAGCCTACTTTCCCCAGGTGTAGCTAAGTCTAAGGCTTTTCTAATGATCTTCCTCTCCACCCCCACCCTTTGGGGTCTCAATAAATGTGATCTGTAATCCCTTTGGGAGAGGGTCAGTGACCCACTGAGGGGGGATGGTCTGAGCTATTTTATTAACTGTTATATGTATCACTGTTAAACTGCTTTTTCTGCCTGGAAAGTTTGCCTCAGTTTATCTTTGTTGCATTTTTACTTGTCACAAGTAACCAAATGTATGATATTATTGATCCACTGTCTTCCCTCCTAAATCTCCTCTTCCTCTAAATTTATCTTTTCTCTTGGAAGTAGAAATTTTAGAAAGTTTTACTTACTAAAATGTTTAGTTCCAGTATCACCTCCTACAGGAAGCCATTTCTAATCTCCATGGTTGTTAGTGTTCTCTTCCTCTTCACATTCTCGTGTATATACTTATCTTTTGTTATGTTATATTACCAAGAAAAATTGTCCTCTCCTTGAGGGCAGGGGCCATTTTTCTGTTTTTTTTTTAATTTTGTTGGTGCATCCCCAGCATCAGTATAGTGCCTTGCATCTAGTAGGTACTTAATAAAAGCTTGTTAGATTGGATTAGAATGTCCACTTACAAAAACAAGGTTATAAAACTAACTAACAATTGATAAGCCTATCTAGGCTTTTTAATTAGCGTCAGAAATGTTTCATCTATTGGAGTCACATCACACAACTGTTATTTTGAAGGCTAAGTTACAGGAGGAAGGGTGAAATAACATTCAGACTTCAAGGAAATCATGGGATAGCTAGAAATCTTTGAAGGAGTGAAAGGTGGAGCTTCTGGAGAGGCAGTGTGACATAACAGAAAAAACACTGCTTTTGGAGCCGGGAGAGGCAAGGGTTCAAATCCCTTCCCTCACATGTATTAGCTGTATGACCAAGAACAAATCATTGAGGCTTTCAGAATTTCAATTTCCGAATCCATAAAATGGGGATATGAATACAAGTGTAGGATCTAGCTCATACAGTTGTAAGGAACATATGAAATAATGTATGCAAAGTGTTTTATCAACCTTAAAGCCCTACAAATCAACCATTAGAATGGGAGATAAGGAGAAATCACATGGAGCAGATAGAGGTGCAAGATAACAAATACCTAAACAAATAAATTTCCAAAGTGTCTAAACACAGACAGTGACTATTTGATAGAATCCTAAAATGATGTCCAATACATCTAAAAGATGAAGAAAAACGTGTTCATTCTTTTTCTTTCTTTTTAATTTTTAATTTTCTGTTCCTCTGTTCTGTTCCTTAATTTTCTGCCTCCCTCTATCCCTTCCCCATCCATTGAGAAGGAAAGAAATATGATATCCATTATACATGTGAGTCATGCAAAACATTTCCATATTAGCCATATTGTGGGAAAAAAGTAAAATAAAGAAAAAAATATGCTTTGATCTGTACTCAGATTCCCTCAGTTCTAACTCTGGAGGTAGATAGCATTTTTCATCATCGGTTGTGGGGTCCTGTTTGGGAGAAAGCCAGTAATAAGTAAAAAACCATAAAAACTTTAAACTCTGTAAAAGGTGGAAACCTAAACATGGTGACCTGTTTAAAATCATAATTCAGATACAAAACTATGTTTTAGACACTGAGTCAAAACTTAAGGTATTACGACCTATGAAAGCCAAAGAAAAAGAATATTGTGACTTGTATGTGACTGATCCATGTATGTACATGATCTATAGACAAACTTACATTTGGGCATAACATTGGCTTAACACTCAAACTCATTACTAAGCAGAAAACTAAAAATAGCCACCAATCTGTAGTGATGCACTCTCTAGCTCCTCCTGCCTTTGTCTATTTTCTATAATTACCAGGAAGATTTTTGGGATTCTTAGTGGGGATTCACTGATCAGTCTGGTTGACACCCCAGACCGAGGATGATTAGTATCTTGTCAGGGATCTATCATACTGCCCCAAATATAAGTAACCCAAATTGATAGCTCTTTGGCCTCTTCTTTGGTATAAAAAGAATACCACATGATTATAGGGGAGATACAGGGTCCCCTAAGTGGAGAAATTCCAGACCATACATCAGTCCTTTGGAATTATAAAGAATCATTAATTGTATTATACAACAGAGTACCTAAGTCTTTCATGGTCGATTATTGTTACAATATTGCTATTACTGTGTACAATGTTCTAGCTCTGCTCACTTTACTTTGGATCAGTTTATATAAGTCTTCCAAGGTTTTTCTGAAAGTACTCCCATTGTCATTTCTTTCTTTTTTTTTTTTTTGAGTGGGAAGGGCAGGGCAATTGAAGTTAAGTGACTTGCCCAAGGTCACACAGCTAGTAAGTGTGTCAAGTGTCTGAGGCTGGATTTGAACACAGGTCTTCCTGACTCCAGGGCTGGTGCTCTACTCCCTGTGCCACCTAGCTGCCCCCCTTGTCATTTCTTATAGCACAACAGTATTCCATCACAGTCATATGCCACAACTTGTGCAGCCATTCCCAATTGATAACTATCCTTTCAAACTCCAATTCTTTGCCATGACAAAGAGAGATTCTATAAATATGTTTGTACATATTAATCAGAACAAGAGAAAATCATGCCAATAACTACAAGAAATACTTAGATTAGAAATAATGAAAAACCTGTTTCTTCCTTAAGACTTCTGATTAAACT
>CM053626.1:219719650-219737431 GCA_028646595.1 Phalanger gymnotis | reverse complement strand
ACAGGGCAACCAGAGTGTACGCCATCTTGGAGTGGGGGGGGTGGAAATGGGGAGAACATCTGTAATTCAAACGCATGTGAAAATCAATGCTGAAAACTAAACATATTAAAAATAAATTAAAAAAAAAGAAAAAGGTAGTAATAAATTAAACAAAACTAAAGAATGGGCTAATACCTGGGATGGAGAAGCTCTTGGATGAAGGGAAGAGAGCTGGTGAGAATAAGGTTTCCTTAATACAGATTAAGATAAAATTTTTTTTTTGTTTTTGTTTTTGTATTTGTATTTTGTATTTGTATAAACAAATTTTGGATAAACATTTGTATAAAATTTGTATAAAAATTTGTATAAACAAATTGTATAAACAATTTGTTTTTGTTTTTGTATTTGTATAGTGTTTATCACAGTACTTTACATATAGTTAGTACTTAATAAATGCCTTTTAATTTATTTATGCTTTCTTTACTATGGATGAACAAACTCAGTTGCATCCCTTATAGAAAGTGGTATTGAAGACAGTTTTGAAACATACACTGTAGGGGTTATCATAATAAGAAAAGTGCTCCATTCATCACTTTAAACATAGAGGATGCTATTTGACACCTAATTGAATGAAAGTTGTAGAAGACCATTTAGCTAGAGTTTTATAGTATGGACTGGCTTTCAGCCTTTCCATTCATCCTAGGGTTCATCGGGTCAATAACTAGAAATTCCCTTGGGGGAAAACGATTTTATGCCCAAATATGAAATATTACCGTATAGATTACTGGGCCAAATCCTTGGTCCAACCTTTCATTTTCAGCAAATTGAGGTATACAGATCATTCTGTTATCTTTTTGCCTCCTCACTTCCCAGGTTAAGGCTTCCCTTTCCTTTCCTATATTAAAGGATAAGACCTTGGGGAGAATAATTTCACAGGCACCATCCAGTAGAAACAAGATATCCACAATTGATGCCAATTACAAGAACAACAGCCTGAGGTGACACATCTCACCCTAAATAAAGGAATTATCTCCCACAAACAACACATTCATTCTGGTCTGCCCAGATAGCTTCTAAATAGGTTTAAAGACTTAGGGTTCACCTACAAATTTGGTAACCTACTAATTTATTTTCCCCACATAAAAATCACGAGCAACTCAACCCTCCCCCCAAGACCTACTATCATTAACTGGGGACTCAATCCGTCCTGAGCTTCTCTTCTATCAGCATCTTCCTGCACAGAGGGGTATTTGACAGCTGTTTTTGCAGGCTAATAAAAAAAATCAGTGGCATTCCCTGTATAAAGCAATGGATTTTTAAAATGATTCCTCTGTCTGATCAGATAAGCATTACCCCATTTTTTCTGATTAATTCTGTACAGCAGCTATTACAAGGCCATGTGCCTTAGGGTGCTCAATAAATAAGAGATTGATTTTTGATTGGTTTGGCCTAAGTAGCCAAATGTCTCCTACCCTCTTCCCACAACTAGAAACCAAGAAAGCTTCAGGGATTATATTGTTAAAGCTTTCCAAAGGTAGATTATGTGGTTATAAATACCAGAATGAAAACCAGAGCAGTGTGAGTGGGATATATATATATATGAATTGTATGTTTGTATATCTGTATTGTATATGTATGTGTATATGCATGTATGTATGTATGTACATATGTCTGTCTATATGTATTCTTGGATTGTCTAAATTATTCCTAAGTTGGTCTGCAATCCTAATACAAAAGTAAGTTATGACAGGAGGAGGCTTTTCATAGACAAAATAAAAAATTCTCTTTTTTCCTTGTTTTCCCCTTGTCAGAATTAAGATATAGTTGCAAATCATAGTGTTCAGATTCCTTCAAAATATTCTTGTCACCTACGGGCTAGAGTCAGTATCTTGAAAATATAAATTTGGAGCTGGAGAGGACCTTTGATGTTATCTAGTCTGATCTCATCTTATGGATGATAGAGCTAAGGCTCAGTGAGGTCAAGTGATTTGTCTAAGATCACACTTCCAATATATTGAAGATTATTTTATCATATAAATGAAGGAGAATGGAAGCTTTAAAAACAAACAGAATTGAAACACATAAATAGATAAATTAAGGGAATTGGGGGATAGTGTGGTATATTGGAAAAGCACTGGGTTAAAAAACAAGTTATTTATGTGTATGCATGATAATTATAAATTGCTTAGTACATGGCATATAGCAAGTGCTATATAAATGTGACTTTAATATAGGTATGTGTGTGTATGTGTGTGTGTGTATATACATATATAGGGGTTGTATTTATATGTATATATACATGCACATGTATTTATGTATATACACATGTGTGTGTATCAAAGAGACTGGTTAATGAGGGCATCATTCTTAGAACCCGTGTAACATGTGCTGCCTATTATTAGTACACATTCTAGTAACACATGATGTGATGAAGGGACCTTCCTAGATTGGAAGCATGCCTGGGTGTCCTATAACTTTTCCTGGTTGTCTCAAAATGGTCTCTTTCTTCCCTGGTGGCAAGGGAGATAAGAATTGTTTCAGTAGGTAGAGGGCTACTGGGTGACACTGCTAGGTGATGTCTTCCCACTAGGACTCCCATGTGGCTGTAAACACATGTCCATTTCTATATGTTCCATCCTTGTGTTCATTCTTTTTTCTTTTTAGGTGACTATGAATATAAGGGAACCAATAGCTTAGATTAGAAACCTATGAGCTTTGAAAGGTCAGAAGAAGACATCAGTGGTTCACCAGCTGGAGTTCAGATAAGAGTTTGCAGATGGTCGCAGGAGCCGAGCTTGGTAAGAAGCCAGTACTGAGGAGTGACCTACTTGACCCAGCCCAGCAATGAATCAACCAGGCAACACATATACTATATCCTTCAAGCAAAGGAGTGACTCATGTACTGGCTATGGCCCAATGAGAAGTGAACTTGGTGGAGAGCAATGCTTTGTAACAACTGCTTTTGGTCTAGGCCCATTCTCCTGGGAACCTAGGATGGATATAGGAAAGAGTGTATGTCTTAGTACAGGGGGGAGATGTTTGTACTTCAGTTCTTACTAAATCTTCTCAATAAATATCCCTTTGTAAAAATTAATTTATGTCAATTGGTTATTAATACAATAATCATTTATTAGATGATATTGGGAAGATATTCATTGGTGATGATGTTGGAGAGGGACTACGTCAGATGAGGATTCTTGAGAAACAGTATTAGACAAATAATCCTTAACCCTTCAAGGTTACAGGACCAAGGGATCTGACCTATCTGTTGGAGTGTGGGTTGGAAGAATAAGTCCTCGACCTTCAGGTGCTATGTCTGTTTTACCTCACCTACATTTTCCAATGTATCTTTCCTCTCTTCCCATTCCAGAGAGGCACGCTTGATAAGAAAAAAAAATAAAATAGAGGAAGAGAAAAACCCCTATATATTGAAAACTGTCCCATCTGATATATGATGTTCTATACCTATAGAGGCAGCTAGGTGGCGTAGTGGGTAGCGTACTTGCCTGAAGTCAAAAGAACCTGAATTCAAAGCAGGCCTCAGCTACTTTATCAATATGTGGACTTAGGCGAGTCATTTAACCTCTGTTTGTCCCAGTTTTCTCATCTGTAAAATGGAGCTGATAATAGTATCTACCTCCCAGAGTCGTCATGAGGATCGAATGAGATAATTCTAAAGTGATCAGCACAGTACCTGGCACATAGTAGGCATTACATAAATGTTAGCTCTTACTATTATTATTGTCGTTATTATATACCACAAATTGTTTAGCTATTTCCTTTTTTTGGAGGGAGGAAGGCAGGGCAATTGGGGTTAAATGACTTGCCCAAGGTCACACATCTAGTAAGTTATGTGAAATGTCTGAGGCCATATTTGAACTCAGGTCCTCCTGACTCCAGGGCCGGTGCTGTACTCACTGGGCCACCTAGCTGCCCTGCCATTTTAATCTAAGGGGATCTACTTGTTTCCAGTTGTCTGCTACTTCAAGAAGTATTATATGAATATTTTGGTGCATATAATCCTTTCCTTTTGTCAATGATCTTCCTGGGGTATTTGGCTAGTAGTGGAGTCTCTGGGTATATTCATTTTAGTGACCCTCCTCATTTAATTCCAAGCTACTTTCCAAAATGTTTGGACTAATTCACAGCTCCACCAACAATGCATTGTAGGCTCACCTTTCCACAACACCTCCAACATTGACTATTCCCTTCTTTTATCACTTTGTTTCCAATACATGCACACACTTAAAGCTCAGAGGGAAATGCTTTTAACTAGGCAGCCAGAGACAGCTGCTGCTGTTGGAAGCACATTTTCTCCAACGTCTGTCCCCACCTTGAAGGACCTCTGGCTGCAGGTTCCAAAAAGACTCCAGAGTCACCCCACAGCTTTGGTCTACAGGGCAGCCGTAAGACTCATCAGACCTGCTGGGAGCCTGATAACACCAGAGCAGATGGAAAGAGGAAAGAAGGACCTAATGAGATCACAGTTCACAGCAATTGTCACTATGAAGAAGAGGACAAAGAGAGATGATGAAAGGGATTCAATTAAACGGGCATGAAAATAACAACCTTGACTATTTACGCAGGGCTCTCCCCCTCCTCTCCAAAGATTAAATGCTCTGAGTAGTGCAGACCGTTATTTTCTCTAGATTCTAGGTTATCCTTCTGAGTACCTAAATTGAGTGATTAGGAAGTCACCCAGCAGTGAGGTACTAACAGGTACCCTGATGGCTTGAACGCGAGACTGTGGCCTCCCTAAAGAGTTAGAAAATGAAACCACGGAAAAATAAAGTGATTGAATGCCATCGCCTGCTGATCGGTAGCAAACCAGGCCTCAGAAGATCACTCTCTAAGCTAGAGACTTGAATATCCTCAGATAAGAGGGGGAAGCTGCAGGTATAGCCAAGAGGACTTTGCAGGGCCAAATCACTCACAGTGTGAATGTCAGGTGCTTTGAGTCGCAAATTTCAGAGGAAAGGTTTGCTTGACCTAAAAGCTGTTTTGTTCCAAAGCACCTCACAATCTCACACCAGGTTTTCCTCCTACCTGCCCTTCAGATCTCCATAACGGCCATCCCAGTCCTTGATGAAGATCCGGTCAATATCTTGATATTGATTTTATATCAATATCTTGATCGATATCAATAGGGACAATATCTGGGTTTTGGTCTCATTGATTTGTTGTGTGATCTTCAGCAAGTGACTCAAGTCTCTGGTCATTTATCCATAAAATGAAGTGGTCTCAAGGGTCTCATCCAGTTCTTAACATTTCAAATCTAAGTCTATTGCTATCTTGAACTTTTTTTCCCTTCTATTGTGTCTCTTGATGATCTGATAAACGAATGAATGAAGAATTTAGTAAATACTCACTTAAAAACACTGTACTACACGCTGGACATACACAGACAAACTTGATACAGTCCTCATCCTCAAGAAACTTACTTTCTGATAGAAGGAGACAACGCACGTAGGAAATCAGGTATAGTTTGGTGCAGAAAGCTACAAGGATAGCAAGTGGAGCCATAAGGTGAAGAGCAGTCACAGTATTGTATATTGATTATGGATAAAAGAAGGAGGGGCAATGTAGGGCATGCCAGCTGTGACAAGGTGGCTGGAATAAATTAAAACATAGCTAAGGCCTACCTAGATATAGAGTGGCACGTGAGGCCCTCATCGATCAGATTTCAAGATGGGAGTTCCAGGGATGAAAGAGTTAAGTTCTTCAGGGTATGATGTCTGGTCCCATTGGCAGGAAGTTGGGGAGGAGATGGTAGCTGAGGAAAGTGTTTTTATTTTTTAATTTTTCTTGAAGATGGCCAGAATAATATTTTCGCTGTAGGAACTCCTCCCTGCTAGTCAAAATATCCCCACTGTAGGTAAGTTTAAGTCTATTGGAAACACCCTTTCCAGGCCACGACCGTATGATTCAGTCACTCAAAAACTGCCTGGAAAATAAGAATGGAAAGCATGTCTTGCAAGAGCATGAAGATGATTGATTTTAATGAACAAGAAGGGATAGAAATACAGTCACTGCTGATGACTTGGGTGTATGCTGAGAATGGATTAGAAGAGCTCTCAAGGCAGACTCAGTGATTCTAAGCCTTATGTTAGAATACTGAAGAAGGAAGTAAATGGACTGCAAATCACCTCTGAGTTAGGTATTTACTGTTCTAGGGATAAGTAGGGAATCTCTAAGTCATTGTTTTCTTCCAGTGCTGGCAACATTTTTAAAAGGAAAGCATCTATTCTCTAGCTATTAGGAAGACTTTGAAAATGACTCAGAAATGGTGGCTATTTGGCTGACTCCATAACAATAGATCAAAGCACCTTCCCCAGATTAAAGATCTGCTATCAGTTATAACTCGGATGGAGGCTGGAGGCCTACCTAGCACTTCATGGATAATAAATGGCCCTCAGCTGAATATATAGAAGGGAACAATGCTCAACCTAAGCAAAAAATTTACCAATCTCATCACCATTTTGGCTCGCTTCAGCTTCACGGCTTTCACTGATTCCCTATGGCTGAGCTTGTCTTTCTAGCTTCTTTCCACCAAGCTGGTGCCTGCCCCCTGCATGTACCAGCAAGTGCTCCCTCCATGAAGCAGCCATAAATAAATCCTATCTGACTCCACATAGACCAGCCATCGTGTGGAACAATAATTGATTAAATATGCTCCTTTTTGAGAAGCAGAGTATCACACTGGGTAGAGAGCTGCCCTTCAAGTCTGGAAGAATGGGGTTCAAATTCCATTTCTGACACATACTGGCCGAGTGACCCTGGACAAGTCACTTGACCTCTTAGTTAAAGGAAACTTAAGACAAGAGCAGGTGAATATCTGCATTGGGAGAGGAAGTTCTTTATACTGAGTTTCTTACACCAATGAAATCACAAGTCTGGTTAAAAAAAACCAAACCTAAAACCCCAAATACTGTTTTTAGTACACTATTCTTTCTGTTCTTTTAAAAAATGTATCTTGTTTATTGTTAAACTATCAAAATCTCAATGGCAGGAGCTATGTTATCTAATGTTCAATAAATTCTGTTGAGAGACTTGGAGAGGATAGGTTTTAGAATTCAGGGGTAGGGAACCTGCAGCCTTGAGGCCACATGTGGCCCTCTTGGTCCTCAAGCGCAGCCCTTTGACTGAATCTAAATCAAAGGGCTGCGCTTGAGGATCAAGAGGGACACATGTGGCCTCAAGGCTGCAGGTTCCCCACCCTTGTTTTAGATAGATGGACTAGAGGTGAATATTTAGAAAGTTTCTACATAAACAAAAAGGAAGGGCTTCGGATGAAGGATTAGCTTCTGTTTTTATTGCTTTATTTTGAGGAGGCAGAAGCTATTCTTATACCTGTCAAAGATAAAGGGGTATCCTATACACAATTGGCATCATTAGTGGGAGAGGACAGGGTGACCTTTCTGCATCATTAGATTCTGTGAACCACCTGCCTCTTCTTTTTGACTACTGTCTGCTTTTATCATGGGGAGGTAGGGTAGTGTGCTGGAGTTACAACGTACCTAGGAGTTATAAAGACCTTCTTAGCTGGGAGAAGCAAGCCACGCTTCTTGATTAATCCAGCTCTGCATAGCCTCTTCTGCTCAGCCATCCTTCTTCACCAAGTGCCCTCCAGCCCTCTGCTTGACACTCCATCATACTCCATCTTCCCAAAGTATCACTTTTCTCAAAAGAAGCTAGCTCAAAGCTTGCATCCATCAGATGGTTCCCAAACTAAAATGAATCAAGGAATGCATAAGTATTTTTGAAGTGCCTTAGGTGACCAACTGTGTCAATTATGAGATCATAGATATAGGGTTGGAAGGGATGTCAGAGGTCATCTGGTCTAACCTCTAGTTTTACAGATGAGGAAACTGAGGTCTAGGGAAGTTTAGTAACTTGTTAATGTGTATACAGGTAGTATTAGAAGGCCATTGGCAAACAGAACTAGTGCTCTTTCCACTGTACTTAGACCCTGCTCTCATGCAAGAATTTATACAAGGCAAGTACTCATGTGGAGGCCAGAAGAAGTGATACAAGCACACTCACAAGGTCTTTCTGAAGAACTGTGGTATTGATCATGAGACATAGGAGACACTGGCACAGGACCACCCAGCATGGCATGTCCTCATCAAAGAAGGCACTGTGCTGTATTAGCAAATATAATAGTAGTAGCTCAAAAGAAACATGAAACGAGCAAATTTAGAGACCTCTCCCTCCCAAATGCTTATAGTGACTATTTGTGCCAGACCTGTCGTAGAGCCTTTTGAGATCATATTGGTTTGATCAGGACACCCTGTACATGGACCCTGACATTGTGATGTCATTTGGTCTTCTTCAATTCCGAAGGATAACAACAATAACAGACTTTGCCCTCAAGATGTTTGCAATCTACATGGAATGATAGCAACAGGCTATAGCAGAAAGAGTACTGAATTTGGAGTCATTCAATCTGTTTTGAATCTCACATTTTTCACTTAATATCTGTGTGACCTTGAAGAAGTCATTTAACCTCTCTGTTCCTCAGGTTTTTATCTGTAAAATGGGAGCTGTATGAAATTGCCTTTAACGTTCTTTCCAATTCTATGTCTATGAAACTTAAAGAGACAGTGAGATCACAAAGTGGATAGACTGGTAGGCCTAGAGTTAAGAAGACTTGAGTCTGGACTCAGTCACTTACTAGCTGTGTAGTGTAACTCTGGTCAAGTTACTTAACATTTATCTGTCTCAGTTCTTTAGCTGGAAAATGGGTAAAATAATAGCACCTATCTCACAGGGTTGCTGTGAGGATAAATTAGATAATATTTGTAAATTGCTTAGCTCAGTGTTTGGCACATAGTTGGTGCTTAATAAATGCTTATATCTTTCCTTTCTTTCCCCTCTTTCCTCAAACATGAGGAAAATTAGAATATTGTGTGTGGCAGTAAATAATGGAACTATAAGAGAATAAATAAAACAGGATTAAATAGATAATTTTGATCATATAAAATTTAAAAGTTTTTGCACAAACAAAACCAATGTAACCAAAATTATAAGGAAAGCAGAAAATTGAGGAAAAAATGTGTATCAAGTATCTCTCTGATAAAGGCCTCATTTCGCAAGTATATAGAGAACTGAGTCAAATTTCTAAAAAAAGACAAGTCATTCCCCATTTGATAAATGGTCAAAGGATATGAACAGGTAGTTTTCAGACAAAGAAATCACAGTTATCTGTAATCATATAAAAATGCTCGAAATCAGTGTTGATTAGAGAAATGTAAATCAAAAGAACTCTGAGATACCACCTCACACCTATCAAATGGGCTAATATGACAAAAAAGGAAAATGTTGGGTATTGTAGGGGATGTGGGAAAACTGGGACACTAATGCATTGTTGATGGAGTTGTGAAGGGACCAACCTTTCCAGAGAACATTTTGAAACTATGCCCTAAGGGTTATAAAACTGTGTTTATCCTTTGATCCAGCAATACCACTGCTAGGTCCATATCCCAAAGACACCCCAAAAAAGGGAAAAGGACCTGTTTATACAAAAATATTTATGCCAGCTTTTTTTAGTAGTGACTAAGAATTGGAAATTGAAAGGATGCCCATCAAGTGGGAAATGGCTAAACAAGCTGTGGCATATGATTGTAATAGAATATTGTTGTGCTATAAGAAATGACAAGGAGGATGATTTCAGAAAAAAAAAACAGGAAAGACTTACATGAACTGATGCATAGTGAAGTGAACAGAACCAGGAGAATGTTGTATACAGTAAGAGCAATACTGTTTAATGAATAATTATGAATGACTTAGCTATTCTCAGCAACACAATGATCCAAGACAATCCCAAAAGACTAATGAGGAAGCATATGATCCACCTCCAGAGAAAGAACTGATATTGTTTGAATACAGACTGAAGCATGCTATTTTTTACTTTCTTTCATTTTTTTGTTTTATTTGAGTCTTCTTGTACAAAATGACTAATATAGAAATGTTTTACATAATTGCACATGTATAACCTATATCTGATTGCTTACTCTCTCAGGGCAGGAGGTAGGGAGGGATAAAATGTGCCACTCAAAATTTTAAATAAAAATGTTAAAAAACATAAAACAGGAGTTCATAAAAAAGAGAAAGATCACTGTGGCATCAGAGCTATTTCCTTGAAACTCCCACCTTAGACCCACTGACAAGAGTGAGCATTTCACTTCAGGTCAGGGCCTTAAACAAAAGAGCAACCTGATTATCTTTATCAAAGCTTTATTATGACAACTAAGTATTAACAATATCCATCCAGAAGTACCATTGTATTTACCTTCTTCACTGTGGTCACTAGGCAACTAGAAGAATGTCTGAATGATGTCAATGCTTGAAGTATTTCAAGCTGATTCATTTTGGGGGAGGGGCTGGCTAAAAAGCTGAATCATCCTGGGAGGTACAATTAGAGACTGGGTCTGTAGCTTGAATTACTAATTGTTCAACTGGCATCTGGCTGAAATGATCACAGATGCAGTACTAGCAGTGCAGATTAACTCGCGTATTGGTTTGGCAGGAGAACTGTGCAAAGCAGCCACTTTACCTTTCCAACCTCATCTCACTTTAGTCCTTCAGATTCTTTACTTCTCCCAAACTGTACTATTATTCACTATGCCCAGGGTCAGTATCTCTAGCTACCTCCTTTTCCCAGCTGGCTTGACATGCATTGCACAGGAGTTCAGTCCCAAACTGGGCCCCCCGAAGGGGCCAGTTCAGAACTGGCTCGGTTTGCGATTTGGGGGCACAGGGTTATATGCCCTTTGAAGAGTAGGTGTTTCCAAGGGGTGCCAATCAACTGATTCCTCAACACACTGGGAGGTGGGCTATATTAAAATGAGGTCTTGAGTACATGATTTAAATATTAAATGAGGTCTTGAGTATGTGATTTAGGTCGTGCTTCATGCTAAAAATGTTTTAGCAATTTTTTTCTTTATAACTTTTGCAAAAGTTGTTTCCATCACACAGACCTCTACAAGTGCATTAACATCTTCCAAAGTCATCCTCAAGACAATAAGTATTGGAAATGCAACACTGTCCACACTGAGACAGCAACTGTCTTCCAAGTCACTCAATATATAAAGACTTTGGACTTGATCAAGAGAACCTCTACATCATAGATTTCCCCTTGATAATGATCTTGATAGTATACCAGGATTGATGAACCTCTTGACACCAAGTCTAGGACTCTGTCTACCTATGGCACTTTTTCAGGTCTGGCTAACTCTTTTGAACCATAATTACTAAAAATGTATAGTTACTAGTGACAAAGACCACCATAAATGTTGGTCCCTGACATAGCACTTCTCTTCCTCATAGGAAACCATTCCAATTCCTTTCTTAGTAGAAACTATAGTATCGACATAGATATATGCAATCTCCAAACCACAACTGCAGAAAATCTTGATATGTAAAAAAAGTACACTTTAGATATATCTATCTATTGTCTAACCACTTCCCTGGTAACAATATTCAAATACTTCCCAATTGCTTTAAGAACACTAGAAAATATATTGCAAAACCCCACTAAGAGAAAGAAAAAAGTAAATGCTAATTATGTCACTCATTGACATGCCAAAGTTTCTGTCGGAGATGCTCACTTAAACAGAGCTAGACTTTGTCACCTAGGGTGTGGCTACTATGTACCTCCAAAGGATACATCCAGAGACGTAAAAGTCTCAAACTTGTTTGTCCCCTGATCACTCCACTCTAATACTAATTCACATTTATAAAGCTCTTTTAGGGTTCCTAACAACAGCCCTGTAACCTATTATGGGAGAAATATCTTCTTTCTGAGTTTGCATGGTAGGTAACTCCTGCCAGAATAAATCTATCACAATACAAGAATTATATAGTTGAAAACCTGGATTTTATCATGCTTAAGCACAGGCTCAGGACTCAGAAAATCTAAGATTGGGATTTCCTGAGAAGCTTGTATTGGCAAAATTATATCAGAGTGATAAATAAATTAATAAAATAAATTCTTTCGCATATTGCATTCTCATATATTCTTTTAGTCCATAAAATTAAAGAACAGATTCCTAATCCCATGCTTCCATCAGTGTCATAAAAGTTGAATAGACTTTTAATTAAATAGAATCATAATCTCATGTATCCCTTATAGAAAGAAATCGAATTAAATAGACTTTTTGGGGACAGTTTTTGGGGACAGTTGGGATTCTTCTTCAAATAACATATCATATTGGGAAGTTCAAACTCCTGTTTGGCCTGTATCTAAGGCCTTGAGTCAAATATTCTTCCCATAACACCATTATCCCAGGAGTCAAGTTTTGGTAGGTTTTTGCACATGTGGGCTTTCATTCTGCCCCACATTTCCTACTTTAATGGAAACCACTCCTAGTGTAAAGTACCAGGGACTCAATTTCCTCTAAGTGACATTCTTACCATCCTCTAGGCTGCATTAGACTACCTTTATTTATACCCTCAAAACGATTTCTCCAACACTTCCTGATTGAACTCCCAGTTGGTATCAATCTACCTCCCACTCAAGATCTTCCTCAGTCACTCCCTGAAATGCTTTATATCACTACTATGTAAATCATTTTGATTATCATTATCAACCTGGAGTTAAAAAATATTAAGTTCATATTACAACTACCCTAATTCTCAAGGAAGTTTTAGATGCACTTAACTTTGAAACCAAAATTATGTGAGCTTTTATTGAGACTAAATATGATAGCCTACTCCTAGGGCCAGGCATCTCGAGGACCTTTAGAGAAAGAGACACATACATCTCAGGAAAATATTAATAACATACTATAATATATACACATATGTGCCATATATAATGCATACATTTCCATCTCCTAAAAGTGCTCCTGTCATGTCTTATTTGAGCATGGAGGTGATCCAGTATTCTCAGAGTTTTGCTAGAAATACAACTTCTGACATACCTTCTAAGGTTCCCTTCCCACTTTTAGATTCTTCATATAGGCCTTAGCACTTCTGTCACTATCCTCAGAAGTCCATGTCATATTTTGTATATTTATCCTCAAATTCCTCACCTTTGAACCTTTTTCCATTTTTTGTTCATGTTTTTCAAAAATCTGAATAATAGAGGACATCACTGTGGAATACCACTATTAGGTATATTTCCAAAGATGATTAAGGGAAAAAAGGAAAAGAACCTATATGTTTTACAATGTTTGCAGCACTTTGATATCTTTCTACTGACATATATTTCCTCCTCAGGGAAATCTTGAGGATAACGGAATCTTGAGAATTTCGTTTCCTCCTGGGCTCACTTTCCCTATAGATTTTAGACCATGAGATACTATCTATTCTTTTTAAAATTTTATTTTATTTTTAATTTATGGAATAAAATAAGCCTTTCCACAACAGAGTACAAGAAAAAGATGAATTGCACATGAAACTGAAAATCTACTCTGTACAACTTGCTATTCCTTTTAAATAAGCCACAAAGTTTGAACCTTTTGAAATATTTTCTCTAAAAGATGCATATTAGATTACTTTGAGCTTTCCATTCCTCCTCTAAAACAAATTCTAAGATAGCATGCCTCCCTTGCCTCCCACCAAAGTTTCCCATAATATGCAGTCCTTCAATGAGGTTCTGACTGTTGGTGAGTATCTGAATTAAGGCAACAGTTCCTCTTATTGGTTCTTCCACATTTTGAAGAGTAAAAGTGTAATTAAGGAAGGATTAGGAAATTATTAGCTGTTCAGTTTTGGGCAGAGAGCTCCAGAAACTATTGAAATTATCAAGTCTCCCTATTTCTATCAGCTCTATGTCAAAATCATGAAGTATTCCCTTAACTTGTAATCTATTTCTTTCTGTTCAGGCAATCATCAGCACATTCTGATGACAATATCACTTCTATTTATGCCCCTATTGATCTTTACTCAAATTCTGTCTATCAATCCTTTCTTCCCACTATTCCTGCATTTACTAACATGATTATATCTTAGTATATAATGCATGTATGTATGTAAATCTAACATTATATATAAATATGTGTATCTATGTTATCAATCCTGTTTCTTAGTCTTATCCACCCAAATGTCAGTGATACTTATGAAATCAAATTTGTCTCCTGTGTCATGTACAAGGTTAACTTAGTCATTGACTATACTTTGTGCATTTGTATAATGACATCTGTGCTTGTGGGTTCTATTACTAGCTCTTTTATTGAATTTGGTGTCCTGTAAACTTCTCATTCTTTTGATAGTTATTTTTCTATTCCTGCTATTAGTCTTTCCTGCTATTCATTTCCAACAAGTGTCTCTGCGTAAGTAGAGGATATCCATAATGCTAAGGAATTAGTTAGAATAGTCCCCTATTCCTAAACTTTCAAAATAAGTGCATATTTGCAATTTTTCAAGTACTAATTCAATTTTTATAGAACCTTCAAATAAAAGCCAAGGTAACTAAATAATTCACGTGCTGTCTTAGACTTTGTAAATATTCAATTCGTTTCAATACAAACAGATGCTGAAAAGAAATCGTACACAGTTAATGGATGCTTACCACATGGAATTTTTGTATTCTAGTCCAATTTTCTCTTTTACATGACATGAAAAGTTTTTTAGAATACCATTATATGCAGCTTGGTAAACTTTTATTAATTGAAAGGGAGAGTAGGCAGTCCATCTAAACTCTAAAGATACCTACTATAAATGTGTCTAACTTCTTAAGGAAAGATGTTCTGTGAAATCATTTTATTTTCTCTTGAAATTTCTGATATGGGTACATGAGCTTGACCTGGAAAGCATCTCCATTAAAACTGCCATTCATATGGGATTTTACATTTACAGTGGATTATCAATATATGGAATTCCAGATTACATGGGCTGAAAATACTAAAATGTTTAAGAAGAATCTCCAAAAATCATAGGTGGTGAATCCGAAATGTTGAGAGTCAGCACGGTCTAATGGATAGAGGGCTGGCATTCAAATCAGGAAAAGCTGGCTCTAAGTCTTCTCTCTGACACTAGTTACAGGACCATGGACAAGCCATTAAATCTCTGAACACCACAGGTAACTTTCTAAGACTCTAAGTTACACATCTCTATGGCGGGGGTGGGGGGAAGGGGCATTTTTCATACTCGGAGTTCTTTTCCCATGAAATAATAGGTGGGTTCTAAAACAACAAAACAACAACAGAATAAAGCTAAGAAAAACAGTTATCCCTAAACATATAGTATAAAAATAGGTTTAGAAATTATCAGCCATGGCATTGGCAAATTGATGTAAAATCAGTAGTATTCTAATTTAGAAATTTTTCTGACCTCTGTAGACTTAATAAAAAGTATCTTGTTCTTAAAGTGAAATATTAGTTCTATCTTTTCTAATAAAAATTATTTTAGAAGTCATAAAATCACAGTTAAAGATGGGAGGGACTTCAGGCACCATCTAATCCAACCCACACTTGAGCAAAGACTCTGCCACTGACAAGTTGATCCAGTTGATCCAGAGGAGAAGCCCAGTGGAAGCTCCTTATTTCACTCTGACGCAGCCTTAATGTTAGGAAGTTTGTCCTTTTAACAAATTTAAACCTGTTTCTCTGCACCTGGATAATTTCTAAAGTTCTTTCCAGCTTTATATCCTAATATCTTATGCTATTCTAGGTGCTTTAGAAAACAGAAAAATTAATAATAATATACATTTATATAGCATATCAAGTTGAAAATCATCATAGCATGATGTGGGAGATAAGGCACTAGCTATAAAGTCAAGAACTAGGCTGAATCTGGCTTTGAGAACTTATTAGCTGTGTGACCCTGGGCAAGTCAGTCACTTAATTCTGTTTGCCTCAGTTTCTCATCTGTAAACTGAGCTAGAGAAGGAAATGGCAAACCACTCTAGTATCTCTGCCAAGAAAACACCAAATAGGGTCACAGAGTTGGACATGACTGAAAAATGACTTAACAACAAATAGATTTCTCTCTCTCTCTCTCTCTCTCTCTCTCTCTCTCTCTCTCTCTCTCTCTCTCCATATATATGCATATACTATATACACACATGCACACATACATATCTTTCTATAGATAGATGTATATACCTATCTGTCTCTATATACACATCTTTTATGCCTATATCTCTATGCCATATATACTTATATGTCTGTCTACAGATATCTATCTATCTATCCATGTAGTATAAAGTGGAAGGCAATCTCAAGTCTTGGAAAGAAGCCACCAGCAGTGAAGGTGGGATCGGGATTGGGAAGGAACCAGGGAAAGGATTCCTATAGAAGGTAGGATTTGAGCTAAGTCTTAAAGGAATCCAGGGAAGTGAGAAGGAAGAAGGGAAGAGGGAGAGTATTCCAGGCACAGGGGAGAGCCACCGAAAAGGCACAGAGTTGGGACATGGAGTGTCATGTGGGAGCAAGAAGACCGATGTCATTGGATTGTAAAGTACATGTACGGGAATGAAGCAGAAGAAGACTAGAAAAGTAGGAGAGGGGCCAGATTGTAAACCATATTAAAAGCCAAATGGAATTTTATATTCAATCCTGGAGGTAATTAGGATTCACTATTAGGGGGTAACAAGGTCAAAACTACACATCTAGCACAGTGCCTTACGCGTAGAAGGTTATTACTAAATGTTGTTGAATCGAGTTACAACCCATCCGTGCCTTCTCATCTTATGAAATTCTTGTCCAGCTTTTCCCATAAATCCTTCACAGATGATCATGGGATCTTAGATTTAGAGCTTGAAGGAGACTTAGAGATCATCTAAGCCAACCCAGGAGACTGAGGCCCACAATGGTGATATAACTTACACGAGGCAGGAGTGGGGTCAAATTCTGAACTCAGAGCTTCTGACTCCAAAGCTGATACTCTTTCTATTGAACTATATCTACAATGTGTTGAACCCTCCAAAAAAGTCCCATTTCAATGCCTCATCATAGCATGAAGGTCATCATGGATTCTCAAGGGCTATGTTAGTGAATTATAAGCCCTGATAGGTCTCACCAAGTTGTAAAGGCTTTGACTATGGTCCTGTTAACAGACTGTCTGCTCTGACAACCTGCCTAAGTTCATCGCTAAGAGATTAGCTATCAGGTGAGGAATTCATTGATTATAGCAACCCAGAGAACATTTTATCACATTGAAAACAGTATTGCTTCATCTAGTTTTGTATTTTTTTAATATAAAGTTTCTGAGATTCCAAAGAATTCAATTATCTTTCCAAAGAAATGTACCAATGTTCATTATAGAAATCCTGAAAGAGAATCTGTTTTCTAAAGTCACTCTTAGAATAAGAATCGCCAAGTTAGTATAAATAAATGCTGCACTTTGAAAAGCTTTATAAATATTCCTCAGTTTTCCAAGGCCATGATGCGGGACTTTGTTCCTTGAGGACAACCAGAAGTAGAGCTAGTATGGATGGATTGACAGAGATTTTGTATTGAAGTTTTCAGAGTTAGCAGAAGCTGGAGAATGTAAACATTCTAACTTATTTTCACATAGAAGAGATGATATCAAGCAGATTTTCATATTTGTAAGTTAAGGGCGAAATACAAGCAAGAATTATGCAATTCAACCTTGATTGCTATATGGTCTTTAGGCATATAGTTCTATTATGTGACAGAAAAGAATCGTGCCCAGCTGGGTTGTTGGCTAGAAAATTCCTTGGTTCTCTTCCAATCTCTAAGGCTAAAAATCTTTTCTATGCCTTTTCTGATTGATGTGACAACAGCAGCTAATAATCTAGTAGCACTGAGTTACACGAGACACGAGACTAAGACATGAGTCTTAGAACACAGAGGAGTGCTGGAAAGCAAAAGACCTTATCAAACTATGACCACA
>CM053626.1:219700501-219719150 GCA_028646595.1 Phalanger gymnotis | reverse complement strand
AGAAGTCTGGTAACTGCTGCAGCTCACTGATTCAGGGCGCTAGGGCATGCTCTGCCCGGCTCCTGGTCTGGTTGGTCCACACTGCCCATGCTGGGTTCTGTTCCGCTCTGCTCTGCTCCCCTCTGCTCCCAGCTCTGTGCGGGATAGACCTTACCCAGAGACTATCCAGGCTGTCCTGGGCTAGAGCCCTGCTTCCCACTGCTATTTTGTGGGTTCTGCAGTTCTAGAATTGGTTCAGAGCCATTTTTTATAGGTTTTTGGAGGGACTTGGTGGGGAGCTCATGCTACTCCCTGCTTTCCAGCCACCATCTTGGCTCTGCCCCCCAAGGAAATAATTTAAAACAATGAGCTATTCATGACTAGAACGATCAGCCTCTGGAGGTAGTAGGCTATGTAGGTCAGAGAATGTCTTCAAGCAAAGGCTGAATGATCACTTAAGTATCAGGAGAAGGGATTCTTGAAACAAGGACTGGTTGCATGAAATGGCCTCTTCCCTTCAAATCATAGTCTGTGAAGAGCAGAAACTGTAGAAGGAGATAATTTGCCTTATGGGCAGCTGCTGCCTACATCACTTTGGTGACTGATGATTTTGTTTAGTTTAGCTGTTTGGGAGAAAAGGGAGGATCAAAGAAGGAATAGTACTGTTGCTTGGGGTGAATGGGGTTGTGATAACTGACACCTAAATTCTTTTTGTGTTGTTGTTGTTTTTTCTACCAAGGAGAATGATCTGTGCACTTAAAATGAAAGAACAATGAGTAGTTAGCTGATACCTCAAATACAGAATGGGATAGGAAGAGAGCACCTAACTTCCCTTGATGAATTGAAGTCCCTTGGCCATATAAACTAAAAGTCCTAAAAGAACTGCCAGATATGGCTACTCAACTACTGTCATTAATACCTGAAATATCAGTGCAAAATTCAGAGAAGTTGAACAAAATTGGAGAAAGGCAAATGTGTCAAAAAAAAATTAAGGGAAGTAGACAGAATATGCAAAAATATAGACCGGTGAGCAGGACTTCATTATTCCTGGGACAATTCTAGAAGAGATCATTTTAAAGATGGTTGGCTACCGTCTAGAAAGGAAAATGGTGATTACAAAGAGCTGGCCTGGCTCATTAAGAAGAGGTCATGCCACACTAACCTCATGTCTGTTTTTAGAAAGGATTACTAAGCTAGCAGATGAGGAGAATGCTGTGGATAGAATTTACCTAGATTTTAGCTAAGCCTTTGAGAAAGTATCCCATACTATTCTTGTGGAGGAGATTGAGAGACATGGAATTGACAAAAATAAACCAAATGGATTCCAAGCTGATCGGGTAGCTGGATTCGTGGAGTCCACAGTTCAATGTCAGTGTGGCAGGAGGTGTCCTGGGGAGTACCCTAGACCTTGGTGCTTGGCCTTATATTATTTAATATTTTTACTGATGACTTGAACAAAGTCCCTGGATGGTATATACTGAGCAAATGTGGAGTTGGCCCAAACCTGAGAGGAAGAGCTAATACAAATGATGACTGAGTTAGGATTCAAAAGGCTCTTGATGGGCTAGAGCAAGGGTGGGAAACCTGGCCCTGTAGGTCCTCAAGTGCAGCCCTTTAGGACCCAAGTTTGGATTAAGTCAAAGGACCTCACTTGAGAACCTAAATTTGGATTCAGTCTAAGGGTCACACTTGAAGACCTAAGTTTGGATTCAAAGGGCCCGTGCCCTTGAGGTCCCAAGTTCCCCACCCCTGTAGAGCACTGAGCTAAATTTAAACAAGCTGAAAGTTTTTAGAGATACCTAGCACTTTGGTATAAAAGTCAGCTTCACATGTACAAGATGAGAATGAGGTAGTTAGACAGCAGTCATATTGAGACAGATTTGTGGGTTTTGCAAGTTCGACATGAATCAACAGTGCGATATAGTAGCCAAAATAGCTAATTGGTATATTATTATTATAAAACAGCTTAAGGGAAGAAAAGGGAGATGATAGTCCCACTGTACTCTGTCCTCATGAGACCATATCTGGAGTATTGTTTTAGCTTAGGACACCACAGTTTAAGGACAGTGGGAAGCTGGGAAGAAGCCATAGGAAGGTAACCAGAATATTGAAGGGCCTGAAGTCCTTGGGATCAAAGGATCAGAGGAATGAACTAGAACCCGATGAAGAAAAGATTCGTTGGGGCCATGATGTCGTCTTCAAGTATCTGACTATTATGTAGAAAATTGAGTAGACTTGTTCTTTTTGGCCAGAGGGTAGAAATAAGTGCCATGGGTAGAAAACTTCAAAAGGGCAAAATGAGGCTAATAGAGATTTCCTAACAATAAGGAGGAAAGATCAGGTTCTAGAGGTGGTAGGTTCCCATTTCTTGGAGGTCTTCAAGCAGAGTTTGGGAACAATCAATAATACTATAATTAAGTAGATTATAGTAGGGATCCCTTTAGTGTATGGTAGCCATTGAAGTCCCTTCCTACTGAGGGAATTGAAGGGATTAGGACAGCAAGTGGTTAATTTTGAGAATTAAGTAAGCCACAGTGACTCTATCTTGTGACAATTCTGGAGCTTGCTTAATTTCCACTTAATTATGGATCTAGTCCAATTTCTGTCTTGTGAGAATACTTTCTTCAATTGTGGGAATTGGGAGAAAACCTTACTGTGTTGTTTAAACCTACCCCTGTGGATGGAAAACTGGAACACATCTGCCTATTGCTTAGAGATCCTTAGCTAAGGCCCTAGGTCATGCTGACCAGAAACTCAGTCAGATCTAGAGATTGCTACAAGGAGTTTTCTCACAATTTCACTTCTTAAGCAATCCACATATCTTATCTGAAAACTGCTCCCAGGCTGTCAATCAATTATTGTTTCATGTTCCCTTTATTGTTTATAGATAATTAGGGAGTGGGACACCTCCTTTTTCTGAATGCAGGGAATTGCACCTGTTCATTTTCCCCCTTCCAACTTGGAAAGTCCCTAATCTTTCACCCAATTAGAAATCGGATTACCTAATGTTGTACTATTTTCTTTTAATTAATTGGTCTTGTTTGATTTAGTTGTTTTTAATGTATAAAAGTCTATCTCCCCCAATATTCATGGTCCAGTCCTAAGTATAGGAATGGGCCTGGTCCCAATTTGTTAGGCAACTGGCATGCATTACTTAATAAATTGATATGTTTAGAAGATTGCACCTTTGTTTTCCTTGGTCGTTTCATTTTCTACCTGCCACACTACTCTCTCTAATTCTGTAATTCTGGGACCATTAGATCATAAAATTGTTAATTTAGACATGGAGTGAGGATCTTAAGGGGAAGCTAGGTGGCCCAGTGGATAGAACACTAGGCCTAGAGTCAGGAAGACCTGAATTCAAATCCAGCCTAAGATAATTACTAGTTGTATGACCCTGGGCAAGTAACTTAACCCTGTTTGCCTCAATTTCCTTATCTGTAAAATGATCTGTAAAAGGAAACGGCAAACCACTCCAGTATCTTTGCCAAGAAAACCCCAAATGGGATCACAAAAAGTCAAACAAAACTGAAACTACTGAACAAGAGGATCTTAAAAGATTCAATATAATGCTCTTATTATTAACAGGAAACTGAGTCCCATAGAGGTTAAGTGACTTTTTCCAGGTCATGTATGTAGGGACAGAAATAGGAAATTAACCTTATCTTTTAAAAATAGATCCAGAGATTTTTTGACTGTGTCAACCACTCCATTTTCAGGTAATGAAAAAAAAAGTACAGAGAGGCTGACAGGCTTTCCCAAAGTCACAAAATTTATTCATAGGATAATCTCTCTAGAGCAGGAAGGACTCAGAGGCCATCGAGTTCATCCCACTTATTCCTAGGCCAAACTGAGGCTTAAGAAGATGATGTTACCCAAGGTTACACAAGTAATATACAATTAAAGTAATATTTGAACCTAAAGTCTCTGATTCCAGAAATAGTGTTCTTTCTATTGTATCATACCAGTAATAAGTAGCCAGGAGTAGAACTTAGTTCCCTTGGGCTCTAGCCTAACCCTCTTTCCACTATACCTCCGTTCTTCTCTAGATCACCTATGTCAACATTACACATGTAAACCTAGGATAATAACCCAGACTGAACTTGACTCTAAAGGTTCACAAGGAGTCTAGAAAATGTACACAGATTGATGTCAAAATTAGACATGGTGGTTGTCTTCTGAAAAGTTCACCCTCGCCTCAGGATCTCTTCAGTCTTCACCACATCACAACCTAGCTAAGTATCTTGGCAATAAGTATTTACTGCACTAGATGTACAGAGAGAAAGAGTAAAACTCACCAACATGTCCTTGGCTTCCATACAAGTCATAGCCAGAAAAAGGAACTAAAGTTTCCTAACTCTGAGCATTTGGCTTGGTGCCATATAGCACATTTTTTATTTAAGCAGTTGTGGGTTTTCTGAAGCAGCTTTTCCTTGAAAAACTCAGGGAGCTACCCTGAGAACTTTTCAACCATAAACATTCCTCCTACAGATAAACAGGGGGAGTAGAGCAACAGGAGAGAGAAGAGAAGTCACAAACAGAGCTGGTCAATACACAGTGTAGAGTGAATCCTGTACATCAGACTGGACTGAAGTCCATGCTACAGTTCTGTGCATGTGTGTGTGTGTGTGTGTGTGTGTGTGTGTGTGTGTGTGTGTGTGTGTGTGTGTGTGTGTGTGTGTGTGTGTGTGCGAGAGAGAGAGAGAGAGAGAGAGAGAGAGAGAGAGAGAGAGAGAAAGAGAGAGAGAGAGAGAGAGGGAAGAGGAAAAGGGTGAGGGAGAGAGAGGGAAAGAGGCAGTAAACTTTCTGTCCAAATTGGTTAATGTTACTTATATATGAATTCATCTAGAACTTAGTAATTGGAAATGGCAATTACAAAATGGAGGAGCAAAAAAAAAACAGATCCCTAAACACAATTTTATAAACTTTGCTGTTATAATATATTGTTTCTGATAACTCCCAAGAAACACTACATCTAGCAATGGGTTAAAATTTTGGTTTAGAATGAATTTTGTTTGCTGTTTTTTTTTAATGATGGGGGAAAAAGATCCGTAATGAAAACACTAAAGTACTTAGTCTACAAAACTATAATTAAACTGTTCTTAAAACTCAGAGTAACACAAGCTTTTCAGTTCTCTAGATGAAAAATTTGTTTATACACGAGGTGTCCCTTTCCTACCCCCTTGACCCTTTAGATTAAATTTTATCTACTTCTCTATACCAGTGAGATGACAGGTCTAGACACCTTTGCCGCCTCACCCTCCCAAAAATGAATGAAAAGAATTTATTTAAATGAAAAGTCACATGCGATTGTACACATATGACCTATATCAGATTGCTTGCTGTCTTGAGGAGGGCAGCGGGAAGGGAAGGAGGGAGGGAGAAAAATTTGGAACTCAAGATATTACAAAAATGAATGTGCAAAACTATCTTTACCTGTAATTGGAAAAAAATAAAATATTATTAAGTGCAAATAATAAAAGACACTAGAAAGCAAAAAAGAGACTCAAACTCTATATATTTGATGGCTGAATGATTTTAGGTAAGCAATCTTATCTCCATTTGCCTCAGTTTACTAATCTGTAAAGGGGATAAAAATGTGCTTAACACAAGACCTGGCATTTGGTAAGCACTATGTAAACATTAATTACGATTATTCCTTTAATTGAATGCTGTACTCAGTTTTAAACATGATTCATATAAAATGCTAAAGGTGATAAAATGATTCTTTTATGTTAGATAATTAGGAAATGCATTTGATTGATTTGATGTCATCTGATTAATAATAAGTTTTGTTTCATGTCTTAATAGGTGGATAAACATAGGTAGGAAGAAAGGGAGGGGAGGGCTTGAACAAGTAAGGAAGGAAGGAAATTATGAAAGGAGGAAAGGAAATAATACCATATACTGTTCAAAGAGAAGGTCCTTGGCCCAAGGGGGGTACATTTCTGGAGAAGACTGTAAATTTCAATTATAAATGCCTGAGAAGTCATGGACAAACAGCTGAGTCACTTGCCTCAAAGGAAATTTCTATTGATGCAATCTTTCGTTCTAATCCAAGGCAAGGCTAGTTATATTTGAAATACAGCCTAAAGTTCCTTGGTACCTGTTCATTCTTTTTGGTGAAGGGCAACATGATGACATCCAGTATTAATGCTTTTTATGGAAGAGGTAAGAAATGAAGTGTAATCATCAATTTCCTTTGGCTCTTCTAATATAAATAGCAAGTTCCCACCCTCCCTGCTCTCATGACATTAACTCCAGAAGAGTCTCCTCTTGGCTCTCTAGGGATTAGGTCATAAAAATGGCCTCTCTCTCTCTCTCTCATTCTCTGTCTCTGTCTCTCTCTCTCTCTCTCTCTCTCTCTCTCTCTCTCTCTCTCAATACTGATGAAATCCTGAGATTGCTCTTTGAATTGACATCCTCTGGGGAGATCTGAGGACTTTGATTGGAATTACATTAACTTCACAGGTCCTTGGAATCAGTGCTTGATCAGCCAGGTCTCATCTTCAAGGAGTTTACAATCTACAGGAAGTTAAAACCCATGATTTGGGGTCTAGTTCAGTTTTGTTGTCTTTTCCTAATATATTATATAGTGTTAAAACTCCTGCAGTCCATTTCTTCCACTTCTTATCTTGGCATATTTCTCTCTTCTTCCCTACTCTTTTTTTTCCAGTTTCTCTCCTTTTGATGTCTTTTAAAGGTGGTTTATGTCCCCTAGCTCCTTCCCATCTGTATATAAAAAGGCAAAGATCTCCTTAATTCTTAAAAAAGTGCTTATTTACTATTTAATATGTCCAATTATTGTCTTTTCTCTTTTAGCATCATATTTCATGATAATGTTGTCTACATAGAATCAGAGAATTTAAAAGTTCAGAGACCATCTAGTCCGAGCCATGCCTTACCAATAACCAACCTCTTTGACAACATCCTTAGTGTGTGAATCCATCTTCTTCATCAAAGCTGCTAATGAGGGAGAGCCCACTACTTCTAAGGTGACTGACTCATTCTACTTTTGAATAGGTCTAATTATTAGAAAGTGTTTCTTTGCAATAGTGAGCCTAAATGTGCCTTTTTGCGATATCCAACCACTGCTGTCTTCTTTCTTATTGTTCTGTTTTCTCAAGTCAAGTAGAACTCTCCCATATGATAGCTCTTCAATACTTGAAGACAAATTATCATATTGCCACATAGTTTTCTTTCCTCTGGGCCAAACTTCCACAGACCCTATAACTGATTCTCAGGTGGCATATTGTTTGGTCTTTTCACTATCCTGATTAGACTCTTCTGGATATACTCTTACTTATCTGTCTTTTCTAAAATGAAGTTTCCAAGACTAAACAGAGCATTCCAGAAATAGAGTGATAAGAGTTGTTTTTCAGTCCTGTCTGACTCTTTGTTACCCTATGTAGGTGTCTTCTTGGCAATGACACTAAGAGTGGTTTGCCATTTCCTTCTCCAGCTCATTTCTACAGATGAGGAAATGAAGGCAAATGGGGTTAAATGACTTGCCCAGGGTCACAAACTACTAAGAGTCTGAGGCAGGATTTGAACTCAGGAAGATGAATCTTCCCAACTCCAGGCCCAGTGTTCTATCCACTGCACCACCCAGCTGCCCAATGATAAGTGTATAGTGGAACTACACCTGATAGCTTTTCTTTTGGGTCAGTAGGCTGTGAGGTGACTGAGTAGGTAAAGTTCTGAGTCTGGAGTCAGGAGTTTGAAGCTGGCCTCAAACACTGACTAACTGTGTGATCTAGGACAATCATCCTCATCTGTAAAATGAGGATAATAATAGCATATACCTTCCAGGATTGTTGTAATAAGATAATAATTAGACAGCACTTGACATAGTGCCTGGCACAATAATAAGTGCTATATAAATGTTATCTAATATTATTTTTAGCCACTTCTCCACTTTTTTATCAATTAACTTCCATCCCAGCCACCCTTCTAAAACTGCTCTCTCAAAGATCACCAGTAACCTCCACAGTGGAAAACCCAAGAGCCTTTTTCTTTTTTTTTTTGGTTCCGTCTTCATTCCTTTTTACATCTATATAGCAGTAGACATCATTGAGCATTCCTTCTCTTGGCTTTAATGCCACCACATTTTTCTTGTTCCTTTCTTGCCTTTTGCCCCATTTTTTATCACATTTTCTGATTCTTTTGTTCCCCAGACCCTTAAGGTTTGTGTCATCCATGGTTTTGCCCTCAATTCTTTTCTCGTTTCTGTCTTCATCATTTCCCATTGTGCCAGACACTGCCCAGGGCAGAGCCTTTTCTGTGTCAGTGATTGGCAAACCCATGTAGGGGTAGAGAGAGGGTGGTAAAGGGCAGAGAAAGAGAATCTTGGGCCTGATGAAGCAATGTCTGAGTGAGAAGGCAAGTTAGAGTACATTAGGAAACTGGGCCAGATTGATGTCAGAATGTGTCCAGGCAAAAACTGAAATGAGCTGGAAAATCAGTTGCCAGTTCAGAGATTTGGGCTGAAAAGTTTATAACATTTTTTTCAAAGACTGGAACTATGACTTCATTGGTATAGGGAAATCTCAGAAAGGAAGTATGCTTTACCCATGTAGATCATCTCCTGCTTTACAACTTAGACTTGTAGACAGTTGCATGGGAGCATAGAGAGTTAGGTGACTATTCCTGATCCATACAACCACTACATATCAGACATAAGATTTTAAACCAAGGCTGTCTTTGTTCTGAGGCCAGCTTTATCTGATATGCCATACTGCCAAATCAAGACCTCAAACATTCGACTAATTTCAATTTTTAAAAGATATACATGTAGAAACATATTAATACATACACGTACGTATGTGTATATACACACACATACATATACACACATATGTATGCATATGCATGTATATATATTCTTACAGGATTGGGCCATATTTATCCTCTGTTATTATCTTATGTTTTATGCATGTGTGTACATATATATACGTGTGTATGTTTATATATATATATATATATGTATACATACATAAAATCAAGGTAATAACAGAAGATAAATATGGCCCAGTCCTATAAGAATAGTTTCAGGAATGCTAAAGGTCAGAGGCTAGTAAAGAAAGCTCAGGACAACAAAGATGGAACTTAGGGTTTGATTTCTTTCTTTTGCTTTTAGATATATAGGGGAAAAGAAGCAGATAAAGGAAAGTGTAGGAGTGATCTTTGGAGAAGATGAGAGAATGCTAACCAATGCTGGAGGGAGGGAAAAGTTGCTCATTTTTTAATTCACATCTCTTTTGAGAGAGACAGACAAGGAGACACAGAGATGGAGACAGAGAGAGATAGAGACAGAGTGAGATAGAGAGAGACTGAGAAAGAGAGAGTGGAAAAAGAGACACACACAGAGACAGATAGAGACAGACACACACACACACACACACACACACACACACACAGAGAGAGAGAGAGAGAGAGAGAGAGAGAGAGAGAGAGAGAGAGAGAGATGGTAAGAAAGCATCCTGCCAACCTAGAGGATTGCAATTTACCAAATCCAATGAACCATGTCATAGAGTACGACAAGAAGTGGCAGATGACCACTGATGCTATTGATGACCAACTGAAGTTATTTTGGAAATGTCATGGAGAACACAGGAGATATCACAGGGGTGAGAAAGGATGAATGTTGAGATATCCAGAAAAGGAAGAGAATGGAGTCTATAAACTCTAAGGCACTGAGCTTGACTTTGATTCCAGGCTAAATTCAAGAATACTGAAGGGATGTTTAGCAATAATAGCTAGTATTTATGTAGCCCTTTAAGGTTTGCAAAGCACTTTTTATATGTTATCTCAGCCTCACAATACCTGGGTATTGGGTACTATTATTATTCTCTTTTGACATATGAGGAAACTGAGACTGAAAGGAGTTAAATGATTTACCCAGGTTTACACAGCTACTAAGTAAATTTATGCTTAACTCCAAATGTTTTGCTAAATGCATTGTTTCCTAGAATTATCAGAAATGAGACACCATAACAGAAGAGTTTATAATTGTATTTGAAGATCATTTTTTTCTCCTTCGTTTTGCTTCTGTTTGTCTGAATCTCTTTCTCTCTGTCTCTGTCTCTCTCTCTCTCTCTCTCTCTCTCTCTCTCTCTCTCACACACACACACACACACACACACACACACATGCACATACACACACACATACACAGAAATGCAGTATGGTTTTTAATCAAGTCTGATGTACAAGATTCACTCTATATTGTGTTGTTGACCAGCTTGACTCCTGTTCTCTCTCCTGTTGCTCTACTTCCCCTGTTTATCCGTAGGAAGAATGTTTATGGTTGAAAAGTTCTCAGGGTAGCTCCCTGAGCTGCTACAGAAAACCCACAACTACTTAATAAATATGTAATATGGCACCATGCCAATGGTCAGAGTCAGGAAATTTTAGCCCCTTCTTCTGGCTGTGACTTGCAAGGAAGCCAAGGATAAGTTGGTGAATTCTACCCTTCCTCTCCCTGTATATCTACTGCAGTTATTACTGGTCATCATGGTACTTAGCTTGGATATGATGTGATGAAGATTGGAGGTGAGTCAAGCTTTTCAGAAGAAAAGCATCATATCTAGTGTTGATATTTATCTATATAAACTTTCAAGACAACTTGTAAACCTTTAGAGCCAAGTTTAGCCTGGTTTGTTATCCAAGATTTGCATTCACCATTGGTGATCTAGAGAGGAGCCAGAAATCTAAAGGGGCATGGTGGAAAGGCTAAGACTCAAAGGAAATAAGTTCTGAATGCATTTGATTTATTATTGTCCTACACCCCACTTTGTGAGGCTGGTGCTATTATCATTCTCATTTTGCAGGTGAATAAACTGAGTCTGAGAGAGGTTATGTGACTTGCCCAAGGTCATATAGTTACTAAATGCTGGAGACAGGATTTAAACTTATCTTCCTGACTGCAAGTCCAACACTTTATCTACTATGTCACCTAACTGCTTTAATTAACATTTAGAAAAGGAAGCAATCCCAAAGAGTGAACCCAGCTTTGCCAAGAACAGAGCATGCCAGACCTAGCTCATTTCCTTTTTTTTAAAAATAGTGTTCTTAAACTGGTATATTAAGAGAATGTTGTGGACATAATTCAGTAAAGCATTTCACCAAGTCCCTCATTGCTGTCTGTTTCTGTGACAAGGAAGGAGAGATGTGTGGTAGATGAAAATACAATTAGGCAGATCTGAATTTTGACTGGGTAGACCCAAAGAATAATCATTAATGATTCAATGTTAACTCGGAAAGAAATATCCAATGGAATTGTTAACGTTTGAGATCAAGACCCAATAATATACTATATGTCAGTCATCCAAAGATTAGCCTATTTGGAGAGGAAAACCAAAAGTGATGAAAATTTTTAGCAGCAAAAGCTCAAAAAGACCGTGTACTAAGGCAGGGAGAGGGTATCAAGCACCGTCAGTGGAGGAAGCAACCACCCTGGTGAAAACATTGATCCTTGAAATATTGGAACATCTATTCAAATATTACTCATTGTACGTATTTACAATACACAACATTCAGGCAACATAGATTTACTTTTTATTATCTTTGAGAATGCAATTATAAAGTGAACGTTTAATTTGTTAAAAATTAGAATCTAGCCCTCTTAAAGCTACCGATGTTCCCTCCCTTAAAAGACACCACCACAGTGATAGGGGAAACAACAAGGGACTAGGAGAAGCTAGAGACAATTTTACTGTCTGATAAAAATCTTGGCAGGCAGATTGATTTATGTTAGCTGTCCTGCAAGGTTGGTTTGCTCTGCCTGACACTACACTGTATTTTCCATAGCTTCTAATGACCTTGAGAAAGAGCAAAAACTTTCTTTCCATGGCTGTCACTAACTCTTGGCTAGGTGAATAAATGGATGATGAATCCAAAAGCATTTATTAAGCACTTACTATATGCTAAGCACATAGTGCTTAGACCTGTGGCTACAACACAAAAAAGCAAGATAGACTTTGTTCTCCAGGAATTCTCATATTCTCACAGGAGACAACACACATATGAGGCTTTAGCTACAAGTAGATGGAAAAGTCCTAAGGTCTTTAGGGAATAGAGAAAAAGTGAGAAATATATGGTTTATATGGAGGGCCAAGAGGCAGCACTCAATGGAACTAGGGCCGTAATCACTAAACTGTAATGGATACCACGATCAGTTTGATGAAACAATACAAATACATTTCCCAGGTATGTCCAGGGCACTTTAGAACTTACATTAGGCTCTATGTCACGTTAGTGTTAATTCTTAGTGGCTGCTCTTGGTGAGATAACTTTACTCAATTTATTGAACATAAGCTCAAGGTCCTGTGACAAATATTAAGTGCATAAAGACAAAAACAAAACACTCTGTATCTTCAGAGATCTTAAATTCTAGATTGGGGGAGGAGGCATCACAGTAACATAAACTGAGGGCTGCGTAGGGCCTCATAAGCCATCAAGACCAGTCCTTTTATTTTACAGGTGAGGAAAAAGTTGTGTTGTAGAAAAAGTTCAAGAGACATAGTTTCTGGGTAATCAATCATTTTATTATTGTTGCTAGTGGATAATTAGTAAAAGGGATCAGTGGCACTCTTGAATGCCAAAGAGTGATCCAGATGGCTTCTTGATACTTTTATGCTCTTGGAATAGTGGGTGTTCCCAACAACAATCAATTCTGATTGGTTAACAAATAATGAGAAGAATGAGAGGTGGACCTATTCTAATGAGAGACTGGGAACTGTGACTTTGATTATGTTGCTCAAGGACAAAGAGAGATCATCTCAAGCCACAGTACTCCCAGCCTGGGCAATCTAGACAAAGGATTTACTCCCTTCCCAAGCTTGAGTAGAATACAATAGGCTGGAATTTACCTTAGATTAAATTCTTTGTAAACTTCTCTAGTCTCCCACCTAGGACTGGAAAGCATTTGAAGGGATTTGGGTAGTCTCATCCATCAACAACGTCCTTCAGAGACTGAACAACCTACAGGTTTCTGGTTTCTGAATGAGGAAACAGGAAGGGAAAAATTTCCGGTCCTAATTCAATAATCGATTATTGAAAGAGATGAAGATCGTTTAACACCATTTTATATCATTTTTGTAATTTCAATAAGACCTGGAGCCTCTTATTAATGACCAACTAGAAGAAGAGCTGAACCCAAGCTTCTTTGTTCTCTGAGTTTACCCAGAAAATACTTCTTCATATGTCAACAAGGCCAGATGGGGCTGATTTAAGCCTCTGTCCATGGCTATTGAAGGTGAGAACCTTGACCCCAGACACTATCTTGACTTGTGTGACTTTTTCTTATCTTAATATTTTGTGGGTATATATTATGTTATGAAATGTTAATGGCAAATTAAACACAGAGATCCTGGGTTGTAATTCCAATTGACACTTTGTCAACTATCCTGACTTATTGTATTTACAACCTATTCCATTAAGGAAAATCCTTGTCTTGTGTCGTGGTTAAACATACATGGGGATCATAAAATTGAGTAACCCAGATATGCTGAGTCTGTCAAAGAAAAATGTATATAAGCTTTCTCATTCTTTTGTTCAGCAGTCAGATTTTGTCTTACTCCACGCATGCATGTCCACTATGCTTTAAGGGAAAATAATAAACAATATGGATTTTTCTATCATCTAGCCTGTTTGCCTCCTGTAGCCAAACTTTCAGGTCAACAGAGAGAAATAATCATTTCTCTCAAAGTTCAGTGACTTCCCCAGGGTCACATAGCTAGTATGAGTCTGAAGCCCAATTTGAACACAGACCTTCCTGATTCCAAGTTCAATTCCCTATCCACTACAGCACATTGCCTTAATTAACATGGGTAAGTAAACACAAAGTACATAAGATGTACTAGATTATAATTTCAAGAAGGAGAGATATTATCAACAGTGTGCGGGGTTTAGAGAGAACAAGAAAGACCTGAGATGTGCTTTGTAGAAAGAATTATTTATATATGCTGATTATTTTTAGGCTGTATTTCATTTCCCAAAACTATTTCTGTCTAGGATGGCTAGAGAATTTTCACTTGAAGGAACTAGAACCATTGTTTTTAAACTTTAACTGACACAAAAGAACCACCATTACTAAAAATAAGAATGAGTGGTTTTCTTATAGCTGGACAGCATTAAGGAGAGACCAGATGTGGAGCATGTCTTTGCTTAAACTAAGATGGACATTATTTTCAGACTTTATCAATGGAAACCTTTGTTGGGAGATGTTGGACTAACCCCTCAATTTCTCCAGTAAAATGGGCTTTAAAGAGATCCCTTGCTAATGTCTTTAGCTTCATCACCAACACAGGTAAATTATACTACAATTTCAAAGTCTGAGACCAAATAACACAGTGGTCCTGACACTAAGCAGGTAGATAAAAAATCTGTGCTTTCCTGAGCAAATGTTCCCAATCTCAAATTAACTGGCTAGAGTCCATGCACATCCTAATGTGCCTTTCTTGTTCTCAGGGAATAATTTACACTATGGAGATTGGGTTGAATTATTTAAAAGAGCTTTCCAGTGATGCATTCATGAAATCAGAATGTTGAAGAAATCCTAAAAATGGCAACACAAAGTCAAAGGGCCTAGAGAAGTCAAAGACATAAGATACCTGAAATGGCCTGCTTCTGATATGGGGCATGTCTACCACCGGGCTCAAGTGAGGTCACTTAGCAGAGGATCTAGGACAACATCCTCATCCCTATTTAAGGTACAATCTCATCACTATTTAAAGTACAAGTACAAGGTCCACTCTGAGCTTTTTCAAATGTAAAGCATTTCAACTGTGCGAGTTACAGCCTGTTCCGTTACGAGGTCTAGTGAGTTTGGGGAATTCCTCCATCATAGCTACCACAAAGCAGCATGCCTACCTTCTGAATAACCAGACTGGATTGTGGAGAAAATGAGATATGCTCTAGACCAGTGGTATCAAACACAGATAGAAATTGCCATTTTTTTTTGTTATCGTTCACTCATTTCAGTCATGTCTGATTCTCCATGACCCTATTTGGGGTTTTCTTGGCAGAGATACTAGAGTGGTTTTCCATTTTCTTCTCTAGCTCATTTTATAGATTACATCACTTAGAAAACCAAAATTAATATTATCTATGTTATATTGTATTTTTATTCATTTTGTTAGACATTTCCCAATTACATTTTAATCTGATTCTGGCCACACTAGGGAGTTTTGTGGGTAGCCAAGACTTTGACACCTCTGTATTATTCCCCAACTGCTGTTTCTACCAGCTAACTTCAGAATGTTGCAAAACTTTATCAGTCTGTGAAAGTTGGATGACTGAGGGTTCTTGCATCTAATAACCTACAAACTTAAAAACTCCCCCTCCTTCTCCCTGAATCCTATCAATCCCAGCCTGGCTCTCTCCTTCTCCTGCCCCCAGTCCCAGGAGTTGAGGATGTAGAGGGCATGGAACTGTACTCAAGATTCAATCCATCATATCGCATTTAGCTATCTCACCAGTCCACAGGAGAGTTTAGTTTGGAAAACACTGCTCCAGAGTTTTGGGAACATTGTGCAAACCTAATATTTGTCCACCTACCTTTGTGTGGAAGATGTTCAGCTCTACATGAACAGTGATTAATTATTGGCTTCTTCTGTCTAATTACCAAATGCTGTCTCACCACTGAAATATTTAATGACTTTACCCATTCAAGATAAGACACAGCTAAGGTGCACAGAATAAAAAAGTTCCAATGTGGACTCCAAGATTGCCCAAGTGACTAAAGAACCCAATATATTACTTTGCTTAGGGTCAGCTCTAAATTAAGTCAACCTTCCTACATCATAATATTGAAGATTATGCTGTGGCTTCGTAAGCCTCCTCTCTTACATACTACAATGAAGAGGTACTATGAAGTCCCATTTACCCCAAACTATGACCCAACAGGCTTGCTGCTGGGCCAGAAAGTCTCACCTTCATCACTTCTTTGGGGTCAGGTTAGTAGATTATCTCTGGATGGTTATTTTAAAAAATATACATATGTTATCTGGGAGGATTAAGACAGTGACACATTATCATCTATTAGCACAGACTGCTTTATCAAAGGTTAACTGTGAGTTAGAAAAAAAGCAGGGTCCTTCCAGTTTGGAACAATGGATGGGTAAATATTAATTGGATACTGAGGTGTTCACTGGGGTCACTTAGCATGGGAGAGACACTAAAATGGGGGCCCAAGGCAGTCTAGGAAAACATGAGTTGTCTGATAGAGATGCCCAGGAATGATGGAGAAAGCAAAAAGGGAAAGAAGAAGGCTACAATGACAAACTTAATCTATTTCACAATTTTGCTTAGGGGCAGCCATTCCTATACCCCATTTCTATAAAAGCACTTAATTTATTGTAACTGATGTCAGTATAACTCCTCTGACCATCGTCTCGCCACATTTATTTTACTTCCTGCCCACTGCCAATACCAAGTAATGTTGCTGTGAGGCTGGATGTTGTAACAAACACCCAGCCTTCAGACAAAAATTGGATTTAAGGTTTTGTGAGACTGCCTTCTGAATTTTTCAATTCTCATTATGACCATCCCTCTCCCTGGCTTATCGATCTAGTTGATTCACTTACCCTTAAGGAAATAAGCAATTCTGGACAGCTTCTTTTTTTAAATTGGGGCAATATATGCCATACTCCTACACCGTTTCATCTTTTCCATTCTCAACAATTGTTCACATATCAGGGACAATGCCTCTGCAACCACAGCTGCCAATATTGTTTCATTACCATGATGATATAGTTCATCTGGGCTGAGGGACATGAATTCATTCACCAAGAGAAGTTAGGCGCTACTCTGTACTGATCTTCTTAGGTCACACTATTAGCCATTTTTATTCTATCTTCTCCTGTCCCAATAGCCTTGGCAAGAGACCACAGAAATAGAAAGGCAACTTAGCAGCTCTGCCTCTGCTTTGAGGTGGCACTATCCCTACCTTGAGCAACAAGTCTATCCCTTCTTTGACCCTCTTCTTTCTCCCAGGGCAGCTCTAAAGAAATGATTCTTGTGGTTGTTCTTAGCTTTCCTTAATGGCATCAGCTTGTTTTGAGCATTAGTAACTCTTCTTATAGAAAGTACTATGCCATGTGTTCATAAGCATCCTCTATTACCTGCCCTTGTTTTCCATTTTCTGTTCATGTATTTTTAAAGCCTAAGTTGGTGGATGAGTCCCCAGTGCATTCTTATTGGTTTTTTTTAGTTATTTCCCCATTTTTCTCATCAGATTGTTTCCTTTTTGTTTTTTATCTATTTATTCGAATTTAAATTTATGGAACAAAACAAGCATTTCTACAACAATATAATAAAAACGATGATTGCATGTGAAACTGCAAATCTATCATGAAGAATTTGCTATTCCTTTTAAATATATATTAAAGTTATCATGTAAATTTCTTTTTTTCCCTTTTGTTTTCTTCCCTCCTCCTCATCCCACTCTGTAGAGATGTCTACTATTAGACACAAATAGGTACATATATGCATATATATATATATATATATTAGACATTATATATTAGACCATTTGACACAAATAGGTATACATATCTTTACATATACATATCTGTGTATACACACATACATATGTATATATGCACATACACACACACACACACATATATATATATGCAAAATTATTCTATACACACTTCTATTTATCAGTTCTTTCTCTGGATGCAGATAGCATCTTCCTTCACATGTCCTTTGTAGTTAATTTGGGTATTTATAATAGTCAAGTGACTTTTCACTCAAACTTTTCCTTAAAACAATATTGTTGTTACTGTATACAATATTATCTTGGTTCTGCTTGTTTCACTCTTCATTTTTTTGTGGAGGTCTCTCCATGCTTTTCTAAAATCACTGAGCTCATCATTTCTTATAGCAGAGTAATATTCCATCCTGAACATATACCATGATTTCTTTAGCCATTTGGCAATTTCTGGGCATCCCCATAATTTCCAGTTTTTTGCCACTACACAGAGAGCTGCTATAAATCTTTTAGAATATACAGGTTCTTTTTCTTTTTTCTCTAATCATCTTTGGAAATAGACCTATTAGTGGCATTGCTAGATCAAAGGGTATAGGTAGTTTTATGACTTTTGGGGCATAATTCCAGATTGCTCTTCAAAATGGTTCGATCGGCTCACAATTCCATCATCAATGAATTAATGTCTCAATTTTTCCACATCTCCTCCAACATTTGTCATATATTTCTTTTCAAAATTTTATTCTTGAAAGTGTTCATGTTTAACAATCTGATTTCAGTTGTAGAATTTATGTCATCGGGACCTTCTGAAACCTTTGAAATCTACTCTCCCCAAATCTAGTGTAAATGTGAGACTATTTCCAGCTTTCTTTTCACTCAATCACAAATCCTAGGAGGGAGTGGTCACTTTCCCACAAGGTTCCCATGATTTCCCTTTGAGCAACCAATAATTTCCTTGTTAAAGAGAATCACAAGGAAAATACAATATCTCTTTGTTGGTTCCTCTATCTTTTTGAAAGACAAAAATATTATTAAGACAAGGCAGGAAAAAATTATCATTAAGCCAAGGCAAGAAGTTTGTAGTTAGTTTCCTTTTGAAAGGAAGGAAGGAAGGAAAGAAGGAAGGAAGGAAGGAAGGAAGGAAGGAAGGAAGGAAGGAAGGAAGGAAGGGAG
>CM053626.1:219673511-219698511 GCA_028646595.1 Phalanger gymnotis | reverse complement strand
CCAATGTTACCTTGGACAAGTTGTTTTACTCTCTAGGTCTCAGTTTACCAACATGTGAAATGAGGAGTTTGGATGAGGGGATTACTAAGGTCCCTTGCAGCTCTAAAACTCTATAATTCTAGGTCCAAGCTCTGAAATTCACTCGGTATACATTCTTCTCTGAGCCTCTGTTTCCCCATCAGCAAAATGGAGATGTTAACACCAACAGCATTTACTCCATAGGGTTATTGTGAGTAGAAAATGAGATAATGTAAGGAAAGTACTTTGGAAACACTAAGCTGCTCCATACATTTCTGCTATTGTGATTATTTTATTTTATGTATAACATAATATTATTTTATGTATAATATATCCATATTACATATCTATCTATGTGTAGATAGATAGATATGTAATATACATCTATGTATAACATATGGCATTGACCTAGCAGTTAAGACCATCCACCATAAAACTGAAACTCATCTGTAAGAATTGGATGAAGAAGAGAGAGCCTTGAATTTGTAATCAGAAGATCTGGATTCAATCTCAACTCTGCAAATGCTGCCTGTGTTTATCATTGGGTGGTTGGCCCAGCGGATAGAACACTAAACCTAGAGTCAGAATAAACCTGAATTCAAATCCAGTCTCAGACACTTTCTTGTTATGTGACCCCGGGGTAAATCATTTAACTTCTGTGTGTTTCAGTTTCCTCATCTGTAAAATGGGGATAATGATGATACCTACCTCCCAGGGTTGTCATGAGGATCAAAATATTTGTAAAGCATTTTGTAAACCTTAAAGTACTATATAAATGCTAGATATTATCTAGTACTTTACCCAGCACCTAGAACATTGTCGTTGTTGTTCAGTTGTGATAGTTTTATCCAACTCTTTGTGATCCCACTTGAGATTTTCTTGGTAAAGATAATTGAGTGGCCTGCCATTTCCTTCACTTGCTCATTTGGCAAATGAGGAAATTGAGGCAAACAGGATTAAGTGCCTTGCCCAAGGTCACACAGCTAGTAATTGTCTAAGGCCACATTTGAACTCAGGAAGATGAATCTTCCTGACTAGAGGTCTAGCACTCTATCCACTGAGCTACCTAACTGCCCTATGCTAAGAACACAGGAGGTGCTTAATAAATGCTAGACCAACTGACTAAGTGATCTTTGACAATTCCCCTGGTCTTTGTTTTTTTTTCTTTCTATAACACAAAGACTTTGCATTAGATCAAATCTAAGCTTTCTTTGAATTCTAAATCACATGATGAACTTCTTTTTGCAATAATAAATTAAGGAAATGATTCCTGGAGTCTTCAATTTCACAAAGTTAGTGATAGAGCTGGGACCTGGTTTCCTGACTCTGAGCCCATCTCTGTTTCTACTTTTCCACACTGAGTTGGGAAATATTTTGAATGATAATTTCAAAACCTTCCTATAGCTCTACTTTGTCAAGGGGTTGACCAGATATATGAAGAAGATTGTATTTTTAATGTCAATCATGATATTCCTATAAATAAGCAGAAATCTAGTATGAATCCAATCTCCAATTCACCTTTCTCTGCCTAAATGAATTGAAATGACCTTTCCTCTTCCTCCATTTTTCCCTCCCTTAATGGTGCCCTTGATTGTCACGTAGTTCACCTCATTCATTTCCTTGTCAAGAGATGACAAAATAATAAATGTTCCTTTTCAGTCTATCTGAAGAGATAAACATAGTTATCTTACTGTATCCATCACCACAAGTAAGTAATCATTTACATAGAGCTAACAACAAATAGCTAAGTGTTCTAGATTTTGAAGTCGGAAGGTCATCACTCTGTCTTCTCATACAGTGTTAAATTATTTTTTTTAAATAACCTAGTCATGAAAGATTTTCTGCTGAAATACCTTTGGTAACAGAGAGCTCATTTCTTCCTGAAAGAATCCATTTTTTTCTTAGCTCTAATTGTTAGAAAATTAATGCTTTTGTTGAGGATTAATCTAATGCCTCCAACAATCAGTCTTGTCTGTGCTATATGACAGATCGTTGAAAATGAGAAAGGTACACCAGGGCAGAGGAAGAACATATATTGCCCCAGTTTTCAATAAGAAGGATAAAAGTAGAATCTGTAAGCTAGGATTCTTTGTTCTAGCTAGATGAGTCTTCTCATTCCTCTTCCACCACATACCTTTCCCATTCTCCTATCTCCATGCTTAAACCTGCCCACCACATTCTCTGTGGACATCTGTAAGACTTGTTGTCTGCACTATTTATTTACATTTATTACACACTATCATATGTATGCATATGAATTTATCTGCACATGTGTAAATATGAACGTTTTGTCTTCTTTAATTCTACTTGAGTGCAGAAATATTATTTTATATTTCTTTGAATTCTCCACAGGACATAACATTAGACAGAGCATCCGGCAAGGTAGAGAGATACTTTTAAAAATAGCTGGCATTCGGGAGAGACATTAGGGCTAGGTATAGATTTAGGAATCAACTATATGGAGAAGATAATTCAATCCGTGACAGTTGAGATAACCAAGAAAGAGTACAGCAAAAGAAGAGGATCCAAGACAGGGCTTTTGTGAGCATCATGCTGGTGAGAGAGGGTGGATGACTCAACAAGGGAACCTGAAGAGGAGAGGAAAGGGGAGGAGGAGGAGAAGTAAGATGAAGTAGTTTCGTGGAAAATATGGGAATTGAAAGTAGGCAGAAGAAAGGGGTAGTCTAAAGCTAGAGAGAGAGATGACATAGAATGAAAATTGAAAAAAAGCTCTTAGATTTTTCAGTTAAGAGAATATTGGTAACCTCTCAAAATGAAGTTTCAGTTGAATAGTGGGGTCAGAATTCAAGGGGTGGTGAAGTGAATGGATGATAAGGAAATGAGGTCGATGAGGATTTGTGTCTTCTTTCACAACATAACTAATATGGAAATATGTTTTGCATGATTGCTTACCATCAATTTGCTTACCATCTCAGAGAGTGGGTAGGGGGAAAGGGAGGGAAAGAATTTGGAACTCAAAGTTTTAAAAAAGAATGCTAAAAATTGTTTTCATATGTAATTGGGAAATTAAAATATTATTAAAGTAAAAAAAAGAATGAAGATTATTTAAAGATTTGAAAGACCTAGGAGTCTTTCATCATTAAGGAAGGAAATATTGAATGATAAGGGAAGACAGAGAGAGAGAGTGAGAGAGAGAGAGAGAGAGAGAGAGAGAATTATGAGAGGAATGAAGATGCAGATCATGAGTGTTGAGGAGACTGTTGAACTGGGATGTTTGAAGAGACATCAAGATTTATAATGAAGTACCTAAGAAGAAAGGCAGGGGTTGGAAATAAGGGGAAAACTGAATGACTTGGAAGCTAGTAGATAACTGCAAGAAAGATGTGCGCTGGGTGATACAGATTGACATAAAGAGTGGAACTCAAAGGAGTATAGTTTTCTGAACAACGACAGCAAAGAGATGGTCTAGAATAATCACCCACCGTCCCATAGCACCTTCTTGCCCAACTGTCTCAACTGAGGACCTCATCTCATATTGTATTTGGAGGTCACTGACTTTGAGCTCCCTTTCCTCTCTTTGTCCTTATCTTACAACCCCTTGTTATCTTTCCTTAATATTTTCTCCTTTAATCCAGTCTCTGATTAAGGGATGACCCTTCTCTTCATTGGACCCTTCCCTAGGTGGTACACTAGATAAAGAGCTAGGCCTGAAGTCAAAAAGACCTGAGTTCAAATTTGACTTCAGACACTTACTGTGCATTCCTGGTCAAGTCACTTAACATTTGTTTACCTCAGTTTCCTCAACTGTAAAATAGAGTTAATAATAGCACCTACCTCCTAGGGTTATTATGAAGATCAAATTAGGTACTATTTACAAAGTGATTAGAGCAGTGCCTGGCACATAGTAGGTGCTATATAAATGTTTCTTCCCTTCCACCTTCCCATTTCTACTCCCTTTGTCTTTAGTAGATTATCTCCACTATCATTCCTCACCTCTACAGCTAAATCTGGGATTAGTCCAAGTAATGAATCTTATATGGTGGTCCCATTATTCAAATTTACACTATCCAAAGCATAATTGTATATAAAATATGGTAATTAGTTCCAGTCAAATAAGACTATGTCTTATGTCAGGAAAATTCAAATAATGCAGCTACTTCAAAAGATTCACTATTTACACTAACGGGGCTCTAGCTCTAATTTTCAATCTACTAGTTCCTTTATTGCTGCCTACAAACACACCCAAGTCTTTCCCATTTAAAAAAAAAGAAAAACAAACCTTCACCATATCTTAACATCTCTGGTAGCTAATCTCTCCTCTACCCCCCCAAAAAACTACCTTACATTTTGCATATATTCTGAATATACTTCTATACATGTTGTGTCCCCTATTAGAACGTAAGGCCCCTGAAAGCAACTTTTGTCTGTATCCTTATTGTTTATATGGAGCCTGAGTCATACAGTCACTTACTGTCTTAGTATGCCTAGGTAACTGCCCAAGACTCTGAGTTTCAGAAGAGTTATTAATCTGCATTGAAGAAGAAAATGTTCATGCTGTGGAGTTGCCTCTGTTGATGAAAAGAGTTGTGGACAATAACAAAAAATGGGTCCTACCATTAATTCTATTTCTTTTGTTCAAAGACTAGCCTAGCTAAGTTCAGGGTGGCTCATCACCGGAATGCAGATTACCAGGTGATTATTATTATCAATTAATGTAGTAATTTGCAAAGATTCTCAGAAGGTGAAGAGAGTTTGTGATCTGTATAAGAAGAGGGAGTAACTATACTGATAAAATAATGGATCTTTAAAGTATCGAACAATATCAAAGATCATGCAACCAGACTTACTCCTCCCATTTTCCTGAAATGGTATTTTCATGATTTGCAACTGGCTAAAAAAATTTTGACTTGAATGATATATGTCTGTTTTATTCTTTGCCTGTGTATCCCCAGTGCCTAGCACAATGCCTGGTTCATAGTAGGCACCCAAACTCTAGATCAATTGATTCTTCAATCATTCCATTCCTCCAGCCCCCAAAAGTATGCCTGTTCTCCTTGCTCTTCTCCCCCCACCACCATCCTATCTAACAAACATACAACATTAAGTAGCATGGGATATTAGGATATTGGTTTAAAGTGCTGGACTTGTATTCAGTGAGACCTGGGTTAGAATCCTGTCTCTGACGCTTGCTATCTATCCAACCGTAGGGAAATTGTTTAATATTTCTTCAGCATCCATTTCTCTATCTGCTTTTATTTCTGTACCCTAAAGACCACTGGGTCTTTCCATCTTACCTGCGGCTAAAGTCTCCGATATATGCTGTTTCGTATGAGAACGTAAACTTTTTGTGAATAGAGAATGTTGTACTTTTCTTTCTTTTTTTTTGTAAATAGTGGGGTTTTTTTTTCAATTACACATGAAGATAGTTTTCAACATTCATTTTTAATAAGATTTGGAGCTCCACACTTTTCTCCTCTCTTCCCCCCAATTTTCCCCTCCCCAAGATGGCAAGCACAATCTGATATGGGTTATACATGTACAATCATGTAAGCATATTTCCACATTAATTATGTTGTAACAGAACAAAAGGAAAAAGCTGCAAAAACAAAAAAAAGGTGAAAATAGTATGCTTCAACCTGCATTCAGACTCCATAGTTCTTTCTCTGAACATGGATAACATTTTCCATCATGAGTCTTTCGGAATTGTCTTGGATCACTGTATTGCCAAGAAGAGCCAAATCTATCGTGGTTGCTCATCAAACAACGTCACCGTTACCGTGTACAATATTCTCTTGGTTCTGCTCATTTCACTCAGTATCAGTTCATGTAAGTCTTTCCAGGTTTTTCTGAAATCTGTCTGCTCATCATTTCTTGTAGCACAACAGTAATTCATGAGATTCATATACCACGACTTGTTCAGCCATCCCCCAACTGGTGAGCATTCCTTCAATTTCTAATTCTTTGCTACTACAAAAAAGCTGCTATAAATATTTTTTGTGGGTCTTTTTCACTTTTTTATGATCCATTTGGGATATAAACTTAGTAGTAGTGCTACTAGTGCTACAACAAAAGGTATGCATGTGCCTTTTCTATTTATATCCCTGATACTTGTCAGAGTGCTCCGCACTTAACTGACACTTAATAAATGCCTTTTCATTTATTCATCTGTAAAATGAGGGCGTTGGACTAAATGACCTCTAATGTCCCTTTCAGGGCTATGATCTAATGAGTTGACACATAACAGGGACTTGATAAATGTTTATTGACTAACTGACTATGATCTATGTACCACCTTTCATTGAGATCTTGCTTATTATTTCTATGTATTAGATATCCCGGGGACATATGGGAGCACCTCACTTGGCAATAAAGGTATAGCTAAGCGGAGAATGAAAAGTATGTCTTGTGTCATTTCCATTTCACTTTCAGCTCCTCCTTGCCTCTCTACAGTGCCATCATAAGTGTTTCTACGATATTTCTTAAACCAATAAAATGCCTTCCTTATCCTTTGTGTTTTCCTTCACGCTGTGCAGAGTCACCACAAGACAGATGTACACTTGCCCAGAGGGAGACTAGAACACTGTATTACCCCATATGGAATATCACTGTCATTAAGAAGGATTGTGAATAATTGTTCTGTCACAATTTCACACTCCTCCCCCCGGAGGAGAGAAATGTGTCTCTCAGAATTTCTTTTAGTCTTCATCTTCCTAGCTATAGGTTATTAGTTCAAGATATGGCAGGTTTTTAGAGCTTTCGTGCTTTCCACACTACTATTTCTAATAGATTCAGATCTAACTTTTTAGAGAATAATTCCCTGGCACATAGCAGACAACAAATAACATTATTGGGATTTCAAGGCTTTATGAATGACAAAGCAACATAGTCACAATATAAGAGAACCCACCAGATGAATCCCATCTCCTGAACAGGAAGCTAAGATGCTAGAAAGAATAATTAAATTGCCAAATGAACCATTAAAGGACTAAAAGACCATAGGCTTGAAGCTGGGGGTTGGCATCTTCTCAATTCTTAGAAATTAAAAGGAAGCCAAATTAGGTACGTGCCAAGAGAAAAGCTACTTGTTCTATCATCATTAGTCATTCTACAGCCAAGGACAACTTGGGATCCTAGTCAGAGATCTAAAATTCTGTTTTAAGGAAGTAGAGTAAAAGGAATAGAGATCTTGGAACTTGCATTTTACCCCATCTCTCACTCTTTGAACTTAAAGCTTTTGAGAGTCACCAGAACATCTATCTTCTTTGCTCACTTCCCCCTTACCTGGTAACACTCTTGTCTAGAACAGAAAATCCTTTCAGTCTCATGAGACCCTCTGTAAGTACAAGTCTTTATATATTGGACTCGCGTTGGTTTTTGAAAGTGGTTCTCTAGCAAATGGCTCACGTGTTTGGAGTAGAAACTGTGCAGCCACTGTGATTAAAACACTGACATCTCTCGGTGGCAGCAAATGCCTCCCCTGCAAGCCTTGTGTGACATACACTCAATTTCTCCACATTAGGAACACATTTTTAATATAAGCTGAGATGAAAACTTATCCCCCCACCCTCCATATAATTAACTTACAAGGATCACAATGACATTTAATTATACCAGCGTCTAAGGCAATTAGTCACAAATGAATATTTATCTAACTTGATTGTCTAAGAGCTACCATTTTTAGATTTCATTGACTTGAATGAAAACCTAATATCTTGGCAGGGAAGACGAGAGATTAGTTAGAATGCCTGTGACCCAAAATACCCTGCTGAGCCTTGGAGGTCATGCCCCTCAGTATAGTGATTAAGGGTGGCTAGGTGTTGAGTATAGCAAGACAACATAGATAATAATTTCTACTCACAAGAAATTTAAATTCTGTGGATGTGATATGCCCAAAACAGATAAATATATAAGTAATAATTCAAGGTGGGATTAGGTAATAGCAAGATGACAGAGTAGCTATTTCTTCCAACCCCACAACAAACTAAAAAACTCAGAAAAAAGAAACTATATACCATATAAAGAATAATTATAGAATTCTAGCAAAGGTAAAGAAGTGCTACAATGAGTTAGATCTATGTTAGATCTAGAGTTAGGAAGGCCTGAGTTCAAATCCTCCCTTGGACACTTCCTAGTTGTGTGAGCTGGGCAAGTTGCTTACCGTCTCAACCTCAGTTTCCTTATTTGTAAAATGGGAATAATAATAGAATCTACCTTACTGTAAAGGTTACTGTAAAGGTTACTGTAAAGATTAAATGAGTTAATATATGTGACCAAGCCTAGAAGGAAGGAAGGAAGGAAGGAAGGAAGGAAGGAAGGAAGGAAGGAAGGAAGGAAGGAAGGAAAGAAGAAAGGGAGGAAGGGAGGGAGGAAGGGAGGGAGGGAGGGAAGAAGGAAAGAAGGAAGGAAATAAGGAAGGAAGGAAAGAAGGAAGGAAGGAAGGAAGGAAGGAAGGGAGGGAGGGAGGAAGGAAGGAAGGAAGGAAGGAAGGAAGGAAGGAAGGAAGGAAGGAAGGAAGGAAGGAAGGAAGGAAGGAAGGAAGGAAGGAAGGAAGATGAAAGATTAGGGCTGAATATATAAATTTATAAAAATTTGTAGTCATCTTCATAGACATAATAATTGAACCTGTGGGAAGTATTGAGATCCAAGAACCTTGAGTTGTACTCATAGTTAGAAGGTAGGATATAGATGAGGAAAAAAAATCATATTGATGAAATCAATAAATCTATAAGATATTAGCATAAGTCAAAAAGGTTACCAGATAGATTTTTTCAAAGTAGTTCAATTTTTAAATGCTTAAAACAGAAAGAACAAGGACAAAGGCTGTGCATGGACAATAATGTGGATCAACAGGCAGGGTTTAGGAGTGGGAAAGTATGGATGTGTAATCCAGAGGAGCAAAAAATTGGTTCTGGGTTCAAGTGATGAAAGAAAATACAGTTTCAGCTAGGACCCATTCTATAAGTGAGTTGTGAAAGGTAATTGGCCAGGCTGCATACAAAAAAGGTGGAAATAAACAAACAAAAAATCATTCTTATGTCAAACTGAATTCATTAAGCAGGATAAATGTATTTTATTTAGCTTTAAAGAGTATATCCTAATGCTCTTTAATACTCCAGTAAAGATTTTGTTATCTAAAATCTGGGTAAATATGTAATATGCTGATGACTCACTTCAGGAAAGTGAGTAGATAAAGAAGAGGAACCCAGGTTACAGTAATGTGCAACCAGTCTTCAACCCTAAAACTCTAAGGAAATCTCTGTTTTCTTGGGTGACAGTAGCAGAAATCACTAGAAGAAAACATAAAGAACTTTTGCTACAGTGTGCTCTGGGCAGTTTGGTCATAGATATTTTTTTATTGACTGAAGATTATCAGCAGCAAGAAAAACACTATGGAGAAAGAGGCCAAAAGTCCACTACAAATTATTCAGTAAATTTAGTTTGTCCTTAAGCAAAATTCATATAATTCCATCCTTCCTCGCACTAAGGCTATATTTGAATACCCCAAACAGCTTGCCTATTAAGATGAAAGGCAGTGGTTCTATGGTAATTATAAGAATTTCTCAGATGAGCATCTGAGAAAGATGAAACCAAGGGTCATGGTTATCTTAGGTTAAGTGAAAATTCATCTGTGCAGAGATCCCTTGAAGGTGTCAGAAATAATTGCTTACTAAATGTTTTCTGTTTAAAATAAAGTGTTTTTGATCTAAACTGAAAGGCCAAGTTAAAAACATGGGTAACACATCGCATTATCCAACATATTTTTTTCACTCACCAGATACTCTACAGTAGACTCCTTTATAATCACACAACTGACTGAAAGATATAGAGAACACGACATATTTGTTACTTCACGATGGTTAAAAAATTTTTTTTGTCTCTATATAGCAAAACATTTCTGTAAAGTCTTTCTTTCAACATGATGTCCATGTGTATGTCAAAATCATATCAGATTTCTTGGAAGATGAAACAGCAGAAAGAACTTCATAACCTCCTCATTATTAACCTTAATTAATTATGAAATTAGTTATGAAATAGAGCTGTATGCTCAATAAATCGTTTTGCCATTATCTTAGAGTGTACTGTTGGGTCTAAGTAGAAAAGGCATTCCCTACAGATGGTGAGGCCCTCCAGATGGTTCAAACCCTTTTTTTTGGGGGGGGGGCAGGGCAATTGGAGTTAAGTGACTTGCCCAAGGTCACACAACTAGTACATGTGTCAAGTGTCTGAGGCCACATTTGAATTCAGGTCCTCCTGACTCCAGGGCCAGTGTTCTACTCACTGCACCACCTAGCTGCCCACAAACCCATCTCTTGATACCATCTGTGTAGCTATGGACAAGTCAGTTGACCTTTCTAAGCCTTGGTTTCCTAATCTGTAAAATAGGGACAATTATACCTCAAGGGGTTGGTGGGATGTCAACCATTGTGCTTATGTGTTTTCTGAGCCATCGCTTAAGAACTCTGCAGTGTCCAAGAATTTCTGCGGTGGTTGGTTTTTGAGAAATGTTTTGGAGTGAATTAAACAGCTCCTTTTTTTACCTGTTGCCATCAGTAATATGACCGACCCTTTCAGACCAGTGCTAATCGAAGCCTTCCCTACAGAATTATTGCCTGTTAAGTAACTCTATCTATAATTCATGTGCCATAGTGTTGATAATGTTATGAACCATGATGCAAAGCTGGAACAATGACTGGTCAGCATTTGTCAAGCGTCTCCAAATTGAGAAAAACTAATGATGAATACCAGGGGTTTTGATACCGCATTTTAAAATTAAGTTGACACACCACTCGGTTTAAAGGAAACAGATTTTTTTAAACTAACACCAGGCTAAGAAACCTTGCTTTACTCTGTTTGAAAAGACATTTCTTTGTTCAGTTATTATTTATATAGCCATAGTCCAAGTCACAATCACGGCACATTGTTATGTCCTTGGTCTACGGCACAAGCAGAGGGAAATCTAAGCCAATTTTATTCTGACCTGAGCACTTTCCAGTCTTTCTATGAGAAAGTACATTGATCTCTTGTACTTAAGCATGGGAATTTTATGAAATGACCTAATACTCCAAGGACACCCATAGGACTGAGAAAGGGGAGAGGTCACTAATGATTCAAGTGTGGAATCTAGGATTTGATTCCAGACTCTGTTCCAGAAATACCATACTACCGTCACGGTCAGGATGACTTCGATACTTACAGGTTTCGTCCTCTATAAAGTAGGCTTAAAAATTCTTTCTAAACCCTCACAAAATAGCTCTAGGAATCAGTATGTTAATATCTGCAAAGTGCTTTGTGCTCTGTGGATGAAAGATGAGGAATCCAATTATTCTGAATAAAATTAGTTGAAAACAGAGAGTAACTTCTCCTTTAATCCTATGTCTTCTGTTCTGCCTTAATTAGTTCAATTCAAAGGTCCACTTTATGCTAAAATATGTCATCTATCCTCCCCATCCCAGCACTGCTTGAATGCATTCACTTATTTGTTCAAATCCCACTTGTCCTTTTTTCTTATCACTCCTTTCTCTGACCCGATGCTTACTTTGTTCTGAAAGCAATCAGTTGTTCCTCCTCTCAGTGTGCTGAATCCTTTATCTTTCATACTCTGCCTCCTTTTTTTCCTTTCTCTTCCACCTTAGATGTGGATAGTCTCTACTTTTTAATTCTGAAGAAGTACTTCTTTAAAATTAAGGAGATATTTTTCCATTACAGTATTAAATAGCCTCCAATTTGTTTTCATTCATACTTTGTGGAAGAAATCATTATTCATTGTCTGCTACTGAATTACTGCATGTCTTTAAAGAAGTTTGTACTCTATTTTGTGCCTCATTTTCTCTATCTGCAAAATGGCAATAATAATATCTTCACAGAAATGCTATGAGATAAATTCTGCTGTGAAAGGTATGTGGGATTTTTTTAAATAGCCTATAGCTTGCACAGAGAATCTGAAAGCCACTCTGATTTTTCTACCCATACTTTTAGCTCTTTCCTTCACCAGGCACTCAGAGAAACATCCTGGCATGACCCCAAGTGTCAATTTGAGAGATCCCAGGATGCCCTGTGGATCAATCCATTAAGAAGGAAATTGGACTTCCCTATGAGGTTTGGTGAGGGGCGGGGGGAGGGGGAGGGGGCGACATCAACAGGGAACTCATTGCATGGGGAAGTTTTGGATCAAAAGAAGCCAGAGTAGGCCAGAAATGAAGTGTGGATGGGTGAGAATCAGAGGATCTTGGCATGGAAGGAGACCTTGGGGGCTAGTTCAGCTTGCCCTTGACTAATAATCTGTTATATCTTCAGGCAGTTGGGGTGGAAGAGAGGCATAGAAACTAATCAAGACAATTATCCACCAATCTGACAATTTGCCACCCAGAATTCTGAAGGTTTGCAAAATTTAGATAAGGTTAGAAGAAACCTCAAGAATCCTTAACTCAGGTTTGCTGGACTATGTAGATAGATTTCATGAGGTCTGTGAAACTGGATGAGAAAAAAATTACATCTTTATTTTTGCTGACCTCTAGCTGAAATTTATCATTTTCTTAAATTATTATATGTTGATATTACTTAACATTTAATATATTATTATATTTATATTCATAGATGTATTATATCTATAAATTAAAGACATTATTCTAAGAAAGGGTCCATAGGCTTTGCCAGACTGATATCAATATGTTTAGCAATCCTTGATCTAGTCCAAATGAGTGAGAACCAGAGAAAATAAGCAACTTTTCCAAGATTGCAGAGACCAGAGCCAGTTTGGGAGCAATGACCCCAAACCCAATGCCCAATCTTTTTGGAGGGGATGGGGACATCATCATATTCCACTTGGATTAAAATGTTTCTGAAACCCTCTACTAAGACTCAGGAAGTTAAAAAAAGAGTTTAAAAGGGTTACATTTTACATTAATTCTCCTTCCCTGCTGTGGACACCTTTCCTTTACACCTCCAAAACTTAGGGCTCTTCCTGACAGGGGCCCAAACATTGCACAGAAAAGAAATTACTGGACCTAAGAACCCTGCATTGCAAAGAAAGCAGGAGAGTGCCCTTGGTCCAGAGCTATTTTCTCTCATCACCTCTCAGTTCTTCACTGACAGCCACTAAAGAGCCTACCTTAAAATGTTCTGTTCCCAAAATACTTGTCTTCACTTTACCACACCGTCAAATAAAATCAACAAATAGAACATAAAGTCTTGACTTGCAGGAGAGTGTTAGTGATAAGGCAACAATTGTTTTTAGAAAGTAATAGCCAAACCCAACCCATTATCATCCCCATTCTCTATATAATCTTCAACTCTCTCTAGCTACTGGCTCCTTCTTTACTGCCTAAAAAACATACCAAAGTTTCACAAAACAGATAAATAAATGAACAAAAACTTCATTTGATCCAATTACCCCCACTAGCTGTCATCCTGCATCTCTTTTCCTTCTTTTATCTTTAAGAAAGGTGTTTACACTAGGTGCCCCTACCTCTCCTCTCCCTTTATTTTAACCACCTACAATATTCATTCATTGCATGTCCCAAAGTTTCTGGATGACACTTTCTCATATGGGTAGGTCTTCTCTCTTGGCTACCTCAGTATTTATCTCCATTAGATTTTTACTTGTGGGGTCATGTCAAAACTGTGTTGTGTTTATCAAAACCTCATTCTTTAGATGAAGCTGATAGCGAGATCAATCTGCCAGAGATTGGGATTCATGGACACAAGAACACATGTAGAGTGGTAGGCTTTGGCAAGGAGGAATAAGACTTCATCGTCTGAGATGAGGTGAAAGAGGAGATAGTAGGGGAAGATATTTCAGTGATATGATTTGAAGAGAAAGGGAATTCTTGGTGAATGTATTCAATTTCTTAAGTAAAGTGCGATGGAGTTCTTCAACTGAAAAGATGGGAGAAGCTAATGCTATGGGAGGTCTGAAGGGAAATGAGGTTTGGAATAGTCACTGTGGAGAGTAGGATAGCAAATTGATTAGAAAGGAGCAGAATGATTGCCTTGCTGTAGGGAGGGCTCATGTAAGATCAAAAAATATAAATTTGTAGTGGATCTAATCAATATGATTTCATTATTTTCACCAGATCAATTTAATCAAGACACAAAGGAGGTAGACAGTGGTAATCCAGGGCTGGAGTTTGGCAAGACATGATGTGGAAAAGAGAGCAAAGAATTAGAAAGTATAGGATGGTGTAGAGTTGAGCTGGTTCACTAATACATCAAGATAGGGAAGGGAAAATAATATAGCAGTACAGGAGTGGTCACCTGGGAGGAACTGAGTGGTTAAAGAAATAGAAGTCAGGGTGAGGATAAGGAACAGGGTTAGGGATCAGAAGGCATAGGGAAAGATGGCATGATAGGAGAATACTATGAAGTATGAGGGCTGTCTAGTTCTGTATTGAAAAAAAAAAACCTAACAGCTTGTTAGCACTCCTTTTGTTGCCTCTCATACAGTTTGTAAATGTTTGTATTTCTCCACTTCTAGGGCTATATCCCAAAGGGATCGTACAAATGGGAAAAGGACCCAAATGTACAAAAAATATTTATAGCAGCTCTCTTTGTGGTAGCCAAGAATTGGAAATTGAGGGGATGCCCAAAAGCTGGGGAATGGCTGAACAAGCTGTGGTATATGAATGTAATGGAATACTATTGTGCTATAAGAAATGATAAGCAGGCAGACTTGAGAAAAACCTAGAAAGACTTATATGAACTGATGCTGAGTGAGGGGAGCAGAACCGGGAGAACAGTGTACACAGTTACAGCCACATTGGGCAATGACTGACTTTGATAGACTTGGCTCTTCTCCGCAATGCAAGATTCTAAAACAATTCCAAAAGATTCATCTTGGAAAATGGTATCCACATCCAGAGAAAGAATTACGGAGTCTGCATTCAGATAAAAGCATACTATTTACTCTCTCTCTTTTTGGTTTTGTTTCTTCTTTCTCAAAATTCATTCCATTGGTTCTAATTCTTCTTTGCAACATGACTAACGTGAAAATATGTTTAATGTGAATGTCTTTGCAGAGCCTATATTGCATGCTGTCTTGGTGGGGGGAAAGGGGGAGGAGAGAGAGGGGGAGAAAATTTGGAACTCAAAAGCTTGTGGAACTGAATGTTATAAAATAAAAATAAATCATAAAAAAAGAAAAGAAAAATGTTTGTATTTCAGTTGTGCTCAATTTTTGTGACCCCCCCATTTGGGGTTTTCTTGGCAAAGATAATGGAGTGGTTGCCATGTCCTTCTCCCACTCATTTTACAGCTATGGAACCTAGTTAAACAGGGTTAAGTGGCTTACCCAGAGGCACACTGCTATTAAGTGTCTGAAAGCAAATTTGAACTCAGGACTTCCTGACTTCAGGCCCACCACTCTATCCACTGCACCACCTCTCTGCCCTGTTTGTAAATGTACTCTTTCTCAATAAATAAAAATATCCCTGCTTAAAAATCAGAATGACTGAGCTTTGAGACAGGAAATATGGTTGAATGACATCAAAGCAGAAGTTGGCAGTGAACCTAGGACTGGAAAAAACAAAACAAAACAAACAAGGACAAAAACAAAATTTATCACCTAAGGTAAAATTATAGCAGATTGAACTATGGCCATTAAGGAGGAAAACTAAAGTATGATATCTAGAACTGAAAAGGCCACTTGAGATCAGCTAGTCCAATGGCTCCCAACCTGCGGGCCATGGAATCTTAGGGGCCTGGAGTCATTATAAAGCATTTGCAAATCCATATGCACACCAAGTATTGTTATTTTTAATCGTTCTTTTATTGAAAGGCAGCATGACATAATGGAGAGAGAGTGACCTTGGAACCAAGAATCTGCCTTCGAATAACGCCTTTGACACATATTGCCTCTGTGACCCTGGATAAAACACTTAACTTCAATTTTTTAGGCAACTCTTTAAGATTAAAAGTTGCAGGGAAGGTGCCAACTTGCATTGGTAGAGATAGTTTCTTCACCAGCTAGTTACCTATGCCAGTGAAATCAAAGATTCACTCTCTATCCTTATCTCCTGCTGCTTCAGTTTTAGATCCAAAGAAAATATGCAATGTGATTGATGGGGTTTGCATTGACAGTTTTATGTGATCATTCTAAGATATAGTACCAGATATTAGGTTGAAACTTTCATCAATTCAAGCTGCAAAGCAGCAACAGCCATTATTTCAATGACTCAGCATCGTAAATAAGCAATCATGCCTTTTATAGATGGAAGAATGTCTTTCATATGCATTTATTACTATTTTTTCAAATACATGTGAATTCCATTGGGATTAACAAAATAGAGATTCATTTACAAGTGTTATTGAATTTATGTCTTAGTGAAAATAGTTGACCTTTCATAGAAATTTGGATATTTTTGAACTGGCCAATTATTTCGAAATAGTTTTTCTTCCCTCCCCCACTCCCTCCAATCAATAGACACTTAATAGCACAATTACTATCATGTGAGGGGGCTGTAAAAATTTTTCACATTAAAAAAATATTCTTTATATTTAAAATGTTGGGAATCACTGATTTAGTCCAGCTCCCTTCATTTTATACAGGAGGAAACTCGGGCTCAGAGATGTGGAATAATTTGAACCTGCCATTCTCTCATAATTTTATTCTTTATCTCCTCTCTCTTTTAGAGCCAGACTCCTAGAAAGGGATCTTGACACACTACCTCCATTTCTTCTCTTCACACTTGCTTCTAATCCCTTTCAATCTGTCGTCTTCTCTCAACTTTCAAATGAAATTGTTCTCTCTCTCAGATTACCAACGATCTCTCCATTGCTAAAAGCCACGGCCTTTCCTCAATATTCATTCTCCCTGACTTCCCTGGTGTCATTATTCTTTTCCTGCATGCTAATTCATCCCTGGGCTTCCATGATGCTGTTCTTTCTCAGTCTTCTTGGCTAGATCATCATCTGTCTCCTTCCTCTTAACCGTGTGTGCCCGCCACATCTCTGGCCTGGTCTCCCTTCTCTTTTCTTTTTTCTTCCTTGGTCACGTCATTAATTCCATGAGTTTAATTGTTGTTTTTATGCAGATAACTTTCAAGTCTATCTCTCAAGTCCTCATCTTTCTCTTGTACACTAGACTTATCTTGCCATCCACTTGATGGACTACTCTACCTGGATGTCCCATACAAAATTCAAATTCAACATATGTAAAAGAGAGCTGTTTATATTTCTCCTAAAAATCATCTCTCCTCATCCTTCACTATTTTTGTTGATTGCCCCACTAGCTCCTCAGTCCCCCAGACCTGCAATCTCAGAGCCATCCTCCACTTTCCCTTCTTTCCCTTGCCCCTACATTGTTGATTGTATTTTAACAACTTCTCTTGCGCATGCATCCCATACACTCCACTCAGTCTGTAGCTTAGTCCAGGCCCTCATTATTTTTCACCGGTTCTGCCTCAAAAGTCTATTAATTGCTCTTCCTACTTCCAGTTTCTTTCTTTTCCCATATATCTTCCACAAAGTTTTCAAATTGATTTTTTTGAAGGGGGAGGTGAAGCAATCAGGATTAAGTGACTTGCCCAAGGTCACACAGCCAATAAGTGTCAAGTATCAGAGGCTGCATTTGCTGTATCCAGCCTTGGTGCTTTATTCTCTGTGCCACCTAATCAAATTGATATCGTAGAACACAGAATTGACTATATCATTCCCTTACTCAAACATCTTCGATGGCTCACTATTACCTCTATAATAAAATACAAATACATCATCCTGGCCTTTAAAGCCTTCCATAATCTAGTTTGCAACTAACTTTCCAGTCTTATTTTATATCTCTCCTTTACATGCACTTGCTGTTACAGACAAAGTGGCTTGTTTGTTGTTTTCTGTAAATTACTTCTCTGTCTACTGCTGCTACACCTTTGCACAAGTGGACCCCCACAGTTGGAATGCCTCCTTGAGCTTCCTTCCAAATACTGCTTCCATGTTACTTCCTACATGATGCCTTTCCTGTTGTCATTCAGTCATTTTTTCAGCAGTGACGAACTGTTCATGACCCCATTTGGGGTTTCCTTGGCAAAGATACTGGATTGGTTTGCCATTTTCTTCTCTAGCTCATTTTTACAGATGGGGAAACTGAGGCAAACAAGGATTAAATTACTTGCCCAGAGTCACACAGCTTGCAAATGTCTGAGGCCATATTTGAGCTCAGAAAGATGAGTCTTTTGACTCCAGGCCTGGCACTTTACCCACTGAGCCTTTCCTGAGCTCCCAGTTAATAGCACTCTCTCTCTCTCTTGAAAATACTTTGCCTATATTTATGCACATTTAATGACATGTGCATGTTTTGTTCCCCCGGTAGAATGTAGCACTTCAGGGGCAAGGGCTATTTTCTTTTGGTCTTTACATCTCAAGCCCATAGCACAGTGCCCTGCACCTTGCAGACATTTAATAAATGTTTGCTAAATTGAATGAATGTGCCCAGGTCTCCTGGTAGCAGAGTTAGGATTTATACCCAGGTTCTTTTAATGCCAAATCTAGTGAGTTGGACCAGATGACCTCTAAGATCCTTTCCAGCTATAAATCTGTGGTTGTATTGCTCTTTTTCCACTACACCATATTAACTCCTTCAAGTCAGACTGGGACATGCTACTTGTAGCTTACTCAATGTAACTTCATTTTAATTTCTTCAACTGTAAAAGGAAGGAATTGAACAAGCTAATTTCTAAGCTCCCTTATAATTCTAATCATCTTCTCTTATGAGATAGAGTTTATTTTCTACAGCTGCCTCATTACCACCCTTGCTACGGCCATTACTTTGGGTAATATTGGGTAAAGCACTCTATTCACAATAACCTAGGAAGGAAAGCATTACAAAATTATTGTCCCCATTTTACAGATGAAACATTTGAGATCCAATGAGTCACAAAGTGTTACAGCCAGGATTTGAAACAAGGTCTCTCCTGATGATAGCTCCAGTATTATTTTCTCCAGTCTAGTTATTGGACCAATCTTGGGAGATTTTTGTTATTGAGTCGTTTTTAGTCATGGCCAACTCTTAATGACTCCATTTGGGGATTTCTTGGCAGAAATACTGGAGTAGTTTCCCATTTCCTTCTCCAGATCATTTTGCAGATGAGGAAATTGAGGCAAACAGTTTCCCCAGAGAAACATAGCTAATAAGTGTCTGAGGCCAGATTTGAGTTCACAAAGATGAGTCTTCTTGACTCTAGACCAAGTGCTCTTTCCACTGGACCACCTAGCTACCCTGTCTTAGGGATATCAGGATTATGTGAGGGTTTTCTAAGGGCTATCAAAGCCTTGGGTAGGGATTCTCATGCCCAGGGCAAGGACTACAAATACCACCAGGGACAAATAGAGGAAGTTGGTGAGGAGTTCAGAATTCTGAACTGGTGGGTGGAAGAGGAGAAAGGCAGAGAAGGACATCACATTACTATTGGGAGGCTCTACTCATGCCCTGCAAGCCAGAAGGTAAAGGAATTTGCCTACTTTAAATGCAATAGCTTCCTAATTTAGTTATTCATTCTTGCTAACTAAATGTGCTAAACTCTGTAACTGTTAGCATGGAAGGACTGTGAGTGCATCAATGACCTCTAAATTTGGTTCCTCGGTGAAAAGCTCCATACACTCCACCCTGCCTATAGCTCTGAGGAAGACACATCATCCCTCAGCCCAGCCCCACACTTTCCCACACTGATAGTTTTGCTTTTGCTATTCCTCATACACCCTCTGACTCCCAGAATATTAAAATTGTACCCATCTTGTAAAAGCCAACTAAAATGCTACCTCCCCAAAGAAGCCTTTTCTCATACCCCTGTTGGTAAATCTTTCCCCTCAGACCTTATGTAGCACTGTAGATCTTTATTATGTCCTTTTCACATATCATAGCAACTTGTGAATGTTCTATCCCTTACCATGCGGCAGGCAAAGCTTGTGTCGTATCTAGATCTTTTTTTTCCATCTCCAGTCCTTATTACAGCACTCTACACATTTTAACAAATATTTGGTGAAGTGGTGGAACGAGATGTCTTGACAGACCAGATGGCTGCAAAAGGTGCTTCAGGAAGACAGTGATACATTGGAGAGGGCTTAAAAGGTAGAAGTGGACTCAGAGAACAAGGAGGGCTTTGGATAAGCATCATTAACACAGCTGGAGGGAGCTGGCTGAGGCCTAGAAGATTTCAAAGGTAGATTGGGGAGACTAAAAGAAGGGCAAATAATACAGAAGATAAAACCTTGGACTTGATCGGCCTGGTAACGAGAACCCCCCACAGAGTCTTAACAAGGAGGAAGTGAGGATGATATAGCTGCTTAAATTTATGTAATGCCTTGCAATTTCCTCACAACAACCTGGGAGGTGTACAACACAATGATCATTATATCCATTTCACAGATATTAAAACAGAGGCTCAGAGAAATTACATAACTTATCCAAGCCAGGTCTTGAACCTAGGTCTTCTGATTCTAAGTTTCATGGTTTCTGCTCCTGCCCCCACCCCGCACTATACTACTCTAAGCATTGCTTGGGGACGGAGAAAGAAGGGGGAGATGTTATCTAGTAGTTTTCAATCATGCTTGACTCTTCATGACCCCATTTGGGGGTTTCTTGGCAAAGATACTGAAGTCATTTGCCATTTCTTTCTCCAGTTCATTTTACAAATGAAGAAACAGAGACCAAAAGGGTTAAGCAATTTGCCCAGGGTCACATAGCTAGTAATTGTCTAAGGCTGGATTTGAACTTCTGAAGAGAAGTTTTCCTCACTCTGGGCCAATGCTTTAGCCACTGTATCACCTATCTTCTCAAGATGGAGAAAGACAAGCATAATTATTGTACTAAAGGCAGCTAAAAGCAGAAAGAGTAGTTTCTGGCTGGAGATTTTAAATGCTTGGATTTTAAATAGGCAGGAATAGAAAGGAAAGGGAATATTTGAGGGATTTTGTTCATATAAAGATGGCAGGCTTCAGCAGCTATCTGAGCACGTGCCAGCTGTAAATCTATCGTCCTACGGTCCTATAAGAGGTTAAAGCACAAATCTGGAAACACAAGACCCTGAGTTATTGATGTCAGATTTATTGAGCACAGACAGAGAGCAAGATATTGTAATGATGAGCCTTCATCCTGTTCCTAGCATGGCCTCACTGCAGTGAGGGCAGTGACTAGAGTCTGGGGTAAATCATTCCATCGACAATAGTCATTTTTTTCTTTTTGTAAATCAAAACAACAAGGCTTACAAGAAGCTGAAATTTGTTGTACAAAATGATTTCCTGCTCATGAAATACCCAATCTTTAAACATCTACAAAGGCAGACTGTAACAGACAATACATATGAAGGTAGAATTTTATCTTGTTTCATCTAATTCTTCATGCTTCAGATAACCATTAGCCTAGATGTCTTCTAAAATGCCTTCCAACTTTAAAAATCCATGAAAAGGAGCATTTTCCTTCTGGATCTCTGATCTTTCCCATGTAAGAATAGGGGGTCATTGAGTCAATTGATTAACTGCTCCATTCCACTTAAAATAAGAAATTCTTTAATAACGTGAGAATTTTTCTCAAGCAATCAAGGATTTTTGGCTAAATTTGGAAAGAGTCCTTGATTAGCTAGAGCAACATTGCACAAGAATCCTGTTCGGATTGGTTGAAAAAACTCACCTATGCCCTGAGAATCATCTATAAAATATGAAGTTGGGTGGAGTCTAAGAGATTCAAACAAGCGCAAATGGCTCCAGTAAACCCCCAAAAAGGAATGAGATAGGAAGGAGGAACACAGGCTTCATCTCATCCTGTACTTCTCACCCTTGGCCAGAGGAGAATATGAACTTTAGAGGTCTAGAAGACTACCTATCTTCTCATAATGGTGCTAGCCACATCCCTGGATCAATCTATAGCAATATCGGCACTGCAAACCAAGATTAGATGCAGATTCAAAGAATGCCTCTCCCCCCAAAGAAGCTATACCAAATCTAACAGGAACATCTTGAGGACTTCCAAGAATTAGCAACTATGAACTATCCCTTTGTTAAGCATGTTCTCTAAGCTTGGGTCCACTTTCCCCTGGACTCTATGCATAACTGTGGGACAGTGTGTTAAGGACTTTTGGTGGAGATTTTTGCACCAACTTATTAACACCACCATAATAAATACTTCCTTCCTAAACTAATTTGGGGTGGCTGACTAATTGATTTCAGCTGATAATCATTCTAGGCAGGACATCAGTGAGGGATCGTGAGTTAAAGCAGAAGAAAAACAACTTCTCAACCACTCAGGAGAAACCCTAGAGCCAGGAAGGAAAGTGTAGCCAGCCTTGCTTCAGGGATCTGACTCATCAGGGCATATGGGAGCTGGGAGAGTACATGTGTCATATGTGCACATGATAGGCTCACCACAATATACTATACGAAATTCTTCATAACATTTAAGGCAACCCTCAGTCACCAAGCATTATTAAGGATTTTATGTCTTGCCTGTGATATTTCCTTGTTGTTGTTGTTGTTGAGTTCTTTCTGACTTTTTGTGACCCAATTTGAGGTTTTCTTGGCAAAGATAATGGAGTGCTTTGCCATTTCCTTCTCCAGCTTATTTTACAGCTGAGGAAACTGAGGCAAACAGGGTTAAGTGGCTTGCCCAGTCACATAGCTAGTAAGTGTCTGAGACTGACTCAATGAAGATGAGTCTTCCTGATTCCAAGCCCAGTGCTCTATTCCCTGCCACACCTAATTGCCTTATATGAAAATAGGCTAGTCATTTAACCACTCTGAGCCTCAAGTCTCCTCATCTATAAAATGTCAATGAAGTTAACAATATCTAAATCATGTGGTTGTTATGGAACAACTCTGTAAACTGTGCTATATAAATGTGGATTTTCATTATTAGTCTTATTAATCAATCTATCAATATTCATAAAAGTTTCATTAAAGCATTGGGGATGCAAAGGAAAAGTGAAGCAGATACTGCCTTCAAGGAGTTCACATTTTAAAGTGGGGGACAAACGTGAAAATGACTAAATACATGCAACATATACATACATACACATTAGGAGCATATAAAAGTAATTTCAGATGGAAAAGCATTAGAAGTGGAGGAAACCTGGAAATGTCTCCTATAGAAGGCAGCTTTTGAGCTGTCCCGAAGGAAGCCAGGTTTTCTTAGATGTGAGGTTGAGAAGAGGGAGCTTTACAAGCACGAGGTATATTTTTCTTATTTATGGGGCTCTTGAGCTCTTTGAGGCTTTTAAAAAGTCACTGAATGTCCTTCAGTGGAATGCTAAAGCGCTAAATGGCCACTAATGCAAAAAAGAAAAGAATGAATACATTCTCTTTTTTTTAAACACCAATATTTTGCCGGTGATACTATCTGGCTGTCAATCATGGAACACTATAATTTCCAAAGACTAAAAATTTGAGGTGCTCCAAAGGACAATGGAGAAATACATGGTGGACACAATTAGCTTTGGTCAAGACTCAAGGGTATGTGGACAAATGTTTAACAACCACCTTTCTGAACAAGAAAATGTATGCATGACACACTTTTAAGTCTGATCTGCAATATTAATATTTTCTCCACGAGTTGCTTAAATTTTAAAAAATCAACGATATAATAAATTAAGCCCTGATATGTATCAGTTACCAAGTTTCAAGATGTATATACTCATATTGAAAATTTTACAACTGACTGAGCTGGTAGTTGCAGGTTCCAACACACCCCTGCCTGGGGCTTATTATATTGACTTTTGTGCAAGAAGTGGTGTAAAATTTATCATCTATCATCCAAAAAAACAGGATGGGATGAGTCATTTATCATAGTGTAAGTGAGGAATAAAAGATGGCAGCTTGAATCCTGTGGCTGGTACCCACAGAATGTTAAGAAACCTAGAGAAAGGTTTACAATGAGTTAGATAGATCCTCTATGAATGATTTGTGAGAGGAAATGGACTAAAAGGCACAATTTAGTTTTATTTCTCAGTATTAAAGGAAGGGTCCACATTAAGGAGACTACAGATGCAATGAAGCACTGAAATAGAAAGGCCTTTCATTGACTATCCATCCATATAGAAAGTTCGATATTTGACAGCCCTCCACAAAGAGACAAAGTAGTTTAGAGATCAGAAGCTGTGGTGCAGCCACCCCCATTCACAATATAAAGCAGAATGTTTTCCTGAATGTCTAAGTCATTTCTGGAGGGAGTTTTGTACCTAGGGAGTTAGGGAATATTGGGAATATTTCAATTCACATTCATGAACCTCTGGCCCAGAATCCTTTGAATGGCAGGAACGACATTTGATGTGATAAAGCCCAGTATAGATTCTAAGTGCACATATCCACCTACCATACAGTAATGAACTCCTGAACCATCACACAAATGGCAACAGAAAGCCACAGGGAAATATTCTTGATTCCAACCAAATTGACTTAAATAGACCTAAGAGTTGTCTTTGTTCCACTCTGTGTAAGATGTTATGCAAGCATTTACTAGAAAACTCAATTTAACTTTTTAATGGTCCAGTATGGGAAAGAGGAGTTGGAAATAACTGAGAGATGATGAGCAGTTTTGGAAAAGAGAATTTCTGAATAATTACTGAAGAAACTGTAATTATATCCTATCACAAGGCAGAACCACCCTTAAAGTGATCAAGATGAGAAGTATTTTGTCTTTGAAGCCCTCCAAAACATAACCTTCCTTAGCTTCTCTCAATAATCTATTCTAAAAATCAATGACCCTCAAGGAGAAAACTGAATAAAGGGGGACAGGACAGGATGGAAGGAAATATAGTTAGCTTTCCACAACATGAGCTTTATGGAAGTGTTTTATGTAAGGATACATGTATGATCTATGTTGAATTGCTTGCCTTCCTAGGGAGGGTGGGTGGGAAGGGAAGAGGGGAGAGAATTTGGAACTCAACGTTTTAAAGGCAGATGCTTAAAAAAAATAAAAAAAGTTGTTTTATGCATGCAGCTGGGAAACAAGATATGTAAGGAATGGGGCATAGAAATCTATCCTGCCTTACAAGAAAGTAAGGCGAAAGGGGATGGGGGGTGGAGTGGGGTGAAAGAGGGGAGGGCTGAC
>CM053626.1:219656090-219673411 GCA_028646595.1 Phalanger gymnotis | reverse complement strand
ATTATAGTCAAAAAAAGGACTTAGTATAGACCCTATGTCAAGATAAGAATTAGAAAGGCTTACATACAATCATAGAACTAGAGATAGAGGGCTATTTAGTCCAACCCTATAATTTTGAATGTGGAAAATGAGGCCCAGAAAGTTTAAATGACTTGCCCAAAGGGAAATAGGTAGGTAGCATCAAAAGGATTTTAACTTAAGTCCTTTGACATCAGATTCAATGGTCTTTCCTCTGTGCTATGACAAATGTCATTTTGAGCAATTTTTATGAACAAGCCTGGGCATCTAGGCAGTACAATGACTAGAGCACCAGACCCAGAGCAAGAAAGATCTGAGTTCAAATCTATCCCCAGACACTTACTAGCCACGAGACCTTGGGCAAGTCACTTAACTTCTATTTGCCTCCCATTTCTCTTCTGTAAAATGGGGACACACTGGAGAAGGAAATGGCAAATAACTCCAGTATCTTTGCCTAGAAAACCCCATGGACATTGTCTATGGGGTTACATAGAGTTGGGCATGACTGAACAACAAATGAATAAGATAGGATGAAACACTTGTCTGAAAGTGGAAGAGTGGACCACCTACATTCTGCACCATAGATATTAAAAGAGAATACTTTGATAATATTATCAGTTGCAAAAATAAGGGCAAGTGGATATTAATGATATAACACTTAACTTTTTGAGGCACTTTTAAATAAAATACTGAAGTCAGAATTGGAAGGGAGCTCAGTGGCCATCTATCCAACTGCCCAGTCTTCACTTGAAGACCACCAATGAGGTCTACATCCAGAGGATTGTGAATTGCATGAATGTGAATTGCAACATATTCCCTAACTCCCTAGGTACAAAACTCCCTCCAGAAATGACTTAGACATTCAGGAAAACATTCTGCCTTATATTGTGAATGGGAGTGGCTACAGCACAGTGATCTCCAAATTACTGTGTCTCTTTGTGGAGGCCTGTCAAACATCGAACTTTCTGTATGGTTGGATAGTCAATGAAAGGCATTTCTATTTCAGTGCTTCATTGCATTTGTAGTCTCCTTAATGTGGACCCTTCCTTTAATACTGAGAAATAAAACTAAATTGTGCCTTTTAGTCCATTTCCTCTCACAAATCCTTCGTAGAGCATCTATCTAGCTCATTGTAAACTTTTCTCTAGGTTCCTTAAAATTCTATGAGTGCTATCACTTTTGGATAACTAATTATTAGAAAGCTTTTCCCCTGATATTAACCCTAAATTTATTTGTAAATGTCAATGCATTTTTCCTGGTTATGCCCTCTGGAAACAAACATTTATCTCTATTAAATGCTACTGTTTTATATTCGACCTCATGTTTTAGGGTCATTTTGGATTCTGATTCTAATATCCAATATGATACCTGCCCTCCTAGCTCTGTGCTATCTTCAAATTTGATATTGTCATTAATGCCTTTAAGTCGTTGTTAAAAATATTTTTTCTTTTTTATTTTTCATGTTAAAAAATTAGAGAGTGCCTGGTCAAACACAGATCCCTGATGTACTCACTCCATTGGAAACTTCTTCCAAGTTGAACCTAATTCATTTGTGACTCTTTCTTGGGTCTAGGCATTCAACCAATTCCAACTCTATCTAATTATACACTCATTTTAGCCCATATCTCTTCATCTTCTCCATTAGAATAGCATGTGAGAATTTATCAAATGCTTTGCTTAAATTTAGGTACATAATATGTAGAGGTGGCCAAGTGCTGGCCTGGAGTCAGGAAACCTGAGCTGAAATCTGGCCTCAGACACTTACTAGCTGTGTGACCCTGGGCAAGTCATTTAACCTCTGTTTGTGTCAGTTTCTTCTACTGGAAAGGACCAACCTTCCAGGGTTGTTATGAGGGTCAAACAAGATAATATTTGTAATATTGCACTGTTTGGCACATAGTAGGCATTATATAAATGTCATCATTATCATTATTATTATGGTTATTATTTTGCATTGTTCATCTAAAATTTTCCATAAAGAATAAAATATCTCTCCTCAAGGTCTAAAAGAAAGAAGGTTACTTAAGGATAAAACTTTTCAGTTTCTGACATCCTGACATACCAGAAAATGTTGCTGCTCCCATTTTCTGTTCTCCCCGCTTCCCCTTAGCCTCAATTTCTCTCTCTTTTGAAATACTTTAAACCTCACTTCTCACATGACAAGTTTCATCCTAAAATAAACTTTTACAACCAAATTGTAAATCTTTTGCAACTAGGTCATCTTTGAATTGCTGACCTGACCTCTACTATTTCAGGAGAATCAAAAAGATGTTTCTCTCCATGAATTCGATTAAACCATTAGCCACTGATCCAGTCACGACTGGCATCCACGTCGGAGGCCTACAGTCATAGTTTAGTCTGGAATTACACAGAGGGTAGGTAGTAACATAGGTTTACTTCCCTTAGCCATTGCCTTCCCAAAATCCTTCATAATATCACCAGAGTAATTAAAACCAGAAGCATCCTGAACATCCAATTTCTTGGTTGCCATTTGTGCTATTTAAATTAATACAATTTCTCCTTTTGGACTATAAACTTCATTTGCTAGTCAGTTTTCCCTTTCATATTTTCATACCCTAGTTCACGTTTACATAATCAATGGTGAATTGTAATGGATTAGGGATGGGAGTAGAAGGAATATCCAAAAATATGATATAATGCAAAGAGTTTATAGTTAGAGAATCTGGGTCTACATTTGGATTTGGCTACTTACTATCTTATTGCCTATGTGATGGGCAAGTTATTTCATCTCTCTAGGCCTTAATTTCCTCAGCTGAAGTGCTGGACCGGATCAGAGGTTGACAAACTGTAGCCCAAGGGCCCAATCCAGCTTTTTCCCTGTTTTTGTATGCCATAAAAGCTAAGAATGATTTTTTACATTTTAAAATAATAATTAATTCTTAGATGGTGGTCCATACAAAAAACAGGCAGTGGGAGCAGATTTGGCTCATTGACCCCTGGATGACAATGTCAATAACATCCTTTATTGCTCAGTACGAATGTGTATGTGAAGTACTCAGACCACTTGAAATAGTCCTATCAGAGGAGATCTATTATCATTGACATTGTCACTTTAAGAACCCATGATGTCATTAGTTCAGGTACTCCCTCTACCAGTGCAGATGAAAAAATCTTATCCAACTTTGAGAGTCCCCAAGATGAACCTATCAATCCATCGACCCACCTCTCAGACTTGACGGAGGTTGGTCCATGAAGGGTGATCTTGCTGGCTCCCATATGAAGTCCTTCCAGCTTGTTAGGACCTGTTACACTCTACTGCGTAGCCTTTGTCAGTCCTGAGTCACTGCATCATCATAACAACAAAAACGCTTTCATCCAGTTATAAAGAACAAACAAACAAAACACTAGTCACTTTGTCCAGCTGTGTAATCATTTGAATATTAAACATAAATGAATAAGAGGAGGAGAACATTTTGTCCCAGGTCTATTTCCTCTTAGATCCACCAGACAAGATGGGGAAAATGTAATAATAACAGAGATAGGGACTAGACTACTCGATTTCATCGAAAATAATAAACAATTGACATATCTCAACCTTCTAAGCTCTAGGCACTGCTTCGGGAGCTGGGAATACAAAGAAAAAAATGAAATACACCTTCACTCAAGGAATTTTCATTCTAGAAAGGAGAGACAAAATGATGTCTTAATTGCCATATCTAATGGTCTTTTCTCAGTCCTCATCGTTCTTTACCTCTCTGCAGCCTTTGACGTGGTTGTTCAGAGGATAGAGCTCTGGGCTTGCCCATCAAGAAGATCTGAGTTCAAAGGTGGCCTCAGACACTTATTAGATATATGACTCTGGGCAAGAGTCACTTTTGCTGCCTCAGTTTCCTCATATATAAAATGGGGAGAATAACAGTGCCTACCTACCTCATAAGGTTGTTGTGAAGATCAAGTGAGATAATGTTTCTAAAGCACTTGGCATGTAGTAGGTGCTTAGTAAACATGTGTGGATACTCTCCCATCTGGAAGTTTTTTGTGACACTGCTCTCTCCTGGTTCTCTTTTTACCTTTCCAATTGCTCCTCAGTGTCCATTGCTAGAACTTCCTTCAGGCCATACCCACTAGCCAAGAGTGCCTCCTCCCTGCCCACGTTCTGTTTTCAATCCACCCTTTCCTCTATATTACCTCCCTTGGTGATCTCATCAGCTCCCATTGGAGTCAATCATCATCTCATGTAGACAGACACCTTAAGGTTGGCAAAGCCCTTTACAAATATCATCTTATTTGATCCTCGCAACAAGCCTGAAAGGTAGGTGCTATTACTATTCTCATTTTATAGATGAAGAAGCTAAGGCAGTCAAAAGTCGTATGACTTGCCCAGGATCACACGGCTAGGGTGTGTCTGAGCTGGATTTGGGCTCCAGTCTTCCAGACTCCACTGTGTCCTCTAGATTTATATGTTCAGCCATAGTTGCTCTTCTGAGCTATAGTCGACATCTTGATCTAAATGCCCTGTAGATATCTCAAACTAAACATTTCCAAATCAGAACTCTTTGTCTTTTCCCTCAAACTCTCCCCTCTTCCCAACTTCCCTGTTAGATTCAAGCGCATTACCATATTCCTAGTCATTCGTAACCTAGGTATCATCCTCAGTTCCTTATTCACACCCATCCTACATTTCCAATCTGTTACCAAGTATCATCATTCCTACCTTCACAACATTTTTTTCCATACACATCCCTTTCTCTCTACTCACATAGTCATCATTGTACAGGTTCTCATCGCTTCCTGTCTAGACTGTTCCAATAGCCTGCTCCTTGGTCCCCATTCCAGTCCATCCTCCACTCCGCTGCCAAAATGAACTTCCCAAATTACAGGTCTGATCATGTCACATTCTGCTCCACCTTCAAAAACTCCAATCCTGAGAGTATGTTGATATGTGTATGTATAAAAATTCATAGTTCTAGGACCATTGAGTAATCCTTGCTAGAACTTCACCAGCATCCCCAAAGTCAATCAATGCACTGTAAGGAAAAATGTTGCCTCTTGGAAATATGGGAGTGATTTTGGGAGTGATTTGGGATTTGGGTTGGATTTTGAATTTTTATCTCTTTTGTTTCCTTTTGAGGGGGAGGACAGGGGAATTTAGTCAGAGAATTGATTATACAGTTGAAGCATTTCAAACTTGACATGACATCAGGAGGTTTCCTGATTGACCGAGAACCTTAGGCTCTAGAATAGAGCTATGGATCCTACCTAGAATGTCCATTGGTGAATGAAATTCCCCAAAATGCTCTGGGCATTTTCTCTGGCGATCCCTTAGCCTGGAATGTTCTCCCTCCTCAACTCTGCCTATTGACTTCACAGGCTTTCTTTAAGTTCCAGTTAAAATCCCATCTTTTACCAAAAGCTTTTCCTAATTCCTCTTATTTCTAATGGTTTCTTTCTTTTAATTATTTCCTGGTTATCCTGTGTATGGCATGCTTTCTATAGATTTGCTTGTCTGTTTTCTCCCCCATTAGACTGTAAACTCCCTGAAGGCAGAGGATGTCCTGCCTATTTTTGTATCCCAGTGTTTAGCACAGTGTCTGGCACATAGTCAATGGTTAATAAATATTTATGGATTTACTTATTGAATCAGGTTGAGATGTTATAGAAGGAAAGATGCCACTTTTTCCTGAGGATACAAAGATGATAGATTCAGCAGTATGGGGATCCAACTTCCCCCACCACCATAACAAAAAAGGCAGGGTAGGAGTAGACAAATTTATTTAAAGATTACCTAAGAAAGCTAAGGTAGGCTTTATTTCTATACACTTCTAATTATCTTATCTTTTAGTATTATTTCTAAATTTGTAGTCTGGAGTGGGTGGACATGGAAGACACATGGGAAAAAGAGAAGTAGATGCTAGAAGCAGACACTAAGACACTATGGCAGTGAAAAATAAGAGGGAGCCATAATTAGGGTTTGCATATAGTAGATCTTTGAATCCAAGGGGTCAAATTGACTCAGAGAGCCAGAGAAAGGTTTTCAGCAACTTGAATTGAAATTCAGGGGTCAGGTAAGTTAAAAAGATAATGAAGGTTAAAAAGTTCAAAGTGAAGAATCTGGTGCTCTGGGAAAAGCAAGCTTGAATTAGGTTGACTAGCCCTAAAGCACAAGTCTTGGTAATCTCTATACAGATCTTCACTTATATACATTCAGACATACATATACACTAATTTATACACTGGGTTATTGAAAAATTTAATTGAATAAAATCATACTATAAAAATATTTAGTTAATTATTTAATGTAACTCTTCTACCCCCAATATAAAACCTTTTGGAAATCAAAGAATCTTTTATTAAAATAAATATTTACCTCCTAATTGATCTGATTTACCAATTGAGATTTGGAGGGTTTTTTTTCTTTGAAATAAAGACATATCCACAGGATTAAAGACATTATCATAGGATTTAGAGATAGAAATGTCCTAGACTATCCAGTTTAATCCCTGCATTTTCTAGGTGGAAAAACAGACTGAGAGAAGTTAAGGAACTTTCCCAAAATTACATGGATAATAAGTCAATAAATATTTATTAAGCAACTACTATGTTCTGGGTCCCAAGCTAAGATGGGGGATACAAATACATGTAAAAAGAAATAAAGTTCCTACCTTCAAGGAATTTAGTCAAATAATAGAGCTGGAATCTAGACCCAGAACTTCTGATTTCAAATCCAGTGCTCCTTATATGAAAACATGCCATTTCATATACATTAACATTATTTTATTTAATTTAATTCAAATGTATTTTAATGGTACTTTTTATTTTTACTTTGCTATTAGTATTCATATAAAGATTTAGGGAAAACAACTATGTATGTCATAAAAATGATCCAAAGTATCAAACTAGTTAATACTCATTGAACCTCAATTTATGTGCCATTTATAAGTATATATTTTCATATATACATATATATGCACTTCAGTATGTTTTTTTTCCCTCTTATGATGACCTTTTACCTTTTATGGTCATTCCATTACCTATTAGCATCTCCACTGGAGGATGGAGAAGAAAAAGAGGAAAGAAGGAAATCTCAGTCATTACTTTTGTTATGTTCTACTAGCTCTGATAAAATAATATTTATATAGTGCCTGTTATGTGTCAGGCACTATGCTAAGTGCTTTACAAATATTATCTCATTCGGTTTTCATAACAACCCTATGAGTTGAGGAAATTGAGGCAAATAGAGGTTAAGAAGCTTGCACACCCAGGATCACCCAACTATTAAGTTTCTGAGGTCATATTTGAACTCAGGTCTATCCTGTCTCCATGGTTGAACTCAGGTCTATACTGTTTCCATGCCTGGAGTTTTATCCACCGAGTCATTTAGCTCCCCTTGGTAAAAGAAGGAAAATAGTGAGTGGGAAAACAGGAAGTTGTTAAAATAGGGGTATTCAAACTCAAACACTTTCTGATTCTAAAATATATCACACTGCAATAAAAGGTAACAATGGCAAGTTAGCCCCCATTTTTTGAGGAGGGAGATTAAGCTGCATTAAGTAATAAGATGAGGGGAGAAAGGGGTTCATGCACCAAGTCTGATGGTCCAACATTAATGGGCAGGAGAGATGAGAGAAAAGAAGTAAATTCAGACTAAGGCAGATCAGGACCCTCGTGGATTCTTAGACCTTCAGGGTTTATAAAACCTGGTGCTCTGCAGCTTAATCAATGATCCAGTGTCCTGGACAGTGTATATATCCTTTAGAATCAAGGTGTTGTAGGATTTTTTTATGATAATTCTCACAAAGACATCACTTATTTATGTAGATTGGTTGAGGAATACTAAGGGAAAACTGGCTTTTGACCTGTTTATGAATGCCCTATTTAACTATGAGTCACCTAATATAAGAAACTCAAAGTACAAACACATACAATTTCTCATGTAAGTGGTATCTGAGTAATTTTTGTCCTACAAAACCCAGCTGATTTGCACCTATCAAAAAGAGCCTAGAAACTGTTACTTGGCAACTTCTTGAGTTGGGACAGTGATAAAAAAAAATTCTGAAAGATGAATGTCAGGAAATCTAAATTATTACTGTATCTTGGAGTGACAAGCTTGTTATAAGGAGAAGGATTGAAGCATTCTGTAATTTAATCAGGACATTGCAAGATTAACATTTCTTTAACCACCCATATCTGTGCATACACACGGACACACGCACACACTCAACAGCAACAACAATAGAAGTCAGCAGCAGAAAAAAAGAAATACATAAACCTTTCCACCTACTTAAGTAGAAATGGCAACAAGCCAGAATGGTATCCTGAACTCTCTCTGGGCATATTAATAAAATATCATTCCCTACAGCTTTAAACTTAAAAATATCATTAATTCAATCAAAATGTCATCTGTTGCCCAAAGCATTTTTATAAAAAGAAAATATCTTGAAAAAAATAATTATTCCCACAGGAAAAGAAAGAGTAGAATGGACTGGGTTTATTTATAAAGCAACAACCACTACAGACTAATCCGTTAATGAAAGATCTGTCAATTTGGAACATGCCAGAAATCACGGGCATAGGAGCTTCCGATACCTCACTTCTCTACCAATGTAGATAACTCCCTCTCTACAACTTATAGTTTTAGATTCTGGGGGGCATTAAGGGGTTAAATGAGTTTCCCAAGGATCTATTTGCACAAAGATATTTATAGCAGCTCTTTTTGTTGTGGCTAAGAATTGGAAACCAAAAGGATGTCCATCAATTGGGGAATGGCTAAACAAACTGTTCTATATGATTGTAATTAAATATTATTATGCTATAAGAAATGACAAGCAGGATGATTTCAGAAAAACCTGGAAAGATTTACATGAATTGATGCATAGTGAAGTGAACAGAACCTGAAGAATGTTGTGCAATATTGTTTGAAGAACTCTGAATGACTTAGCTATTCTCAGCAATACAGTGATCCAAGATAACCCCAAAGGACTAATGATGAAGCATACTATCTGCCTCCAGAGAAAGAACTGATATTGACCAAATACAGATGGAACCATGCTATTTTTTACTTTCTTTCATTTTTTTTCTTTTATTCGAATTTTTTTTGTACAAAATGACCAACATGGAAATGTTTTACGTAATTATACATGTATAACCTATATATGATTGCTTACTGTCTGAGAGAGGGTGAGAGGGAAGGAGGGAGGGGTAGAATTTGGAACTCAAAACTTTAAATAAAAAAGTTAAAAAATTGGAAAAAATGAGTCTTCCAGGGTCACACAGCTGTTCCATGTCAAAGGCAAGTAGAACTGGAATCCAATTCTTCCTGACTCACAGGCCAGTTGTCTATCTACTATGCCAGGCAGCCTCTATCTGTCAATAATATCTCAAGCTAGTAGGGGAATGGAATTATATTTAATAATAACTTTAATGATATGAGACAAGAGATTTCCACTGCCATCTTACTGACATAATTACTAAGTGTTTTTGCACAAAAGCAGTAGTTTCACTTCAAGGAGAGAGGGCTTCTATATCTAAAGCCACAGACCTTGTAGTCCTTTCCCAGTGAGCAAATTGTGCCAGTCACAAGAAGAACTGGAAAGGTAAAAACAGTATTATGATTTCAGGGAAAGAACTGATGAATCCTGAAGGCCTTCAATTTTATGGAGCTCCCTTCATTAATTAAGGAAGTATATAGAGAAGCAAAGTTTATTTCACATAGGGGAAAAATCCAACAAAAACCAACTTAAAATGTATCTTAATTTTTTCCACCCTGTGCCTGGCTTTTTAGGTAGGAAGGAAAATTTGCTTCCTCACCTCTCTTCAGTACAATATTAAGCCCACAGAGCTAGAAAAGTTTTTTAGCACAGGTAGGCACGAGATATAAGAGGATGCAAGGCTTATTTTGAACCAGATGCAACCATAATGGCTCTTGTTTAAAAGAAAAAAGAAAAGAAAAGAAAAAGAAAACATTCAAATTCATTGCTCCTTCCTGCAGATGTCTTATTACTGACCTAGACAGCTGCTAGCACACAAGGGCATTAGGAATGATATAAAGGTAGAATTTTTTTTTAGGACCGATAATGAGTAAGAGCAAAAGCCTGAGGTATCTCCTAGGAACCAATAGAATGTGTATATAGTCCAAACAATGGAGATGAATAAGGCCTTTAGAAATCTTCAAACTCTTAGACATTACCCCAAATCAATGACCGCATCCTACTTTTTCATACTGGGGAGGCAAGTGCCAATCTCATTTTTTGCTGCATCAAAGAATATCAAAAGGTTATGACCAGATTTGTTAGTGTCTTACACTTGTTTTAGTCACTGTCTCACATCCTGAGAGGAAAGACCAGCTAATTAAACTTGATGAGGGTAATTTTGATTCAGTGTATTAAAATATTAACAAAGATAACAGGTAGGGTACCCACCACAAAAGTTTCAACTGTTCCAGTGCTTAACACAGTGCCTGGCAAAGCGAAAATGTTTAACAAATGGTAATTGACTGACTTCCACATGGTATTAGCTAACCATCTTGCAGACACGACATGTCAACAACTAGAACACAGTAAAATACCAGTTCAACAGAAAACAAGGGTGGGAGTAAAGGAAAGCTCAGGTGTAAATTGTCACTCCTAAATTCACCTTGCGAGAGCATCTACTATCTGGCTAAATACCGAAAGCTGCCATCCACAAAATGAATCAGTACGCATCGTGGGTAAAGCCTTGAGATGCATAGTGTCTACCATACTTAGAATCCTGAATTAATTAATTATTTAGTTCTCTCCAAACATTTTTTTTTCACTCTCTGGAGCAGGAGGGGTGGGTTTAGGGGGAAAGGAAGTATAGACAGACAAATAGAAGATGAGGAATTTAGGCTATTTGGACATGAAAGTAAAAAGTCTAGCCCCACAACCTTTCCTAAGTTGCTAGCCTGAGGCAACTGCTTTCAGAAAAGTTAGATGAGGATGCTGAGTCTGCATTTGCTGCTTGTGGCTGGGAGAGACGAAGATGGGAAAGTAGTGTAAAAGGGAGGCAGCAGTCTTACTTTTGTAGCTGGCTGCCCAGGGCTGGTAGCCGTAGTAGCCAGTGATGCGCAGGATCCGCTCCTCGATAGACGTGAGCCCCACTGATGCGCTGGTGAGGTCCTCCACGGATCGGGACCATTTCAAATCCTCTTTGATCGCTTCGTCTACCACCAAGTACTTGAGCTGCCTGAGCTGGGGGCTGATGTCCGACAGCCTCCGGGGGCTGACGTCGGGTGACCTCCTCATGCCACTGAAAGCCAGCAGAGATTTCCAAGCAAGGGAGTTGAGGGCGAGGGAGGGAAGAGAGAAAGAAAAGAAAGGAAATAAATGAATCCTATAAGGCGATTTGAAAGAGGAGGAAGGAGAGGGAGCCGTTTCCAAACCTCCAACATGCAGGTAGAGGCAGAAGGGCTACTCGTTCTTCCTCCCTCCCTTCCTCTCTTCACCCTAGTCACCTTTCCATCTCCACTCCTGTTTCTCCTGCAAACACCAGGTTCAAGTCCTTTCTGCTGCTTCGCAAGGGGAGCATGAGTTGGGTGGGAGGATCGAACACCAGGTCTCTGGGCATTGAGATCTCAGAGAGAAAGGGCCAAATAAAAAAAAAAATAAAATACAACTTCTCTAGATGCTCCCTCATTCAACCTTCTCCCTTAGCTCTTTGTCCCTGACCCACGGACAGATGGGGAGGGGGTCACCCTGGGCGTAAGGGTGACAAAAGAGATACACCAGTGGTGGCCTTCTGTCCAACCCTAACCCGGGGGCGATTCCCCATCCTGTACTCCCCAGGCTCCTGTTCACTGGCGCTACTCACATCGCAATGGTTTTGCCCCTGGGTGCGCCGTTTGGAAACTCTCGGATCCCCATAGGGAAGAGCGGCGAGGGGCTGGGCGCTCCCAGACTTCAGGCAGTCGGGTGCTGCCGGCGGGGGTTCTCACCGGCCGCAGGGGATAGGGGGAAAGCGGAGATGCGCTTCTCTGGCGGCCAGGGCTGTCAGCCAAGAGCCGCAGAAGAGAGGCTCTGCTGGTCCCTGAGCCTCCTTTGCTCCCTCCTCCTAGCCGGTCCCCTTTCCTCACTCCAAACCGGAGGACTTCCGAGCGTGCGGGGAGATCCAGGCAGCAGGGGGCTAAGTCACCAGCCCGCGCACTCCTCCGGGGAACTGGAGGAGACTGCGGCCAGCCAGCAGCTGCCCTGCTAGGGATGCTGCTGCCCCAGGCGCCCGGGCTCGCTCCCAGCCCCACAGCCCCGTGCAGGCGGCAGGGAGCAGGCAAGGAAAGCTGGCGCTCCAGCGGCACCTGGGGCCAGGCAGTGACTGTACCCTTCGCTGCCGGCAGAGGGAACCAGGCGGGGGCGCTGCTGCCCTCCCCCTCCCATCTGCGTCCTCCCCTCTCTGATGAACCCAGCCCACCTCAGCTCAACCCAGCCCTACCCAGCCCATGATGCCCACCTTTGCAGGGAGCTCATCTCCCGTCCCTCAGTTTGCAATTAGCCAAATCACATAGTATTTGACTTGGTAATATTTGTCATCTTATGGAAAAAAGACTCGATTCTTTGCCTGGTGTGGGTTACAAAAATTACCATCACCACAATCCATTTCTATGTACATAAAACCAAACTCTGAACGCCCACAGATTGAGGAATATGTAAGGACACCACCAATGCAAATAGAGAATCAATGAAGTTGCCTTTGCCTGAATCTCCTTACAGATCTATGTCTAGTTTGGTAGTAATCACTAAGCCAACATTTATTCCCAGGAAGCTTACATTCTAACCAGATAACCAAACATTTATTGTTTCCCCTTCCCCCCCCCCCCAATTTTCAGTTTGTGTTTATCCTGCTCACTTTAAGCATCTATAATCTCTTCAAGGAGTAATGTCAACGCTCTTAAGGAAACATTTATTACATACCGTCAACAGTCAACAACAAGCAAGTATTTATTAAGCTCTTACTAGGTGCCAAGCACTGTGGTTTCACAATACAAGCAAGAAGAAGAGATATACCATGCCCCCGAGGAGCTTACATTCTAATAGAGGAAAACAACACAAAAATTGAAATGGAAAAGGGGGAGTGAGATGTGCAAAATGGGTAAATATGGACAATGAGGGATGACTGGTCCGAGTCCTTCATCAAAACGAGGTTCCAGGAAGCACTCATAAAGGGAGTTTGCAATATTCACAGCAGGGTGATACAGACTTCTTTATCCTACATCTGTGTCAGCCTTTCCACCTTTTTGCATTAAATGTTAGCTGATTACATTGGCATTGCAAGTCATTTTGCCTGCCTCTCAAGTTCCCCATTTCACCTCATTTGGTGAATCCTAGGAATAAAAACTGGACATGCAATTCTAATTTATAGAGAACTCCTGGAGGAGGAAACTCTCTTGGCCAATGAATGTCAACACCTTTAAAAGTCATAGTCTTAGAAAGTTTCCTAGGATGCAGAGAATTTTAGTGATTTGCCCAGTTTCATCCTTTCAGTATGTCAGACATGAGAGTTGAACCTAGATCTTCCTGGATCCCAGGTCAATTATTTATCCACTAATCCATGCTGGTGAATATTTTGAGGAATAAGTAGATGAATAATAAACATTCACAATTATTTTCTTGAGAGTGTACCAAGTGAATCACATTATCACAATCACTTTGTTTTCATATACAACACAAAAGACATTCATAAAGACATTTTAGGTTCCTTTCTAGAGTCAATTATGCAACAAAAGTCCTACCTCAGACATCATCTAGGCTATAACATACCCAAACTTTGAATGCCTTTTACAACATCCTCAACAAGTTCTGCGAAGTCCTCCAGGAACAGAATATTCACTATCTCATGAGGAAGCACATTCTGCTTTTGAACGATTTTAACTGTTGGGAAGTGTTGTTGTTTAAGTCTCAACAAAATCCTGCCTTTTCTGGAAGTCCTCCCCAACCCCTCTTAATTCTGGTGCCTTCCCTCTGTTAATTATTTCCTATTTATTCTGTATGTAGCTTGCTTTGTGTTCATTTTTTGAATGCTGTCTACCTCATTTGACTGAAAGCTCCTTGAGGGCAGGGGTGATCTTTTGCCTCTTTTTGTATCCTCAGTGCTTAGTATAGTGCCTAGCACCTACTAGGTACTTAATGAATGTTTATTGATTGATTTTTAGTTGTTTTTAATGTTCAGCTAAAATCTACCTCTTGTAGTAGGAAGGCCGAATTTATGATCTCAAATATAATCACATATATATTTGAATGGTTCGAAATCGCAAGGTATATAGAATTCTCTAAGTAGAGGGCATCAGAACATTTATTTAGGGCCCACAGTGACAGATTCACGAACCAGCCTCCACATTCCAATATTGTGATCACAAGCCTCCAGGCCCAGTAGGCCTGCCTCACAAGAGTAACCAGGAGGCCATAGAAAAATAAGATGGCATAAATCATATTCACTTGGGTACACACACACACACACACACACACACAGGTCAGCTCTGCTTTGGCTTCAGCTGTAGTTTCTCTCCTCTCCCACACAGGTTTCACACCCGATAGGGCTTTGGGCCTGGGGCTTAGCACTTAACAGGTGAAAATACTTTCAAGGTAAACAAAAGCCAGAACTCCTGAAGTGCCTTTCAATCAAAGTAAACGAAATAAACAAAAGCCAAACTCCTCAAGGGCACCGGTTAAACTAAGCCCATTTTGCCTTACTGGCACACCTCTTCATAGCGCTCACCTAACTCTAGGGAGGAACCTAGACAGTGGTTGTGAATGTCTTTTTTTGCACGTGAAAACAAAGTGACTGTAATGTGATTCCTCCATGCTAAGCAGGCCAAGTTTGTTCTGACCTCTAAATGATAACCTTTCAAATATGTGAAGATGAAAATCATTTTCACCTCCTAGGTCTTCTCCAATCTAAACCTCAAACATTCTTCATATGGTATGACTTTCAGAACCCTCAGTAACGGTCGTTTTTCTCCAGCTATCTAATTTAGTAATGTCCCTTCTTAAATGTGGTGCCCTGAATTGAATACAATTTCCCACAGGAAGTCTAGCAAAGGCAAAGTTCAAGGAAATTACCGTCTCCCTACTCTTGGACACTAGGCATCTCTAAACATAGTCTAAGTCTAAACTGGCCTTTCATCTGTCGTTTCACTCTGCTAACACATATTGGGCTTGCAGCCTACTAAAACCTTGAGCTCTTCTTTAGACAAACTGTTTTATGGCTATGGTTCTTTCATCTTATACTGCTAAGATGGAATTGGTGAATCCCAATGTAAGAATTTAAAAATATTCCTATTAAGTTTTATTTTATTAGATTCAGCCCAATGACCTAGCCTGTCAAGGTTGTTAACCATCAAGGCTTCCTTATCCCTTTCAGCTCTGAGTTATCTGCAAATTTGACCTGTATGTCATTTATGCCTTTATCCAAATCATTAACACAAATCTTTAATGGAAAAGAACCAAAGACCAGAGCTCTGGGTCACTTCACAGAGGAACTCTTGCTAGCCAGACCTTGATTAATTAATCAACAACCTTTGAGAATGGCCCATCATTGGAATCTGAAACTACCACATGAACCATATAGATCTTGTTTTTTCCATAGGTATACCACAAGACACGTTGTCAAGCCCTTTGCTCTAATCTGTCTAGATCCCTACTGACTAGGTCCATAAGACATCCTCTAGATCTACTTGTCTGGCAATCCTGTCAGAAAAGGAAATGATATTAGTTTGGCATGGTTTGTTCTTAATGAACACTTGCTGGTTTATCATGAGGGCTACTTTTTGGTAATTCTTTCTAGAATTTCGCCAGAGATGATCAAATTAGCCAGAGTATTGTCTGAAGTACCCTCCATCTTCCCCGTTCTGAAAATGGCAACACTTCCCACCTGCAGTTCAGTAGCATCTTTCCTATTTGCTACAGTTGCTCAGAGATCATTAATAACAGAACACCAGCCACATGCCAGTTCTTTGTCTTCCATTCTTTCTTCCCGACTTGTTTAGGAAAGGGTTGGAAATGGGGAGGAAGAGAAAAGGGTTGAGTACAAGACTTGTTTCAGAAAACATGACAAAAGGGGAGACATATTTTGAGGGATTTTTTTATCTTCTTGGCTTGTAGCCCCAAAATGGGAATGCTGGGAAACTATGCATGGCTCTTCCCTCTCTCCCTCCCCATCCTCAGTATACTAAAGACTAGCTGCCAATATAGTTCATAGAGGGACAGATAAAATAGGGACTATGATTTCAGTAGTGTAGGGAACTCCCAGAGGAGAAAACTACCTTCACTAATTCAGGTTGGAACCTTCTAGTTGCCTAACACTGAGCAGTAAGTTAGGCAATTTACCCTGGGTCATACAGCCAGTATGTCAAAGAAGCAGGATGTGAATCTGGGTCTTCCTGGATTCCAGACCAGCTCTCTATCAACTGCTGTACACTGTTTTTGTCTGTTTGTTTTTTTTAAGAAGCAAATAAAGCAGAAATCGCTGAATGAGCTCATGATAAATGAAGGTATCCTTCACTGAACAACACGTTCCCGAAAAGTCATCCACTCTCAGTCACTTGGAGGTGTGCCTAAGCAGGGATCCCGACAGGTATTGCCCCACTGTAGTCCCTCTCCTCTGTCTGGGGTTATTTGCTGTCTTGCCTCCTCCTGCAGAAATACTAGCAGCAAACCAGGTCAGGCATCTGTCCCCCGTCATAGTGTTTCTTACAACTTTGCCTCAGTCCTAGCTGCTAGCACTGCTGTCCCCCTCAGGCATTGCAAAAACAGCCAGGAACATCTCTTTGCTCAGGCTAAATCTTTCTCTGTTGTTGGATACAGTCTTCACTCGCTGAAGAAAGCAAGCTTTGCTGGGTTGTCCCCTGTATGGCAGGAGACATAGGAGGCCCTCCCTGTATCCTAGCTCCCAGGATGCAATGCCAGATTAGGGCCTGTCCTTCAGAAGACTTTTCTCCTTTTCCATCACTCTTGCTGACCTCTAGACTCACAGAAGCTTAACCAGATCCCAAAGATTCTCCTGGTGGCTATTGAGTGCGATTATTCTGGGCCACAAGTTAATAACTCTCTCTAAACTGATGTTAGCCACACCAATGTGCAAGGGATGAATAGAAAAAGCTTTGTTTATATCCTTCTAGGGCACATTGATGGAAGAATGGATTGAGGAAGAACAATAGTGAAAACAACAATTTGTTGTTCAGTCATTCCTGACTCTTCCTGAGTGCATTTGGCATTTTCTTGGCAAAGATAATGGAGTGGTTTGGCATTTCCTTCTCTAGCTCATTTTGCAGGTGAAGAAACTGAAGTAAATAGGGTTAAGTGATTTGCCCAGGGTCACATAGTTAATGTTTGAGGTCA
>CM053626.1:219638890-219655590 GCA_028646595.1 Phalanger gymnotis | reverse complement strand
AGGGGCTTGGACTAGGAAGGCTAAGAAGTCTTCCAGATCTAGAGCTTCATATGATCTTTTCATAACGTGGTCAGAACTTGTGCTCTAGGGTCCTCCTAGGGGGCAGGACTGGAATAGCTACTTGGAGTAGAATACATACATATGATATCAGTTGTTATTGCAAGCTTGAATTGATCTCACTTATTCCCACTGCAGGGCCATCTAGGTGGCACAGCAAATAGAGCACCAGATGTGGAATCAGGAATACTCATCCTTATGAGTTCAAATCTGGCCTCAGGTGGTTAGCTGTGAGATCCTGGGCAAGTCACTTAACCTTGTTCGCCTTAGTTTCCACATCTGTAAAAAAGGGCTGGAGAAGGAAATGGCAAACCATAACAGTATCTTTGCCAAGAAAACTCCAAAAGGGGTCATGAAGAGTTAGGCATGAATGAAAAAAAACTAAAATAAAAAGTCCCATTGCAAATTTGGGAGCAGCTGCTAGTTTACAATCTTTATGAATTTGCCGGTTGTGAATTGACCATGTTCAGATCACCCTCCCCCTTTCTGCCCAGCTCCACAAAATTGCTTTTGCCTGAGTTTTTGTCTGGGGTTTTTAATCTAATGGTAAGATTTAATCTTGTCATAATTCATAACCAACTTGGCTCGGGCACCCGTTCCATTTTGATTCTAATCTCTCCCACCTTCAAACGCCTCCAAAAGATTACTCATTTATGTGTATTTTAAATTAACTCTTTGCTACAAGGGAAGCATAATTAACCATTTCAGCTTTAAATCTCTGAAGTTATGGGTTGCCCACTATAGTGGGGTCTGGAATATCAACTCTTTCCATTAAATTTTCCATATTTGGTGTTTTTGAGGCATGCCTGAAGGACACATTGTCATATTTGCCTATACCCTCCCCAAACATTTTTATTTTAAAGGTAATTGGGTTGTCTATCTTGGCTTACCACATTTTGCTGGTTGTTGTTTGGTTGTGTCCAACTCTTTATGACCTCAGTTGGGGTTTTCTTGGCAAAAATACTGGAGCTGTTTGCCATTTCCTTCTCCAGCTTATTTTACAGGTGAGAAAACTGAGGCAAACAGGATTAAATGACTTGTCCAGGGTCACACAGCTAGTAAATGTCTGAGGGCAGATTTGAATTCAGAAAGATGAGTCTTCGTGACTCCAAGTCCTGCAATCTATTCACTGCATGACTTAGCTGCCCACATTCACCAAGCCACCATTTGATTCTACTTGCCACCTTCATGGTTATTCAATGTCCTTCTAGTCAGTCATTCAATAAGTATTTATTGAGAGACTACTATGTGCCAGACATTCTGCCAAGAACTGGGGATCCAAAAAGAGGCAAAATACAGCTCCTGTCCTCAAGGAACTGATAGTCTTTTGGGGGAGACAACAAGCAAACAGATAAATACAAGCAAGTTATATACAGGGTAAATAAGAAATAATTAACAGAGTTAAGACTCCAGAATTAAAGGTTAGAAAAGGCTTCCTATAGAAAGTGGGATTTTAGTTGGGACAGAATTAAGGGAATCCAGGGAAGGCAGTAAGCAGAGGTGAGGAGGGATAGCATTCTAGGTGTGGGGACAGCCAGAGAAAATGCCGAGCCAAGAGATGAAGTGTCTCATTTGTGCAACAGCAAGGAGACTAGTGTCACTGGATCCGAAGGTATGTATTAAGGATTAAGGTATAAAAAGACTGGAAAGGTAGGTGGGGGCTAGGTTATACACCAAATAGAAGATAATGTATTTGATCCTGGAGATGATAGGGAGCCAGTGAAGCTCATTGAGTGGGAGAGATGACATTGTTAGACCTGTACTTTAGAAAAACCTCTGGTGCCTGAATGGAGGATAGATTGGGCAATGGAGAGCCTTGAGGCAGGCAGCCCCACCAGCAGGCTGTTGCAATAGTCCAGGTGCAAGGTGATAAGGACCTGTTCTAGAATAATTACAACACTTCTAGCTGTTAGCTAGACAATGTTCCTGCTGAATACTCCACAGGCGAGGTATCAGGGGGACCATACTATAGTACTTTCTCATTGTCTTCTCCCACAGGTCTCCAGTGTGTTTCTTAAATATTCTTCTCTGGCATTGTCTTCATAAATCCCAGGGGCTCTCTTTTCAAATATCCCCCTGCCTAGTGAGAAATGATGATGGTGATGATAACTAGCATTTGTGTAGTACTTAAAGATTTGCAATGCAGTTTACATATTATGTCATTTGATCCTAGAATGACAGCAGGAAACTCCTTTAATGTTAAATATCTGGCAGTTCAGCTCTGTGCTTTCTGCTCTACAGGGTACCTTGAGATTCCTTCCTCCTTTCCTCCCCACTCCCCACTAAAAAGAAATTAAGAGAAAAAATATTGGCCAACTAAAGTTTATAATGCCATCTGCCTTTTTCCTTTGAGAATATTAGGTTGTTGGAATTTTAGTAGGACAGCGTTGAAGTTATTGGTAGCTCATTTGCAACATATCAAAAGCTAATGGGGGTCACAGGCTTGGAAGAAGTACTTCTTCTTGTATAAGTAGACCACTCTTAATTCAAAAGTATGAGTAAATCAGAATGCCAGTTTGGAACTACAATTCCCAGATTGTAGCACCTCACTCCTTGCCCTATTTTCTTAGCTCTTCTGAACATAGTATTCTTTTCTCTATATCACTTCCACATGTATCACAGAATCTAGTTTTTGATCTGTATTATTACATTAAAACATAAAAAATCCTGTGGTTTCATCACTGTTGAATTTCCAATATGGGCACCCTCTTCCCCAATTGCAGATTGTAACCTATGTATAATTTAGAGATATAGAGAACCATACTGAGGTTAAGTGACCTGCTCATAGCTATACAGCTATTCAGTGTTAGAGGTAATGATTTCAACACGAGTCCTACTAACTCGATTCTATCTACTACTACACCAATGACATCAAATCCAAAAGGAAAGGAAGGCTACCATATTGTACATAAGGATTCCTTTGGGCCACATATTGATTTAGAAAAACACGCATTGACTTTATGTTCTATTGTATTTTTATTTGCTTCATTAAATATTTCTCAATTTCATTCTAGGGGCAGCTAGGTGGTACAGTGTATGGAACATCAGTCCAGTCTTCATGAGTTCAAATCAGGCCCCAGGCACTTAGTGATTGTACGAAGCTGGGTAGGTCACTTAATCCTGTTTGTCTCAGTTTCCTCATGGAATTAGCTGGAGAAGTAAATGGCAAAACATTCCAGTATCCATGTCAAGAAAAACCCAAGTGGGATTACAGAGTCAGACACAACTGAAACAACAGAACAATAACAATTTCATTTTGACCTGGTTTGGACTTCACTAGAGAGTTTTGGGGGTTTGATGGGTGTTTGACACTTCTGTATTATACTACACTATTTTGAAGTCTGACCTCTCCACAATAATCCTGACCTCCACTTTCCCTCAAGACTCTGAACTTTGGATCTTTTCTTGCTGTCTAATCTGCTTTTGCTCACTTCTATTGCAAATCCTGCCCCCTTCCCAGCTCAAACTCATTTGAGTCTCCCAGCTCAAATATGCCAAACCTTATAGTTCTGTTCTTGTAGATCAAGTAGTGCCAAAAGAGATCTTGGCCATCTAGTCTGATCTCAGAAAGCAATGAGGAATCACTAATACAGAGCTTATTAAAGGTGGCCAAATATATTGTTTAAGCTCTTTTTGTAAATGCCTCCGGGAATAATAGAGAGATAGTTCTTTTCTTGTTGAATGGCCATTTCTTACCCTTACCAATGTTTTAAATTTGCTGTAAAACTAAGTTCGAATCAGTCTTTTTTTTTTTAAAAAACTAGATCTTTGCCAGAGCTTTAATTTCTATTTTTAAGTGTTATATACTACCTTATTGATATAATTCATAGTTCTATGGAAAAAATATTGTCTTCATAGAAATACAGCCAGGAAGTTGGACAAAAACGGCACGAAATCATCATAGATTATCCCTCGTCAGCACAATGCAACAGCCAACATCAGGCAACTCAGAAATGTGGTCAAACAGATAAGATATCCCCTGAGAACACCCAGAGGACAAAGGAAACACACTAATAGACATAAAATGGAAGCCCTGTATCCACTCTGTATCTACTCTGCTCTGATGCAATGATGTCTTATACACCTCCTTTTTTGTAAGTACTACCTGGATTTTTGAATGTAAAAATTTATAAATATCAAGAGATCATGCCCCCTATCTACTAAGATAGGTTGGTTGACGGCAACTTCATAAACAGCAGGAGGCTTGTGTGTTTCACAGTGATATTGACAGCAGCTGTTCCTTTCTTATCTCTGCAGCCCAGATTCTCTGCCTTTCCTGCTGTGCTAACAGCAGGCAAGAAAAAGGAAAAAAATAGATCTTTATAATGTGGAAAGAGAATAATCAGTTTCTGAATAAGTAAGATTATTTTACAATCAGGCTAGCCCATTATTCTTTTAATACAGATAAGAAAATTGAAACATAGAGATTGCAGGGATTTAGTTAGAACTCACAACTGCCAAGTTTATTTCTTAACCATATCCATTGATTGACAGTTATTGTTTGAGTACAACGTGAATTCACACCCTACTGTGATTTCATTGGTATAGGGAACTCCTAGAAAAGGAAACTCTCTTTACCAATGCAGGTCGACACCTTGTTTGCAATTAATAGTCTTAGAAAGTTGCCCAGATCACAGAAGTTGAATGACTTGATCAGGTCTCCAGAGCAAATATATGCTAGAGATAGGACTTAAGCCCAGGTCTCCCTGAATCTGAGTCAAGAAATATCAGCTTCTTTTTAGGGTGCAGGCATAATTAAAACTATTTAAAGGTAGGAAAGTAGAGGGTCAGAGGTAGATTTACCTGTTTAATACAAGTCTGTAGAATATAATAGTTCCATTATGGGTTAGAGCTTGTCTCTTTGACTCAAGAAATATCTTAATTAGCACTGCAAAGCCAGTGCAGATCTTTATTTTTCTGAAGAGTTTTTCTTACCTCATGATTACAAAATTTAGAAGAATTCTTGGTCACTGTTAAGGACACCTATGTGTAGAATTAGTAAAGTCAGGAGCCTTTCATTAAGCTGCTTTGAAAGGAACTGGATTGGCAGTAGCAAAGATTAGAACTACCAAGGGACAGGTTTGGGCACCATGTTTCACATAATTTTCCTAGAGGGTAAGTAGGGAGAATGTGGAGGGAAATTTGAAGAATAAGATAAGAGTTTGTAGAGAGGGTATCTCACTGCTCTGCGAAGGGAAGATTAGTTTGGGAACCACTTGTAGGATGGATTGGAGGGAGTAGGAGACTAGATGTGGAGAAACTAGCTGATAGGATGTTGTGGTTGTCCTAGTGAGATAAGGCCCTATATAAGGCTAATTATAGTGGAAGGGGGAGACAAATAGGAGCGATAATACAGCAGTAGAATTTGTAGGACTTGAAAATTTATTAAATATGAGAAGCTGTGGTGATAATGTGATTAAAGATCTTTCCTGCCCATCCAATAGACCTCAGATGGTGCCAGTTCAAGGAGTTTTGTTTGTAGGCACACCTATACCCTCTACTTACTAGGCACTAAGTCCCAGGCCTACACTCTTTTGATGATTGGGTGTGAATCCCTTAGGCCCTAAGAAGAGTATATATACCCAGAAGGTACCACAGAACTCAGAATCTGAAGAGAATTCAGAAGTTGAAATTCAGCCCAAGGAGAAGGAGAAAGAACTAGGAGTCAACAGAGCTGCAGAGAGAGCACAGAGAAGAAAATGGAAACCAGGGAGCTGCTGAGACCAGAGAACTGAGGGGAGAACTCAGGCAAACAGTTAGGATTCTAGCAGATGGGAAGGTTACAGGATGACTTAGTTCCTTGCTATAATACTGTATTATAATTTCCTTGTTGCTACACTGAGGTGGGCTTTACTGGTTTTGGAATATAATTACTGCTATATCAAATTGGAGTTATTGGTCTTGGAATCTGATTCTCTGGTGTCTAAATAAATGTTATATTTCCTCTGCTTTCTACTTAGAGAGTTTTTCATACTTTGCGATTCTGAACCATACAGGCATATCCACGGTCATCCTCAAGGTTATGAATCTTGCCTTACTGATACAGAATTGGAGAAAGAAGTATCAAAGGTAACACTGAAAGTCGTCCATGAGTTACTATGGGTAATCCATGATTAAATTGAGAGAAATAGGTTCAATTTTATATTTGCGATTTTTGTACGCACAATTTGAGAATCAATATTTTAGATTTCTCTTCTTGTAGAGTGATGTTTGATTTGTTCTTTGTAATACAAACTTGTTTCATTATCAATTATATTTTTCCTGAAAAAATATGTCCAGCTTCCCTTGAAAGAGACAAATAAAAATTATCACCTAATCTAACCAAATAAGTATTTATTAGGGGTCTACTTAATGTGCAAAGCATAGGGCAAGCTAAGACAAGATGAATATATCTTCTGCCCTTGAGCAGCTTACATTCTACTGGGAAATATGACACATAAGTCTATAAGCAGATTCATGATACTCGGAGAAAGGAGAGAGAACATCAACAACTGGGAGAATTGGGAAAATTTTCATGGGAAGTGGTATCTGAACTAAACCTTGAGAGAAATTGAGGATTTTAAGAGGCTGATGTAACATGGATATACAACCATGAATATTCTATTCAGAATGATTAGCATAGCTAGAAATATAACAGCTAAAAAAAACCAAACAGTTTATTTTGATTAGGAATTAAAAGTTGTTGATCCAAAAGAAAGAAAAAAGGAAGATGTTAGTCTTGGCACCTCAATAGTTTTAACAAAAAATAGGTTAAAATAATGAATAAGCTTCTACTACACAATCTAAAATTGTTATTTATAACTAAAGCAAAACAAAAGTTATGTCCCTATTTTTGTTCATTTTTTTCTAATACATGGCACAATCTATGCACAAATTTTCCTTGCAGCTTCATAATGTTTCACTATTGGAAAGAACTTCAGATAGCATCTAGTCCAGGCCCTATCATTTTTTTAAAAAGGGGAAACAGAGACTCAGGGAGATTTAAGCAGTTTTTTTTCAAGGTCAAATATTATTTAAGTCGCAGCTGAACCAAGACAAAAACTCAGATGGAGCTAGGTTTATGATGACCAAACCTTGCAGAAGATTTATGAAAAAGCTGTGGCTGTATCTAACATAACACATTTGGCTATGATCCTCATTTAAATCATCTGTTCAAATTAGATTCAATAGGCCAACAAAAACATGGCTCCCTTGACTTACCAATTTAAATTTAGCCTGAGGGGTTTTTGTTGTTGTTTTTGTTTATTTGTTTTTTAAAATATTAAAAAATTTTCCTGGGTCTTGGACTATTTTTGCTATTCATGCATTTTTGCTATTCATATATTGTAACCTTAAGAAACAGGGAGGTAGATGTACACCTTTTAGAAAAATAAATCAGATTAATAGATTTAGTTCAAGATTCAATGGCCTAATTAAGTGCTGTCACACCATGTGAATGTGCTTTGAAAACAACCTTTGGAAGGCAATGCCTTATTCCTCCAGTGCTGCTATGGACATTTGTACTCCAATCCAGCCTCATTCCCTCAGCAAAACTCAAATTATAAGACACCTACGAAATACCTCTAGGGCTCATCACACAACCCAGAGATGTCAATTAGCTGAGCCTTCTTTTGCTGACTATAAAACAGAAGATAACGAAAGCCTTTCAGTGTGACCCCCTTTTTCTGGGTTATGATCAGGCAAATTCTTCTATTTTCTCTTTCACATAGTTAAACTCCTCCTGCTGATTCTCTCTCTTCCTCCCCCTACCTCTTGGCCCTAGAGCTAGATATCTTAGAAATGGATGTTCACGGGTTTCTGTTAGGAAACACAGCAATTTTATTGTCCCTACCTTTGGTTATCTTTGGGCATAGCAGCTGACAAAGAAGAGAGAGGGAAAAAAGAGCAGATATCAAGGGAATTTATGTCACTTTGCTAGAGTCCATATAATGTGTATGTGTAATTTTCTGTCTTGAATTGTCAGGGGAAAGGGTGAGGAGCAGAGTCAGATTCATCTGTTAATTGAAATGGGAGGGTTGGGGACATTCAGGAAAACAATTAGCATTTATGAGTCTGAAGAATTATTTTGGAAAACAGAGCTTTAACTTGAAGTTTTAAAGATTGGATGTGTGAATGTCATTAAAAAAAACAACCTATTTAAAAACCCACTTCCTGGAGGATATGAAGGAATGACAGCCTTAAGGGTCTCTGAGACTTGATTTCTTTATTACAAAAATGGGACAATATTTACTCTCTTTCTCAGAGTTATTGCAGGGGTCAAGTGAAGACAATTTCACTGTGGTAAAGTACTGTGGGGCAATGGAAAGTGGGCCACCTCTAACCTGAGTTTGAATCCTAGCTTTGTCATAGACAATCTGTGTGGCTTTGGACAAGTGACGACTTCTCTGGGCTTCATTTCATAGAGTGCGCCAAGGGGTTAGACAAGTTGACCTTTAAATTCCCTTCCAGTACTAAATCCATGATCTCCTATCTGAGAAGTTACTCTTCTTCTCATCACTGGAAGAGGGGTGAAATTGCTGAATAACCTGGGACTGCAGTTTTGTGCCTGTTACCCAAATCTGGTCTGTTTAGTGTCAATTTTTCTCTCTATAAAGCTCTATATAGTCCCTGAATAGATAGCAATGAACCCTCTATTGTTATTTCTGGTCTGCCTCTGTGACAGGCATCATGACTTATTTTGTGATTTTTCACACATTCTTTTCCTAAGTAGTGTGCTGGAGCCATCTTGAAATGGCTCAGAGATATGATTTTTAAATTTACAGGGTAAGTCTACCTCAGAAATAAACAAGTGCTACAAGTCAGGGCTTGATGTATTGTTTTGTTGCTTATTAAAACTAAAAGAAGTGAAAGATAAAATGTTAATAATTTAGATTCAACTTTATAGTGCATCCTGCAGGGGTAGCTTGGTAGCATAGTGAATAGAGAACTGGTCCAGGAGTCAGGAGGACCTGAATTCAAATCTGGCTTTGGACTCACTAGTTGTGTGACCCTGGGCAAGTCACTTAACCCTGATTACCTCAGAAAGAAAAAGAAAGTGTATCCTTTGTATATTTTTCCTTTTCCAGAGACTGAATATTTACCAGGTTAAATATTTACCAGCACACTACTACTTTCCTCTTTATCAGTTTCCTTCTCTATTAAATGGGACCCAACTATATCACAAAAATGTTATGAGGTTCAAAAGGACTTCTTTAAAAGTTATAAAACCTTATGTACCTATGAGTAATTGGCATCACAAAATGTTTAGCCTTAATTTGAAGTTTAAAAAATTGGATTTGTAAAAAAAAAAGTATATGTGAAAATCTCGTTCCAAATGGTTTACTTTATGTAAGAGATACTGACTCTTCCAAATAGCTCTGGAATAATTCTCTATCCACTTTCCCAAAGTTGCTGATTAGCAATCTGCTGCTAGATTTTGGTAAGAGAACTATTTTTTCCTTCCAAAGAGTCATGATTTCATTAACTTGGCTTTTACCACCACAAATGCGTAGCCCCTTGATAATTTTGTAGACAATTGCACAAGTTATAGAAGAAAGTAAAGATGTCAACTTTCATGTAGCTAGTCCTCAGATGGTGGTCTATTGTCAGGCCTGTACTTATCTACTTTTCTCTACCACATAGTCCCTCCCTCCTTAACCCTTTATTCCCCAGCTCAAGGTACTCAAACATCTAGTACCCCTGAGGTACTAGAGAAGGCTCAGGAATGTTGAGGACACAGTTGGCACTGACTTTGATTCATGATTATTACTGTCCAAGCCCTTTGGTGGATGCCCACCCTCCTTCCAAAGATCTCCTTTTACCACAATAGATTCACTTTATGGTGATCTTCCTCCAAAATGTCACCATAGCACTGGATTTAGAGCCAGAAGACTGGGCCTCAAACTCTGACTCTGCCATATAGCTCCTTTGAGACCATGGGCAAGACACTTCATCTCTCTGGGTCTCAGTTTCCTTGTAGGCCCTTATTGCTCTAAATCAAGGATCTTATAACCCCACTCCATCACAAAACTGCAGACAATGAGGCTCCAGATTGACTCAACACATAAACCCAACCACTCTTTCTTGGCACCTGCCACAGGCAAATCTATCTATCTATCTATCTATCTATCTATCTATCTATCTATCTATCTATCTATCTATCTATCTATCTGTCTGTCTGTCTGTCTGTCCATCTATCCGTCTATCTATCCGTCTATCTATCTATCTATCTATCTATCTATCTATCTATCTATCTATCTATCTATCTATCAGCATAGTGAGGGGGGCAGTTTTTTCATAACCCTAGAACTGATTTCCTTTCCATTGGCAGGGAAACAGGTTAGAATATAAACACCTTGCAGTTAGGCATTGTCTGATCTGTATATGTTTGCATCCTCAGGGCCTAAAGCAGTGCCTGGCATGTAGCAGGTACTTAAGAAATACTTGTTGTTTGACTAGTCGCTCAGTTGACTGGCAAAGCCCCTCCATTCAGCTGCTTGCTCATATCCCTACCACTGCTATTCAGTCAACAAAAATACCATCATGGTCAGGGGTTTTGATGGAGGCTTCCTAGTCACCTGTACTCCATTCCTGTTGTACTTCAAACTAAGAAACTACTTACCCCTTGTAGTTCTTGCAACTGTTCTCTCAGACTTCCATCATGCAATAGAGGGAAAGGAAGGAGCTCATTAAGAGATGAATTGCCAAGGGTTCTATCAATCAACCAGGCAACAAGAATTTGTGAACCTCCTACCAAGTGCTAGGCATTAAGTTGGTCACTAAAGATTTTTAATAAAGGAGGGGTTGCAGCTAGGTGGTGCAGTGGGTAGAGAACCGGCCCTGGAGTCAGGAGCACCTGAGTTCAAATCTAGCTTCAGACATTTGACACATTTACTAGCTGTGTGACCTTGGGCAAGTCACTTAACCCCAATTGCCTTCCCTTCTCCCCTCCAAAAAAAAGAAAAACAAAAGCAAACATGAGGCAGTCCCTGTCCTCAAGGAGCTTATATTCCATCAGAAGAGAATACCCCTACACACATACACAAGTATGTATGTATATATATATATATACATATATATGTATATATATATATATATATATATTAAAAATATCCAAACAAATAAATGGTAGTTTTGGGGAAGAGACACTAGAGCCTAGGGCATGGAGGACAAGGAAAGATTTCATATATAAATTGGCATTTGAGATGAGCTTTGAAAAAACAACAACCCAGGTATTCTAAGAGTCAGAGGTGAGGAGAGAGCATTTTAGGCATAGGGAATTGGGGGCACAGCCTATGCAAAGGCATGGAGAAAAGAGGTGCAATATTATGTGTGAGGAAAGCAAGAAGGTGAGTTTAGCTGAAGTATAGTATATGCAAAGACGAGTAATGAATAATAAATGTGGAAAGGTAAATTGGAGCCAGGTTGTAGAGTCATTTAAATGTCAACCAAAGGAACTTATATATAACCCTAGAGGTAATAGAGAGTCACTGAAGTTTATTGAGTAAGGGAGTGACATAGTCATATTTGACAGATGAATAGAGAATAGATTGGCGAAGGGCAGACATTTGAGGCAGAAATGTGACATAATACATACTTTAATATAAGGTGGAAAATGACCTTTTGAATTTGAAAAATAAGTATAGAGGGCTATGCATTCTTAACATAGAGAAAAGATATGAGGGTCTTGCATTCTTTGTCCCTTTTTTGTCACATTAAAGGAAAGATGCAAGAGAGCTAGGAGCAGGAAACTCTAGAAGAATAATAAGTACCTTTATTTTCCCCTTATTCTTCTTTTGAGAGAGGATAAAGGTGTGGAGGGGGGATAGGGAGGATGGAGGGAGGCTTGAAAAACAATTACCAGGAGATGAGGAAAACAGTCTGGAATCATTATGATATAAAACTAATCTGAAGCTTAGAAGTTGGCATAAACTCTTGGATAGTGTGGACACTAAGACAAGCAGGGTAATTTTAAAGGAGCATGTTAGTCAAAGTATATATTTATACATGCAAATGTCTGTGTATACATGCATGCATGTACATATGTATGTGTATCTACGTATACATACATAGATATACACATATCTGTGTATATACACGTATACATATATATACATATACATATAAGGTTTTAGGTACATTGTTCAAAGAAAGGTATTTTGGAGCAAATAACCCCAGGCAAGTGATTTAAATCTGTCTGCCTCAGTTTCCTCATCTGGAAAATGGGTACAATGATAGCATCTACTTCATAAAATGATTGTGAGGATTAAATGAGGTAATATATTTAAAATTCTTTGCAAGCCTTTAAGTGCCATATAAATGTGCTATGATGATGGTGATGAATCATCCTTGGAATAAAGTTCATTATTGGTCCAGTACTTGAAACCTTTCTAGCTCAGTAGGACCAGCAAGAGTACATAGACACACACACACACACACACACACACACACACACACACACACACACACACACACTTTATGCCATGTTAAAGCACTAGAGGAGGGCTTTAAAGGAGGTGCTAATGACTCATAGGCTTCAAAAATAAAAGGCTGCGTATTTGCCAAGATACTTCATCTCCCAACAGATCTGAATTCGTTCTACCCCAGCTTAACAACACAACTCCACAGCCTGCCCATTCACTATCCACTGCACAGTACCAGCCAAACAGAAGCATTCTTCTTCAAAGAAAACAATCAAAGTCCACTCATGAATCAAATTCCAATGGAAGTCTTACACAAATAACATCGTTGGATGCTATGGGAAAACAATAGCAGAAATTATAAGAAAGGAGCCAGGTCCAGTCAACTTTTGATGATTCTCGATCCTCGGGTAACAAGGAGGCCATGGATATTTGACAGTTACTTAATCCCCAAACTTTCCTTGTAAGTTCAACTTCTTCTTTAAGCCAATTTCTTACCAAAGATGCTGACAAGCAACAACATGGACCATTTCATGTCTTGTCTAACCCACTCTCTGATTATGTTTCTCAGAAACAGGGGGGTGCCTCATAGGTATACAGAAGAAAGAGAAAGCTTGACAGATAGATAATAGCCACCCTAGATGATCAGCTCCCAAATAATTAAGAAATGACCATGTTGCTTTGAAAGGCAAAGAGAGCTGGGGAGATAAAAGGTAAGAGGAAATGATCAACAAAGAACAGAAAACCTATCAGTTTGCTATTTAAGCCCAAATAAATGAAAAACTCTACGATGGATCTCAAAAGGAAATGGCATAGGAAAACAATATAAGCAAAAATGTACTAAGCTCTGTTTTCTTATTCTAGCCCAAGGGGCCTCTGGCAATAGGCCATGCTGTGAGTGGAGGGGAAATAAGCTTCCCAGAAAACTCTTTATCTAGAATAAGCCTGGAAGGGACAACAGATTGATGGTTTCTAACAGTTCTAAGTCAAGTTGTAGGACAGAATTTAATTCTGTTTGCTATGAATTGAATTTAACTGTATCCCAACCAGATATGGGAGAGGAAGAACCATATGCATATCAGAATTGCCAGAGCAATGTTACAATTACCACCCACCAAGGGCAGCTAGATGGTGTAGTAGAGTGCCAGGTCTGGGGTCAGGAAGACCTGAGTTCAAACCCAGGATCAGACACTTACTAGCTGTGTGACCCTGGGCAAGTCACTTCACCCTGTTTGCTTCAGTTTCCTCATCTATGGTTCAGGAAGCTATATAAAGATACGGCTTTGTTGTCATTGTCATTTTTTAGTTGCGTCTGACACTTCATGACCCCATTTGGGATCTTCTTGGCAAAGATACTGGAGTCATTCGCTATTTCCTTCTCCAGCTCATTTTCCAGATGAGGTACCTGAGGCAAATAGTGTTAAGTGACTTGCCCAAGGTCACACAGCTAATAAGTGTCTGAGACCAAGTTTGAACTCAGGAAGATGAGTCTTCCGACTCCAGGCCCAGCACTCTATCCGCTGCACCACGTAATTGCCCAGCTGGGTAGGTTGCCCTGCTTCTTAAATTTATATCTCTTCCACACAGTTGAGAAGTAATGTTCAGAGTATGGCTTAGAGCTAGGAGATCTAGGTTGGAATCCCAACTGAGACATTTACTAGAAGCGTAATCATGGGCAAATGACTTAAATTCTCAGAGCCTCAGTTTCTTTATCTGTAATATGTGGATAATAATCAACCTCCCTCCCTCATAGGGCTATTGTAAGGAAAGAGCTAGGTAAACCGTAATAGTTTATGTAAATATGAATAGTTCTTTGCTATTTGTCTTTACTTTGTAAAAAAGCAATAACTTCACCTTCTATTTCTAGTCCCCAGTTCAGCACCCTACACACAGTGTATACTTAAAAAAATGTTGGCTATTTGAAAGGGAGATCCCTGTACAGGTCCCCTTGAGCAGAATGCTATATTCCTCAGAGCAATTGACACCATATATGGGCTAATGTCCCGTGATTGGCTCTGGAATTCTCTACATCTTTCTTATAAGGTGCCTGTTGATTCTCATGGTATAAAGAAAGCCTAAGTGAGTACTTGCACTGTAACCTGGTTGGTGTACTCAAGTAAAGTCAAGAAGATATTCATTCAGAAAAAGGATTTCGATTGATCTCTTGCATCTTTCCTTTAATGTGGGGTCACTGGAGTAGTTTTCTATTTCTTCAAGTCTTTATTCTACACATCAGTCAAGAGCTTACCTGGGGTATGTTGCATAGACCTACACACTCAGGAGGTCAGTAGATGATGAATATCTGATTTTGCTGCTTAATTCCCATTTTATTGAATGTTCTTTTCTAGGCAGATGCCATTCTTAGCATTTCCCTCTCTGAAAAGGATCACATTCATAACACAAAGTCAAACCTGCCCAAAGCCTGTTCAATCGGCAATGACATATTTAAGTAATTCAATTGGGTAGACCAAAGATAGCCCTTAGAATTTTATTTTCTTCAGTATTTAAATTGTATTAAACTTTCAAAAGTATGTACCCCAGTTTCTGAGGATTTTCTGTACTGAATGTCTACAGAGCTTGAAAAAGAAAAAAAAACACTTGTGAGGATCTTGTGACCTCAGAGGACAAATATTTCTTTCCACTAGATATACCAGTTATTAATATTTCATTGTTTTCCTATTGCTCTCTGTAGACATGATAGGAATTTGGGGACTAGTAATATATTCCTACTGTGTTCTGCTAATCTATCCAGATGTGTTGGCATTTTGACTGAACATCGACTGAGTGGTCAAATAATGAAGCCAATTGGAGAAAAAGACTATCTTTATCAGAGTTATCAGAAAACTGGAAAAAGCAATCTGAATTCTGAAAGCCCTTCTCTCTCAGCCTTTGTATCCAGGTTGCAATTTCCCTGCCTTTATGGATTTATTCTCTGCAAGGCACTTTTACAGTGCTTTGAGCAAAACTTCTCTGTAGGAAAAAATGAACTAAATAATTTTGCTTCAGCACAGGTCCAAGAGATGGCAACAAAATATTCAATAAGCAAGATAAATCAGAATATTGGCTTTGATGGTCTTTATAATGGTCTATAACATGGCAAAAAGATGAAGAGAAAGATTGTAAAACATCCTAGTCTGAAGAACCTTTCAATATGTGCCATGAACAGCTGTGTTTACATTCATTTCTAGTGTAGTAAATGAAGGGAAAGAAAGAAGTCAAACTTTTTAATTCAAAAAAAAATTGACTTACAAAATAAAGGGAGAGTTCTAGCCAGCCTTTCATATGCTAGAAGACTCAGAAACAGATAAAATGCACCAACTACTAATGCTGCGAAAACAAAGATGGAAAAATGTTTCCCACCATGCAGGGATATTCATGGTTTCATGAAAATTTTCTGTCTCTCTCTCCTTTCTGTCTCTATCTCTCCATCTCTGTCTCTCTGCTTGTCTCTCTATCTCTCTGCCTCTGTCTCCATCTATCTCTCTGTCTGTTTCTTTTTCTCTGTTTGTCTCCCTCTCTCTGTCTCTGTCTGTCTCTGTCCTTCTCTCCGACTCTCTCCCTCTGTCTCCATCTCTCTTTGTTTCTGTCTCTCTGTCTCTCTCTGATTCTGACTCTGTCTATCTGCCTGTATGTCTGTCTGTCTGTCTCTCCCTCTCTGTCTCCTGCTGTCTCTTTCTCCCTCTGTCTCTATCTCTCTTTATTTCTGTCTCTGTCTGTTTCTCTGTCTCTGTGTCTCTGTCTATGTCTCTCTCCCCCAACCCCCACTGGAACTTCATTCAGCTTCTTTCCCACAGAACAGGATGTGAATGAAAGCAGAGCTGTTATCACCTTTTAATGTGCATAGGTCCTACATGTGGGAGGGCATTTTTCTTATGTTGCTATCAGTAAAAATATTCATATCAGTAAACAAAAATGTGTCATTACTCCACTGAAATTCAATGGGAGTTCTTCAGCATAAACATACACAAATCATTTCAAAGCCAGTTATCTTACCAAAATCAAATAAAATGAATGCCTTCTAAGATGTGAAAAGCTGCAAGACTTAGCTTTCCAGAGGCAGCTTTGAACTTGGTTTCTACTCCTCGCTCTCATTAATTAGGTGTGTGGACAAGTAATTTCATCTTTTGGGGCGTCAGTCCCCTTGAATGAAAAATAAGAGGGTTGGGTTATATGATCTCTTGGATCCCATTCAAATCCAATCATTCAATCAATCACTATTTCATAGGAACCTACTATGTGCCAGGC
>CM053626.1:219571957-219638390 GCA_028646595.1 Phalanger gymnotis | reverse complement strand
TTCAGAGCCATTTTATAGGTTTTTGGAGGGACCTGCTGGGGAGCTCACACAATTCCCTGCTTTCCAGCCACCATCTTGGCTCTGCCCCCAAGAGAATTGTTTTAATTTGCATTTCTCCAATAAATAGTGATTTAGAGGATTTTTTCATATAGATGTAGTTTTGATTACTTCATCTGAAAACTGTCTTCTTTTTTATCATTTTTCAATTGGGGAGTGGCACTTATTTTTACAAATTTGAATCATTAACTATACATTTGAGAGATGAGGCCTTTATCAGAGAAGCTTGCTTTAAAAAATTTTTTTCATGGTTATGATTGCTAACTGTATTTTCCTCCATCCTATTTCCCGTATTTATTCTATTCTCTCCCTCTTTTCGCCCCATCCCTCCTCAAAAGTATTTTGCTTCTGACTACTATATCTCCCTTCCATGCACACCCCTTTTCTCTTATCTCTCTCCCCTCCTACTTTCCTGTAGGGAAAGATAGATTTCTATACTCAATTGAGTGTGCGCGTTATTTCCTCTTTGAGCCAGTTCCAATGAGAACAAGGTTCAAGCGTTCACGACACCTCCCCCAACTTCTCCACTGTAAAAGCTTTTTCTTGCCTCTTTTATGTGTGAGGTAATTTACCCCATTCTACCTCTTTTTCCCCCTTTCTCCCAGTGCGTTCCTCTTTCTCATCCTTTAATTTTATTTTTGTAGATATCATCCCATCATATTCAACTCACACCTGTCTATACATATGCCTAACTGCCCTAATAATGAGAAAGTTCTTATGAGTTCAAGTACCTTCTTCCCATGTAGGAATGTAAACAGCTTAACTTTATTAAGTACCTTCTGATTTCCCTTTCCTGTTTACTTTTTTATGCTTCTCTTGAGTCTTGCATTTGGAAGTCAAATTTTCTATTTAGTTTTTATGATGAAGTTTTAAAACAACACTTTTATTTCAATACTTCAGTGGATCAATGGACTCATTGATGTATATATTTTCTCCAGCAATGTGCTGGTAAATGATTAACAACCAGGCTTCTGGAAAAAAAAGTGGTCCATTATTAATATATTTTAAATCACTTTCTTAGCTCTAGACAAATGAAACAACAAATCAAGCTCTGATTTGTAGCATTTGCCAGTTTCCAAGTGCTCACACTGAAAATTTAACAATTGCCTTTCTGAGTGGCACAAGCTAGCTTTAGTAAACCCCTGATGTTTTTCTCCAACTTGGCAGATAACATCCCATCCATACCTTTACTTCTGCAGCTCTATTTACAAACCTCCCAGATAGTCTATCCATGGTGCTGGAGACCTTTCTCTAGGTCTTTTCAGGATTTTGTACATTCCACAGGAGCACTTAGATGATCTCTTATCTATTCCTGAATGTCCCTGTAGGACCGGCCTACCTGCGTTTTCAATAATGTATTTTCTGCATAATATATTCTATGCTACTGTTTGTACACAAGTCATTGTTGATAAAAGCTGCAGCCCACTTATGCCCACAGTATATTTCTTCTTTGACCTTTGGGTCAACTCCAATTTGATTTCTTCAAATATTAAAATGGTTTATGATTTACAATCATAGAGCATTACCCGAAGAAAACTGATGTTAAAAATATATTGTTTGTATGATGAAGCCACTTGGGATAACTGAAAGTACTGATCATTTTCCCAAATATAACTGAGGACACTTTATTCCTTCCAATCAATTTTGCTCCCAATTCATTGTCTATCTGTAGTTTCTATGAATGATGCATGTACTGTCCCAAAAATATGATCGATGGACATAGTTTTAAAAATAAGAAATGCAAACGACAAACACTATGAAAAAATACTTCAAATCAGTGATAATCAGAGAAATATAAATTAAAACAAACTGTGCTTTTACATACTATCCATCAATTGGCAGAGCTGACCAAGGATGGGAATATGCAATATTGGAAGGGCTGTGGGAAGACAGGTACATTAATACACTATTTGCAGAACTATGAATTCATCCAACTGCCTTGGAAAACAATTTTGAATTGTACAAGAAAAGTCCCTAAACCGTTCATACCATTTGATCAAATGATCCAACTGCTGCACATATATTGAATCAAATAGAGAAGTAAAAAACAAAAAGGAAATGTCTCACACATACTAAAACATTAATATCTCAGTACTTTGTGAGAACAAATGACTGGGAACAAAGAGGGTAATCACCACCTGAAGAATGGGTGGACAAATTCTGTTATTTGAATGTAATGGAATTCTGTAATGCAATATAAAAACGAGAAATATGAAGAACTAAAGAAAAAATGTGAAGACTTTATGAAATGACACCCAGTGAGGAGACATAACCTGGAGAACCATATACACAATGACTATAATATGAACAAAAATAATGCTAAAAATCTACTGAAATTAGATTAAATATATTGACCACTCTTGGTCCTAAAGAATGGAAAATGAGATTCATTTCCATTCTGTTGGTAGAAAGGTAGGAAACAATAGACACACAGAATGTGGAATACACTCTCATATGTGACTACTTTGTCCACCTATTCTATTTAACTGTTTTTTGTTGTTGTGGTGGTGGTGGTAGTAGCAGTTCAGTATTGGACTGGCAGGGGATATCAGCATATGACTGTGTTGTGGAAAATAAAAGGTACCAATAACATTTTTTTAAAAGGAAAGTAAAGAAATAGAAAAATAAAATATATAAATTGATTTAATAACTTATTGGGTTATATAGCCAAGTAAAATGAGATGGCAGTAAAAGGCAACACTAGTTTAGAATATAAATTCACTCATAAAACAAAGGAAGATGTCAGAAGGTTATACACAATGTTTCTTTACAAAACAGAAAAAAGAGTAAAAAATAAGCCTACAGAAACCATCAGCCACAACATCCCAAGAGCCTGCCAGGGAGAAATTGTCAGGAGGACATAAGATGGAACAAATTTGTCAGTTTTTAGAGTGATATGTTTTCATTATCAGTGACAGAGGAGCCACTACATATGCATTCTAACTAACACCTTAGTCCCTAATGTATTTCTACAAAAAGTAGAAATACTATTTAGGAAAAAAAAAAACCAGGAAGAGGGTCTGGACCAGTTCAAGTATGCCTAGAAAAAAACTGTGGTAGACACGACATAATTTGAAAGTATTGAAGGGTACACAAATATTTTCAGCAGCCCTTTATTTGTGGTGGTAAAGTACTGGAACTTAGGGATGTCCATCAAATATAGAATGGCTGAATGAATTATGAAATGTGAGTGTAATGGAATAATGGTGTGTGATAAGAAACAACAAAGGGGTCAGTTTCAAATAAATCTTGTATGAACTGATGTAGAGTAAAGTAAGCAAAGCCAGGAAAATAATATATATGTAATAACAACATTTTTAAGGCAACATCTTTGTAAGACTTAAGAATTCTCATCAATACACTGACCAACTGTGATACCAAAGCACCAATGGTGAACAGTGCTAACCATACCCCGACAGAGAAGGAATAGACTAAATCTGTGGAACAGGACAAGCATTTTTGGATATGGTCCATAATTTGTTTTGTTGATTATCCATATTTGTTAAAAGGATTTTGTTTGTCTTTTTTTCTTAGTGTGGGGAATGGGGAGGAAAATGCTTGTTAATTGAAATAATAATTTGAATATGAAATAAATTATTGATAGATTGATTTATAAGATATATTCATATAGCAGTACCCTAAAGGTAGACCCATTAAATCAAAGGATCAAAGGGTATGGCCCTTTTCATCACTTTTTTTTAAAAGCATAATTCTCATTTTTCCCCAGACTGGAATAACTCAATTGGACTAACTCATATCATCACCAAGAATGTATTTGTAGCAGTAACTAGAATTTTTTAGCATTTTAGGTTTTGCAAAGCTCTTTACAAATATTTTTCATTTTATCCCCATGATCTGGGAGGCAGATGCTATTATTATCCTGATTTGGCAGATGTAGAAACTAAGCCATACAGAAGTTATATGACTTGCCCCAGGGTCACACAGCTAGAAAGTGTCTGAGGCTGGATTTGAACTCAGGTCTTCCTGACTGCATGTCCAGCACTATCCATTGTGCCACCTAGTGTACATGTCTTTTAAGAGCCCCTTTAACTATAATTTTTATCATCTTTGCCAATTTGCTATGTGTGAAATAAAATCTCTGGGTTGTTTTGATTTGAATTTAATTACTATCAATTTGTAGCAATCTTTTATATGTTGATTATATTTGCAATTCTTTATGAGAATTGTTTGTGTACAACCCTTGCCCACTTATCTTCAGGGAATATCTTTCTGGTTTACATCTGTTTCTTAATTAAAACAAATTTATTAGGCCAATGTTTTTAAAACTAATTTTCTTCTGATGATGCTGTGTGACTTTGAGTCATAGTCTCTAAAGAATTGACTTTGAAGGATTAGGGATATAAAGGAAATGTATAATCAGAAAAGGAGGTGGGCTATGACTTTGAGTCACAGTCTCTAAAGATTTGAAATTGAAAGATAAAGGATATCATAGAGGAAATGTATGATCAGAAAAGGAGGTGGGCTGGTTCCATGGTAAAAGTAAAAAATACCAGAAGGACAGTCTGGATGCTCCACTGGTACCTATTAAATGTAGAGGAAGATTTCCAGAACATTTAGTAGATTCTTCATGAAAGGAGTATGAAGGAATATGGAGAAGAAATAAACACTATGGGAAGGTGGAGCTGGGTAGGAATCCACACCAATTGAGAAAATATTCTCATCAGTGATATCACACATTGAAGTTTTGAAATAAGGAGGGAATGTAGTATATTTATTTAGGGAACAAACATTTATAAGGTTGGCTTACTAAGTGCCAGAAATTGCGCTAAGTGCTTTACAAACATGATTCGATCTTCACAACAACCTTGAGAGATAAGTGCTATTACAATCCTCATTTTATAGTTGAGGAAATGGAAGTAGATGGAGCTTCAGCGACTCTCCCAGGGTCACACAGCCGGTAAGTGTCTGAAGCTGGATTTGATTTCATGTCTTCCTGATGCCCGGTCCAGAGCTCCATCCATTGTGCCACTCAGCTGGTACATACTCATGCTCCATTTATCACTGCTTCTTGGTAATAATACCAAACATGATTTTCCTGTCATTTGATCTTTTCTCCTCTTTATGATGTTAAAAACATCTATCCTTTACTGCTTTATAAATTGTGTTAACCTCAACACAATTTCTTCTCTGTGTACCTGGCCCAGCCCAGTTGTTCTTCCCCACTTCATTCCCTTAGGTGTTACGTATACTTTCTTCAAATAGAGCATTTCAGTGTTAAAGTCCAACTATGTTCTTTTCTTCATCATCAATGCACCAGTGAACGTAGATCACTACAGAAACATTTGCTAATGTGTTCCATTTTCCATCTATTTGTTTTTCTTCCAGTTTTATCTATACATGCTTTAAGGCAATTGGGCTAAATTTTTTGTAGATCTTTTCCCCTTCCCCCCCCTCTGCTATTTTGTGAAGCAATACTGCTCATGTTCTTCTACCATCCTTATCCATAAAAAGTGCGATGCTCAAGTATCCCATGAAATACAAGTCCGTGTTGTCCTTATCTACAACTCTACCAACTCCTTTATTTTCTTCTTTGAAGAGAACCCGTCAGCCATCCTTCCATTTGGTGGCAACTGTGTGTGTGGAGCTGAGTTCTCTTTCATGTTCCTCCAGACTTCCTTATCTCTATTAAGGAAACTACTATCCTTGCTATTGCAGATTTAACAAGAAAAACTACTTTGAAGAGGGGACAGAGTGGAGCAAGGCTAACAAAATAAGAGGTATTAGAAGAGTCATGGGCAGCTAGATGGTACAGTGGACAGAGTGTGGGGTATAGAGTCAGGAAGACTCCTCTTCCTGAGCTGAAATCTGACCTCAGATACTTACTAATTATGTGATCCTGGGCAAGTCACTTAACTCTCCTTGCCCTGTTTCCTCATCTGTAAAACGAGCTGAAGAAAGAAATGGCAAACCGCTCTAGTGTCTTTGCCAAGAAAACCCCAAATGGGGTCACAGAGTCAGACACAACTGAAAAACAACTGACCAGCAACCAACAACAACAAAAGAAGAGTCCAGAGGAGAGGGGATGAGGGCCTGAACAAGAACGATGGTTGTGCGAACAGAGAGAAGGGAAAGCGATGTAGAGATACAATTAACAACGCTTGGCAACTGATTGTATAGATTAGAGCTAAGAGAGAATGAAGAGAGAAAAATGAGTCTGAGACTGCAAATCTGGAGGACTGAAAGTTTAGTAGTGTCTTCAATAAAGACAAGTAAGTCTGGAGGATGTGTGGCTTTTGGTACACATAGAAGAATTCAATGACTCTTAATGAGCTAAAGGCTCCTTGAGTTTCCTTTAAAAAGAAATCAAATGAGTTTTCAACTCTCTTGCTATAGAAGTTTGGTGTATTGGAAAGAGCACTGCTGGTCAGAGAAGCTGGGTGTGATCCTAAGTATGCTGTTTGTTATCTGGATGGCTTTGGATAAATCACTCTGACTGTAGATGTTGCTGTATATCTGAAATCAGGGCAGGCTTGATTTGAGGCTCCTGCCTTAATTTCTTCATCTGTAAAATGAGGGGGTTGGACTAAATGACATCTAAGGTTCCTTCTATCTCTAAATCCTATAGGGCTTTTTATGAATTATTCTTATTAAGTAACTCCTTGCTAATGATCTACCAAATATAATTAAAGCTCTGTAGAAGAGAATAAGGTTTGGTGTATCTACCTTTTTCCTTTAATGTAACTGAAATATTTGATTACTTCCATGAATTCCAGAGGAATTAGCCAGCAATATTAGGGAGACACTGAGCAAGAGATAAGATGTTTACATTTTTCAGTTCTTCTTGAATTGTATTTTCATTGTGTTTTAATTGATTATTTCTGTATTTAAATTTAAAAAAATATTCTGACCTTCTTATGCAAAGATCACAGTATTAATAGGGCATACAATATGAAGTGTTTTTCTGGCCGTGACAGTGTATTTACACAGACCGTGGACACTCTCTTGAGAGGCACATTTAAAAGATGGATGGCCGAGGTCAGGGACCAAGCCGGATTCAGAGATCTGTGTTCACCTGAGAGAACAAAGCGGTCTGGCCTATATAGGGAACAGAACTTGTGACCTTGGATTTATTAACAAAGAACATGTGGTAACAGGCTACTGGTCCATCTTTGCCATTGTTCTCTGCCATTAGTATGAATGTTGAAGAGCTGATGTCTAGATTTTCACAGCTAGTATCATCAATATTTATCGAGTTTCTCTGGTCTGTCAGGCACTGGGTTAATGGGGATGAGATAATGCAAAAGATATATGACATGTGTCTTGCCTGCATTTGAGAAACTTTAAAGAGAAGGCTTGGGAAATCATTGGAAAAGAAGGAAATATAAAATAAAGCATCATATCACAGAATATGCATGAGTGAAACAGGATATTAGAGTAAACCAGAGATGAATGTGAGCTGGAGTCTAAATGAATGGTTTTTACTGGGCTATTGCTCCTTCTAAGGGGCTTCAGTGACTCCCTACTGTTTCCAGTATTAAAATAAATGCCCTGATTAGTATCTAAAGGCCTTCACAAACTGGTTCCAGTCTATTTTTCTGTATTGATTTTGTATTATTTCCCATAATATACTCTACATTCTATTTTATTTTGATCATTAGATGTTCCCTGCACTTAACATTCCATCTGGCCACCTCCATATCTTTAAACAGACCGGCCCCCAGGCCTGGAATGCTCTCACTCTTCACTTCTAGCTCTTGGAATGCCCAGCTGCCCTGGTCCTCAGCTCAAGGACCAAAAGCTAGAAGAAATTTTTTCTGTTCCCTCCTGCTGCTTGTTTTCCTCCTAAAATTACTTTGTAATCTATGCACCCCAAAAGCCTTACTCATTTTTAAGCCACTAAAGCTTTAAAATATACTAAGACTTTTTGTCTTATGTTTATATGTGTGTGTACTCCTATGCACATGCCTATATGTAGGTAGAGAGATAGATGGATAGATAGAGGTTCATCTATTTATATAGGTAGTGCAGTGGAGAGAGCTTTGGGTCTGGAATCAGAAAGACCCGGATTGAAATCTGGCTTCAGACACTTATTAGCTGTGTGACCCTGGGCAAGTCACTTAGCCTCTGTTTGTCTTGGTTTCCTCATCTGTAAAAGGGAGATAATAATGGCTCCTCTCTCCCAGGGTTATTGTGAGGATCAAATGAGATAATAACTGTAAAGCTCTTAGAACAATTCCTGGAACATAGCAAGTGCTACATAAATACTAGTTATTATTACTATTATTAGAGCAACTAGGTGGTGCAGTGGGAAAAGCATCGTGCTTGGAGTCAGGAAGACCTGAGTTCGAATTTGACATCAAACATTGACCCTGGGGAAATTGCTTAGCCCCTATTTGTCTCAGTTCCTCATCTATAAAATGGGAACACATTTCTGAAAGAAATAACAAATCATTCCAATATCTTTGCCAAGAAAACCCCAGAGACATTGACCACGGGGTCACATAGAGCTGGACATAATTGAAAGACTGAATGACAACAAAAATTCTTATTATTGTCAGTAGTAGTAAATACATATACACATGTTATACTTTATATTGGTTTGAAAGAATCAGTTTAAAGCTGGGGAGAGAAGAAAAACATGAGTGTGGGGAGTATGGTGCTCAGACTATTGCAGGTAGTATAGGTACCGTGCAGTACACATATTGTATTGGGTATATAAGCATGTACACACATACACATACACACACGTGTATATACATATACACTTGTGTGTATAAATACACAATACATACATATATAATTATGTGTTGTATTTTCTTATTGATGTATATATTGTTTCCCTTCAGTAAAGTGTGGCTTCCTTAAAAGCAAAGACTTTTGTTTCTGTCTTTGTATCCCTACCACCTAGTATAGTGCCTGGTACACCTTAACTGCTTAATAAGTGCTTGTTGAAAGTGTTCGTTGCATTATAGAGGGGCAGCTAGGTGGTGCAATGGATAGAGCTCCAGTCCTATAGTCAGGAGGACCTGAGTTCAAATCCAGACTCAGACACTTACTAGCTGTGTGACCCTGGGCAAGTCGCTTAACCCTGATTGCCTCCCCAGCAAAAAAAAAAAAAAAAGAGAGAGAAAAGAAAATTACATCATAGGTATTGAGCTAGAAGAAAACTCAGGGATGATTTAGTCCATCTTAAAGATGAGGAAACCAAGGCTCAGAGAGACTAAGTGACTTGCCCTAGTAAGTGGAAGAACTGGAATTCCAACTCATGTTCTCTGACCGCAAATCCTGCATTTTCTCCACTGCAGTCAGGCTTTTATATTTGTTGTTATATTAGTTATATTAGTTGTTTTTGTTCAATTGTTTCAGTTGTGCCCAACTCTCTGAGGCCCCATTTTTGGGTTTTCTTGGTAAAGATAATAGAGTGGTGTGCTACTTCCTTCTCAGGCTCATTTAACAGAGGAAAAAAACAGAGGCAATCAAGGTTCAATGACTTGCCCAAGGTCACATAGTGTAGTAAGTGTCTGAGGCCAGATTTGAACTCAAGAAGATGAGTCTTCCTGAATCTAAGCCTGGCACACTGTCCACTGCACCACCCAGCTGCCCTAAGCTTTTATATACTCACTTGATAGAATTCTCCTGTATTTGCCTCTTATTTCCTTCAGATTATGATCATTTTAAGGGTAGACTCTTTCTGCTCTATCTTTTATGTTTTCTCTTTATTATTTAGTGCAGAACTCTGCACATAGTGGGCAGTCTTTAAGTGTAGCTGAATAACTGATGGAATCCCCTCTTCCCTTCTCAAACCACAAACTCTTCTCCAAATTTACATCTCTATGGAGACAGACAGGCTTCACAGTCTGTGGTCCTTGGCAGGAAACAGAGGCAGATGGGAAACACTTGGTATATCACTTGAGAGAGGTATTACAGAGACTCTGAGTGCTCATCAAGCAAGGCTGAAAGATCTAATCATTTCAAGAATGACCTTTAAGGAACCAGTTTAAAGCTGAGGAGAGAAGAAAATTGTGTACATGGACAGGCTGGAAGGAGATGCTGCTTGGACTGTTTCAGGCAGGTGTAAATGTCATGTAGATCAGAGAGGCACAAATGAGTTAATTTCTTGAAGACTTGGGCAAGGGCAGTCAATCGATCAATGATCAAACCATACACAATGATAGATTTTTCTCTTTCCGTGGTTTTTGCCTCCTTCCATGTCTGCAGTCTCCCTGATTCCCTCCTCATCTCCACTATTAGGATGCCCATTTCCTTTCGAGAATCAGATCAAGCAAAATATTCTACATGGAGTCTTTTGTGTTCATCCAACTAAAACCTGTATTCATTGTGTTCATATTCTTGTACAGGTTGTCTCTGTTGTTAGAATGTAAACTCCTTGAGGGTAGGGACAGTTTTTCTTTTGTCTTTATAACCCAGGCCCAATATTTGGTACATAGTAGGTGTTTAATAAGTGCTTATTCATTGGTTGATTGAACTTATTGGTTGATTGAATTTTTTAAGTGCATACTATGTGCCAGCTATTGAGCTAGGCCTTGATGATGTATTCACAAAAATCATACATATGTATATACATGTATGTATCTATATCTATATATATACATATACATGTACATATACATCTTAGATAGATTGAGATAACATAAATATTACATAGATATATATATTGATATGGATATACCTATATATCTATATCTATCTATATCTATATCTACATATATACATACATATATCAGATTTGTGTCGGAGCCAGCTCATACCGGCTCAAACAAGCCAATTGTTAAATGTTCAATGTAAGCATTTAAACCTAAGAAATCAGCAAATGATTCAATCAGTGCTTGATTTCTTCATTGTCTAGACTTAAGAAAGTGATAGAAAAAAATGTCAGTAATGCAAATTAAACTTAAAAGTATTTGGTGTTTTTTAAAGAGGTGATTGTTAAACATTTTACCAGCATACCCCTATATATGTATGTTTACAAGTATAAATACACACATACACACACACACACACATACACTCACACACACACTATGATTTTCAGGAGTGGGGTGAAGTCATTACCTGCTGGGAGGATCAATAAAGTGATACTAGAGTGAGGATATTCCCTCTTAACATTTCCCCTAGCCCCTTCCCCCAATCATTGAAAATATTAACTTTGGTGTTTTTAACTTAGAAAACAGAAAGGCCAAAAGCATCATCCCAGAAATAAATGCCTTTCTCAGACATCTGTGCCAATGACTTCCTACTCATTTCAAAAAGATATATACATGGTGGCAGACAGGGATTAGTTCATGCTTGACAGAGGACAGGAAAATACATCTGCTCACTTGATTGACTCATTTTTATTGAAAATGCCATTGAAATCAGTAACATCTGGCTTTGGGGACCTTGATACAGTGAGGAGGAATTTGCTTTAAATCTGAGGAAACCAAAAAAAAAGAAAGAAAGCCAAGTCACGTTATATGAGGATTTGACTCCTTCACAAGGGAGACAGCCCTCTAAAATAGTGTACCCTGCACCATGTATTGCCAACCCTTTCTCTGTTCTACTCTCCTGTGAAAGAGGTGAGAAGGCTATTTATTTAACCTAAAGGAATCATTATACCTCCCATTATCCAATATGACCCTGCAGAAACTAACTGTGTCATTTTAAGACACATTAGTTCTTTGGGGTTTGGATAGACAGTACGATCCCATTTGGTCCGACCTCACCTCAAAAGAATTTTCTCCAGTAGGTAATACTCATTCTACTTCCTCCTAATGGGACCTTTCCCTTCTTACTACCCATCGTACACAATGTAAGGGAAAATAAATGACTAAGGTCCAAGACCCCATCTTCTGAGCTACCTTTGAAATCCAAAGCACATCTCCGCATCCATGGGGTTTGAAAGGAGGTGATGACTTCAATCCTGGATATGTCAGGCAGTCCTGTTAATATGTTCCTTTCTTCCTATATGGCAGCACCTTAGACCTTGGAGCCCTTGCTAAGGAGGGCTAATACCAAGCTATCAAAACCTAACAGGGGTCTGGGTTTTATGCGGTACATTGGAGGGTGACCCAAGAATGGACTCAACTTCATCTAGAATTCCTTGGGATACTCTTCATCTATTAGCAGGCTTTCTATCAAACTGTCAGCCAAAACAATCTGAGTGAGTAGACAGGGCTCAGCTCTGTTGGGTAAATGTCCCAAACAGGCCGGAGCTGCTACCATCATTGTTACTGACAACATGCCCTGGGGTTTGCTACTGAAGAATTTAGGGGGAAAAAATCTTTTCTGAAAGCTGGTCTGTGTGAAAGGAAAATTCCTTAGGAGTACAACAGGGAAGCTGATAGAGGACGAGCTTCCACTCTCCAGGGCAAATCATAAACATATACATTCACAGTACCTAATAGAATGCAGGCATCTGCAGATCACTTTAGAAATATGTTCTGATGGAAAAAATAAAATCAACTTTTTTGACCAGGATTTCCCCTAGAATGAGGTGGAAATCTTTTAGGAGGCATAGATTTTCCCCCACCCCTAAGTCAAGGCAAAACCTTGGAGGAGGAAGAGAGCAGCAGAGCTTGGTACATGATTTAAGCTGCGTCTCAATCAACGTGTACTCTGGCACTGTAGATTTGGGCACAATGGGAATCATTTATGAAGACATGACAAATTAGATCAGTTCTGCCGTGGTCCATTTTGGTTTCAGGACCACCAAATCTTTTATTCCTCCATTACCTTGATTTCTGAACTTCTTGAAAAGAAAATGACCACAGACTTTTACTCTAAACGTACAATTTTTTTTCACACCTGCATCCAAGACAATAGCATTTCGTATTTTTTTAAATTGTTGATGTCCAGTCTTGTGATTTCACTGGTGGTGGGGAGGAAGGACTCCCAGTGAGGAAATCCCTCTACCAATGTCTATCAACAGCTCTTCTGCAACACATGGTTTTCTTAGAGACATTACGAGATAGTGTAACTTTCCCAGGGTCATATAGCCAGTATATGTGAAAGACAGGGTTTAACACTTTGTCTTCTAGAACCTAGGACCAACTCTCTAATCACTACATCATGGTGCCTTTGCTTCAGTGAATAACACAACAGGAGTTCTTCCTAGCTCTCTGTGCTGGAAGTTTCCCATCAGCCAAGAGTCATTTTAGTTCATCTAAAAGGAATTTTTCCCTCAGATAGAAAGAAATTCATGAATAAAGATTAAGATTTTCTTCCCCCACACTCCCTTGAGACTTCACAAAACATCAGAATCCAGACAGGTACATGCCTTGTTTAGCCTCAGAGGACCCACTCTGGGAAAGATTATTCCCTTTACTAGTCAACATTTATATTTTGTCAGTCCTTCCCTCCATATAAATTGCAGTGCCCTTTCAGATGTCAGTGTGTCAGGTTTAAATGTAAGCCCTTCTTTTGTAGGAGGGAATATGGAGCAGTAGTTAGAGGGCCAGTTTTAGAGTCAGGGAGGAGCTGGGTTCTAGTCCATACTCTAACATCTGCTGACTGTGTAATCCTGGAGAAGTCTTAATTCCCCAGGAATCCAAACAACTCAAGTCAGTAGGTTGCAGAGTTGCTATTCTGCCTTGGTTGAGGGAGTTTCCCACACTGACAAAAATCACATGCCCCAAAGAGAACAAAGCAAAAACCTCTCAATTCATAGGTTATTTTGAATATGAAGAAATCAAATTACAGTACACAAAGGTGAGGTAACTTGTAATCATAGAACAACGTATTGTTAGAGATTGTCTAAGATTCTTTCTAGATCACTCCATACAAGTGAAATAAGAGTTTACTTATTTTCCTATAGTAGCTGCAGGGAACTCCTATCAAAAATGCAGCTGGAAGCCAGAAACTCCTGGACTCCTGCAAAGTTGATCTCTCGTGATCATTGTTTAGTCTCCTATGCTCAGTAAAATACGTGGCCAAAAAAGAAAGAAAGAAAGCAGGAGGGAAAGAAGGAAGGAAAGAAAAAGAAAAAAAATATCCAGGATTCAAGGCCAAAACTCAGACTTGCCTTGGAATACATGGGCCTATTGCTATGTACAAGCATGGATGGGGGGAGGAAGGTCATCATACCAGGACATATATGTCTACCCTAGTAAATTCTAAATGAGAAAATCAAATCTTCAGATTTTTCCCCCAAGTCTATTACTAATAGATTCTGTATTATTTCCCACTCATCATAGGAGTTTGAATAGATCACAAATAACCAATATTTAAAAAAATTATTATCTATTTTGTTTTTAAGAAGTCAGTAAACATCTACAAAGTCCCTACTATGTGACAAGCACTATGCTAAAGATAAAAAGGCAAACAGTTCCTGCTTTCAAGGAGGTCACAGACTAATGGCAGAGATAACCTGCAGACAACTATGTACCGTTGAGCTATACAGAGCAAAAATTTGAAATGATCAAGAGGGATGGCAAAAATCAAGACTAGAATCAGGAAAAATTTACCTTCTAAAAATAAATATAATCTTGCAGGGGAAAAGACACCTTTAATAGAAAACTTTTAAGCATTTCTTATAAGAACAGAAGCAAGCATAAACTTTGAAATGCAAACAAAGGATTTAAGAGAAACCTAGAAAGATAAATATGTTGAAAGAGTTGAAAAGGACTAAATGATAATGAAGTGCTAAAATTCTAACAAAAGAGAAGAAATGAGTATTCCTTTAGAACCCCACTGTCTTCAAGATTCACAGAGTTAAGAAAGAGAAACATAGGGTGCAGAGATGGTTTGGTTTTGTTGTGAAGGTGCTGGGAGAAGAAAGAAAAAGGGATGGAAAAGGGAATACACAACAGAAGAAATCAAGAAGAATGGTGAACAACTTAAAGTTCCCAATAATTAGGGTGCTTAAAAAGACTATGTAAATATGGCAGTAGATATGGGGAGAGCAAGCATCTCATGAACCTCACTATTATCTGAACCAAAGTAGGGTTGAATACACGTACATACACACACACACAGGGAGAGAGAGAGAGAGAGAGACAGAGAGAGAGAGACAGAGAGACAGAGAGAGACAGAGAGACAGAGAGAGACAGAGAGACAGAGAGACAGCGAGACAGAGACAGAGAGAGAGAATGCTGCACACACAAATAGCTTGGCATAGAAATTTACTAAACTCAATAGAGACAGATGGAGAATAGGTGAGAGGGGGTTTGGAGGGAAGGTAAAGTCATGGAAAAGCTAGATACAAACAAAATTCAGTTTCAGAGGGCAGAATTAAAAATGCAACAAGGATTTAAAATGCAATAAAGAACGTGTAAGAACTGGTGTTTGGGCTCTCGGCTAGGTGAAGAAAAGAAGCACAGAATGCTAAAAGCTGCCTCTTTTCTCCTCTACATCTCATATCATTCATGTATACCTTCCCCCGCTGTCTTTTCTTTCACTCCTGTCTCAGATGAAGACGTGACCTTTCTCTTTGCCAAGGAAAACTCCTTTGCATGCATAAGTGATCCTATTTTATCTCATCTTCTCCAATTGATTGCCTTATTATCCTCACACTTACTTATTTTTAATCTCTCTCTTTCTACCGGCTACTTCACAACTGCCTACAAACATGCTCATGTCTCCCCATCCTCCAAAAACCCTCGTTTGATTCCTCCATCCATGCTAACTATTCTCCTATATCTCTTATTCCTTTTCTGTCTAAATTGCTTGAGATGGCTGTCAACAATTGATGTCTCCATTTCCTTTCCTCCAATTTCTTCCTTAATTCCCTGCAGTCTAACTATTGACCATCATTCAACTGAAACTGCTTTTCCTAATGTTACTAATGATCCTTGATCCCCAAATCTAATGGCCATTTCTCAGTTTTTATTCTTGTTGACCACGACATGACATAGCCATGTCAGGCCTACGTCAGATAATGAATAATAATAATAATAATAATAACAATGTTTAAAATAATAATAATTTTAAAAATAACAGGGAGGAAACCACAACCAGAAAGAAGGAGCGAGCGACAATATCTAACACTGCAGAGAAATTGAGAAAAGTGAAGAGTGAGAAAAGGTCCTTGGATTTGGTAATAAGGGTATCACTGGTGATCTTGTACGAAGCAGTTTCTGTCAGCCAATCAGCAGGGACAGAAGCCAGATTACTTGTATTTAAGAAGGGAAGAAGTAAAAAGGGCAGCGAGGTGCAATAGTGAATAGAGTACCTGACCTGGAGCTAGGAAGACTCCTTTTTCTGAGTTCAAATCTGGCCTCAAATACTTACTAGTCATGTGACCCTAGGCAAGTCACTTAACCCTGTTTGCCTCTGAGCTGAAGAGAGCTGAAGAAGGAAATAGCAAACCACTTCAGTATCTTCACCTAGAAAACCCAAAATGAGGCCATAAGGAGTTAGATAAGACTCAAAAATGACTAAACAACAACAACAAAGTAAAAAATGCAAACAATACAGCAGATACCATAAAAATACTTGGTATAGGTGACTTGAGTACCTCATTTTCCTTTTACACTGGACGTTGTTGCCACAAAGCAACATTTTTGACTAGTATATAGTGTTCAGTAAATACTTCTTGGTTGATTGCTAGTCAATTGACTGGAAAAATAAATTTTGCTATTGAAAGTTGAGCACATTGTTCAATTTCTAATTAGAAACATTTAAACTGTACAGCTTAATACAAGCAGAACTAAAATAATTTATTCATTGTACTTAGGACAGTGCAACGACCCAATACTAATCTATGACATTAAGTGTAATACATCTAACAATATGAAACCCAAACATGTAAGATAATGAAGCATATAATATACATATACTCTGACTGTAGCAACTTGGAACATACTATCTTTACCTATAGACGTTCAAGTTGGGCCCCTTAATAATAGTAGATGCAAACCAAAGCCTTTGTGGTTTGACTGCATTTATACCCTGATGTCTCTGTCACTTAAAACCTGTGTCACTATAGACAAATCAGTTAACCTCTCTGGGCCTCAGTTTCCCCATTTGTAAGATATAGGAGTTGGACTACATAATTCCTAAAGTCCCCTCCAACTCTAAATTTATGATCCTATACTATACAGTCCAAAGAAACCCCTGCTATAACATACTAAGTGGTCATGTAGCATCTTCTTGAAGACCTTCAGTAAACAATCACATTATCTCAAATTCAATTTATGATATGAGATAGAAAGGGTACATATTACTGAGGTGGTAATGGGAGATGAATAATAAACCTTGGGCATAGAGCTTGCAAGGCACATTTTCTGTCTTTACTGGGATTTGTGCCTTCAGTACGATTCACTTTAAGCCTCTTCTCCTTTTTTTTAAGATCCTAGGGCTATGGGCCAATTTCAACTTTCCTAACTGCAATAAATCCATCCATAAACATAAATTCTGGTTTATAGGACCCAAGGTACCTTGTTTCCCAAAACATTCCATGCACTTTGTAAACAGGATCCCATTAATGTAATACTACTTGGAGGAGGGGCATAGCAGCATTGTTATTTCTGTTTTGTCGTTCAGAAAAACAGTGATCCAGCAGTTTAGAAAAGAGTTCAATTAAACCAAGGTCCCTGGTTCATAGGCCATTGCTGAAATTCCCAAATCATATTTTGTATTCCCAACAGTGTGGAAATACCTGGCATTCAATGTAAACGAACAGTCCTTCTATAATTTAATAGTCTTAGAAAGTTATCTGTGGCACTAAGAGGTGATATGTGGCATGTCCAGGGTCACTATACCAATCATTATCAAGGTAAGGAACTAAATCCAAGTGTTCTTGACTCTCTAATTCTATGCTGTTTCACTCTGACTTTTTCTTGCTAGAAAGACCTACTGCTTGTTGACAGAAGTGTTAGAACGAGTTCTCAAGCTTCAAAAGGAATGAATAACCTTTGAAACAGAAAGTAAATGCAGATAGCTGTTGTGTGTCCTTCCTGAACACCCTGGTGATCAGAACTAATGAGGAGGATGAGCAGTGATGCTGATGAGAGGGAGACAGGTTGGAAAGAAAGAACATTCTCATAGAATCAACCTTTTCCCTGAGCAGATAATGAGATACTGAGCACTGGGTTCAAGCAGAGCCAGATCGTTGGCTACTTGGACAAAGATGGAAATGACAAGTATTAGACTGTTAGTCCTGGCATCCTGTCAAGCTGTGCTTGCATCATGATGAGCAATGGCAGATTTGAATATGAATAAATTCAAATACAGTGTTCCTGAGCCTTTGCAAGCACTATGTGAGATGCTCAAGGGGCATAGTGGCCATCCAGAGATCTGAAAGATGTTTTCATCTCCATGGCAACTGAATCCCTGCCCAAACTAGGAGACACACACACCATTCACAAACACAAACTGGAGCTTAATTTATATGTGCACTCTCAGCAAGTGATATGACTTCAGAGCTAGGTCAATGAGTATATTGTACGTAACAACTAGCTCAGGAAACCTAACTGCTAGGAATAGCTGTATATAGCATCTAGTTACCTCTGAAATATGCAGACAGCTGAAGGTCACTGTGGGGGAGATGAAGATAAGGAAGTAGCTTATTGTAGGAGCTCAACTGCTATAGCTTTCTCCTTCCTGAAGACCTTTCTATTGACTAGAGATATTCCTCAGTGGCAGGCCAATGAGCTGTTTTAATATGCCCTGAGAAGCCTAAAAGTTTTTCCTTTGAGAAAAAATGATTATATTCAGCATCTTTAAAAAGCACACCATATATAAGGAATCTTGCCTGAATATACCACAGCAAGAAGTTGCTGTGCACACAAATGCATAAAGATATCTTTGAGAGGAGACAGATCTGTGGGGCATGTTACAGGATTGTTAGAGGGTCACACATCTGAAGAAAGACTGGATTTCTTCTACTTTGCCCTAGGAAGGAAAAAGGAGCTGTGGGTGGAAGTGGTTAAGAGGCAGATTTAGGTTTAAAATGAAGCAAAATTTCCTTCATAACCTGGCTTCTTCTGTATTTCCAGTCTTCTAATACCTTCCTCTTGCCGTGGAATTTCAATGACTCTGAAAGAGAGAGCGAGGCTGATGACTTTGTGCAACTCTGTCTCACTTAAATCCAATTCTTCAGCAACTCAAGACATCACCCCAGGATGTCGTTGATCCTCTCTGAAAACAAAGAATGAACAACAACTCCCTTCCTCGAGCTCTATGTTCTAGTGATACTGGTTTCCTTGTAGTTCATCGAAGAAGACACTCATTCCTAACTCCAGACATTTTCACTGGCTGTGTCCCATGCCTGGAATTCTCTCCTTCTTCATTTTCATCTGGCTTCTTGGATTTCTTTCAGGTTCCGGCTAAAATCCTACCTTCTGCAAGAAGCTTTTTTTCTGATCTTCCTTAATGTTGTTTTCTTCTCACTAATATCATCCTCAATTTATCTTTCTTTGTACGTAGTTTTAAATGTTTTCTCCCCTACCAGATTGTGAGCTGCTTGAGAGTGACCCTGTTTTGTTTCTTTGCCTTTCTTTGTATCCCCAGCATTTAGCACAGTGCCTGGCATGTACTAGGCTCTCACTTGTTGACTTGAGCTATCCTAAAGTGAAATGGGTTTCCTGAGGCAGTGTCATCTCCTTCATTTAAGTTATTGCAACAGAGGCTAAGTGAACTCTTTACTGTTGGGAACATTGAGGAAGAGTTCTTTTTTCAGATATTGGTTGGACTACATGTTTTCTGAGGTTCCTTCCAGCTCTTGTATCCTATAATCCTAGAGAGAAAGATTTATTATGGGTTATACAATAGCAAACACGAAGAGGAATAATAAATGACCTGCTAATTAGAGCAATAACATAAGTAACAAAATACTAGATAATACTGAAAGTAACACATTCCACATTTTTCTCTGGAAGCGTTTATTATTTGCTTTAGGGGGAAGAGAGATGTACTTTGACCCAACTTGTGCTTTCGTTGTCATATAGAGCTCTTGGTGGAGAACTTTCTCTACCAATGCATATTGGCACCTTCTACACAATTTATAGTCTTAGAGAGTTGTGTGAGGCCCTAAGAGGTTAAATTACTTGCCCAGGGCCACTCAGTCAGGAAGTTTACCAAAGGTAATTTGGACACCTTCAAAATCAGTGAATTTTCATTAACTATTCTACTATAACAGAAGTTCTATTTCTTTGAACACAGAGAAAATGGATAGAACGCTGAACCTGGCATCAGGAATACCTGATAGCAAATCCTACCTCTGACCCTTCCTATCTTTGTGATAATGAGTCAGTTACTTAAACTCACTGAATCTCAGTTTTATCACCTGCAAAGTGAAATTAACAATACCTATTTCACCTGGGCTGTCTTGAATCTCAAACAAAATTATACATGAAAAATATTTCACAAACTTTCAAACATTATTATGGTGGGTGGATTCATTTAAATGGCTGGGGAAACAAAGGTTCAGGCTTATGAGCAAATTGAATTATTAAGCAATGCATATTAATTGCATAACAAATCAGGACCAGATCTCCTCAGCTTGGCACTGGATCCCAAATATAGGGGAGATGGATTTTTGTGCATTAAAAGAAGACAATTAACAGGATATAAACCAGGATACAAGATTAAGTATTCTGATTTCTAATTGGAGAAACGATTAGGGGCTTTCTGAGTTGGGAAGGGAATGAATGAGTTTTGAGACTTGGGAAGGAGAGAACACACAGATGCAGTTCCCTGAAATCAGGAAAAGATGTGTCACATTCTTCCCAAGTGTCTGTATTCTATCAAAAGAACATGGAAACAGCAACTGATTAATCAGTATGGGGCCAGTTTTCAGAAAAGATATATGGATTGCTTGAGATATATTTTTTTGGGAAAACTCCTTGCATCCATCTTCAGATTTGACTGAGTTTTTGGTCAGTATAACTTAAGTCCTTATTTAAGTGTTTCTAAAGAACGTCTTTCCTAAAAGTCTATCTTTCTATCTATCTAAAGTCCATCTTTCTAGCCATTCAGGGCTAGGTTTAGACAATGCAATAAAGGTTTCTCACAATTACCATAACTGAATAAAGTTTTCTAATAAGAAGTTAGTTGGACTAGAGTCAGTAGACTTATAATTGAATAGAAAGGGAAATGAGCAAGATCTAGGATTGAGTCATTATGGTTCACTCAATTCCTACCATTCCCTTACTATAGAAGAGCAAAATAATATTCCTCAGATCAGTTACTTAATCAGAGGTTTAAGTAATTGTGTGATACCAAAGCTTGAGTTGAAATATTGTCTCCGTGGCTAGAGCACTATATAATTCCATTAGATGTTGTTAGTAGGGGAGAAGAAATAAGAATTTATACAGTCCTTACTATGTGCCAGGCACTGAGCTAAATGTTTTGTTGTTGTTGCAGTTGCTTGTTCATTTTGTAAATGTTATCTGAGTTGATCCTCACAATGATTCTGGAAAGTAAATGCTATTATTGCCCGTGTTTTATAGTTGAGGAAACTGAGACAAATAGAGGTGAGCGACTTGCCCTGGGTCACACAACTGGTAAGTGTCTGAGGTTGGATTTGAGCTAAATTCTTCTCAATTGCGCAGTGCTCCTCTAGGTGACTCTTGAGTTAGTGCCCAAGACTTCCTTTCTTGTTAAGTTGAGCTGGCATTACCAATCAATCAAAAAGAACTTATTAATCCTCTACTACGTGCCAGGCACTGTGCTAAATTTGGAGGACACAATGAAAAAGCAAAACCAAAAATAGTCCCTACCCTCAAGGCGCTTACTTTCTACCAGTTTTTTCCAAGGTAATTTTAAAAAGAGATTTTCTCAATCAGTTTGCAAATATAAGCACCATGTGAACATTTAGTTACATTTTAAACTTTAACACATCTTCTTGAACTGGAGATATCTATATCCTGGTGTTTATCCTCTCTCAGTCTTTAATGTTACATGTCATTGATCCTAAAAATCCTACCAGCAGCCACCATAGGCTAAGACAGTAAGCAGTGGAATATAGGAAGATACTTGTTAATATTTTTAAAAAGGGGAGAACTTTTTTTTTCTTAAAGAAGGAGGAAAACAATTCTTGCTGTTACTTAGACCTAATTCTGTCCCCTTGTTGTACTAGGGGCTTCAAGTGTGAAAGCAAGAGGAAATACGCTGGATTTAGCCTCAGAAGAATCTGGGTTTAATTCTCAGCTTTGATACTTACCATTTGTATGTGGTTCATTTCTCTGGTTCTCAGTTTCCTCATCTATAGAATGGAAGACAGAGACTAGGGAACATTGGAGAGCACACTGACCCCGAAGTCAAAAGATTTGGGTTAGAATTCCAGCTCTGATGCTTATAACCTGTTTGATCTTGGGTAAGTCCCTGGGCCTCAGTTTTCTCATTTGTAAAAGAAGTGAGTTGGACCAGATGCCCTCTTAGCTTTAGATCTCAGATGACTATGTGATCTCTCATGTCTTTTCTAGTTCTAAATTGGTTATGAACACACACACAAATGTATCACCTTCATCTTCAATAGGTGCCTCCACTTCCTCTTCTCTCACCCTCTTCTTAACCCTTTGCAGGTTGGCTTCTGACCTTATCATTGCACCCAAACCACTTTCTCCAAAGTTACTAATGCTCTCTTAGTTGCCAAACCCAAAGACCTTTTCTCAATCCTCATTCTCCTTGACCTCTCTGCAGCCTTTGATGCTGTCAATCACTCTCCTCCTTAATAGCCTCTTCTATCTAGGTTTTCAGGACACCATTCTCTCCTGGTTTTCCTCCTATCTGACCACTCCTTCTCTACTCCTTTACTGGATCCAACTCTAGTTCATGCCCTCTAAACATAGGTGTCCCTCAGGGTATGGTCAAGAGGCAGAGACCAGGGGATGTGTGGTTTCATCATAACATAGAAGCCTTGTCAGTTTACTGTCACTGGCATCAGAGATGCATAACTGGTAAACCTGTAAGGCAAGTTGTATTTCCCCATGTGGGAGCTACGGAACACATGAATAGCCATTTGTGTAACACTGGTACCAGCACTTACTGAATACAGACTGATTTCTCCAACTATTTATTCAGTGTACAACATGGAATACTGCTAAAAATCCATCTTATGTGTATGTTTTGTTTCCTACCTACATCATCTCATCAATCTCAGGTACATACTTGAGAAAGAAGTAAAGAGCCAATGAGAATTTTCATTTTTCATAGATATTATTTACCTCTAAAATATAGAATACTATATATTACCTTCACTGTGTCTGATACAGTCTCTGGAATATATAGATGGCAACATTTTTTGTTCATGTTTCTGAATAAGAGTTCTCCTCTGGTGCCGCATTGTGGCATAGAGGTAACCCTAGGTTCTCAAAGACTGTGCCAATGGAGCTCAAGATCTGGGAGATCATTGAGTCCCCTTCATTCATTCAAAAACAATTTATCAAGTGCCTACTTTGTACTTAACACTAGGCATACAACGACAAAAATGAAATAGTCCCTGAACTCTGGGAGTTCCTATTCTATTGGGAGAGAGTAAGGTAGGGATACAGATAAGTAGTATGGTGGAAAAAGTCAGGTTCAAATACCAGCTCTGACACTTACCACCTGTCTGATCTTGAGCAAGACATTTTACCCCACTAGCTCTTAGTTTCCTCCCTTTAAATGCCCAGGTAGACCAAATGGCCAATAAGTCCCTTCTTGATCTATATCTATAATGTTATGAAACAGTCCCTGCCATTAGGCAGCTTGCATTCTATTGGGGGAAAACAATATGAACAAAGATAAGTGATATAATGGGGGAAGTGCCAACTCTGGAGACAGAGGATCTGGGTTTAAATGCCACCACTGTCACTTACTAGCTGTGTGACCTTGGGTAAGTCACTTAACTTCCTTAGACTTTAGTATACTCATTTTAAAAATCTGGGAGTCGAATTTAAGGGCCCCTGGATGCCTTTCTACACCAGATCTGTGATCCTGTGCAAGTTCCTACCAAGCTGGAAAGACTTTGATCATAGGCCCGACTATGGATTGACTATTTGTTATGTTTCTCATATACAGAGCAACCTAACTAGCGTCACTGACATGCAATACCAAGTTGGGCATATGGTGATGATATTTAGTCCATGGTTATTCATGGAGACAATTTAGTAAAGGGTTAAGGGCATCTTCATAGGAAGAGGGATGAAACACACCAATATAATCACAGATTCTTGAAGTACTGAATGATTCTAAAATAAAATAGTCTAAAACTGACCTTAAATTCACCTCAATTATTTGCCTTCTCTCAACCTAGGAACATCAGGACATTGATGATCAGGAGATCCTGGGACATAAAGAAATAGAGTTTTTAAAATGTATTTATAAATGATGAACATTCATATTTATTTACATCTCACCAAGTGATTTGGCTCTAATTTGAAACTGACTTGAAAGATTTCTTTTTCTTTTAATAGGACCTATAATTTAATCAGGGTAGACACCTTTTGATTAGGGACCTCCCTCTACCAATTCACAACTGAACCTTCTTAGTAATTTACAATCTTGGAGCATTTCCTCGGACACTGAGCAATTAAGTGACTTGCCCAATGTCACAGAACCAATATTTGTCAGAGGTGGAGCATGAACCAACATAGGTGCTGATAGAGAAGATAGATTTCAAATGACTCATCATATTGACTAAAAGGTTAAGTGCATGAATACCAAACTTGATGAGACTTTGATGTTGCTTTCAAAGTTGAAATTTTCACACTAGCACCCCTTATTTACTTAATTGGATGTGTTTTCCAAACAATTTGGATCAAGGGAAGAGAAAGTAACTATTGTTTATGAACCAGAAAGACCTTTGGGGATATGCACTTTCAGGGCCGCTAGAGGGAGCACAAGTAAACTAACAAATGATGTTCCTAAAGCCTTGCCACCATTTATAATGCTGCTAATCAAACTTGGGAATACCTGATGTGTAGCCATCTGTTCCACAAGAATGTGAGAGAATTAAAAAAAAATAATTATATCAACGAGACTAATACAACCCAGTTTCATTTACAAGGTATCCTTTGTTCCTGGAACTTCTGGGTATACAGATAACTTAGAAGAAGCCATTTTGTGCTTCACCTTGTTGGGGAAGCTTTGGGGATAAAAGAATCACAAACTTGAGACTCTGAAGAAAGGGTAATGTATTTCCAGCTTTCTTTCCCCAATGTGGGATTCCGAGAATTATCCAGGGGATCTAAGGTACAATAGATGGCTAGTCCAGTTATACAGCTTCTGTATAAAATCTCTCATCAAATCAAGGAACCTATGTGTCGGCCAAAACTTTTGACAGTCAGGAGATTTTCAGTTAGGAGAATAAAGAGACCTTCTCTTTATTAGGAAGTTATAGCAACTGGTTTATTTCCCTCAGTGATTCCCTTATTTGTGGCTGATTTGATAAGATCTCTGAGAAAAGGTAGAGTGCTCATGGTGATTTTTTGTCATTCCACCTCTTCTCCTGTGGAAAGAAACTTTCTCTCTTCATCAAATTAAGCTGCAGAGCCATCATAGTTTACAGATCCCTAAAGAGGCACAATGGAGGAACCTAGGGAACTAGCTTTTTTAAAGGCAATAAACATAGATCGTATTGTATCAAAAAGCTATAAAAGATTTCTTTTAAATTCAAAAGAGGATTTATATAAAGTAATGGGTGGAATATACATAATGGGTAATTAATTAAAGACGGGTTAGGCTTAACTCACAAGGACAATATCACAAAAGAAAAATGCCATTATCTTTTGAAAAATACCCCTTGCTGCCACTGCCAGAGACTATACTGTGTAGAAAATTCATTGATCTCATTGTGGTAAACAGAACAACTAGTCCAGACAGACGAAAACCTTCCCCTCAGCTGAGCATCTCAGATTAAATCTTTCCTGGAATCTGAGGGTCTTAAAATGGAACATAATTATATATCATTGCACGTGAGTACTATAAATATTTTCAAGTGCTGAAGCCCAAGGTGGTGAGAAGATAGAGCGCCCTAGAAATGAATGAATAAATGGAAAGAAAAGCTTGAGTAACTTACTTTTCATGTTCCTCATCCCACTTGCAGATGTGGTTGATGAAATTCACTAGTGATGATCTTTGAGAGAGTCCTAACTGACCAGCAGGTCAGATGGGAATGCCCAGGTGACTGGATGCTGTAGAAGGAAGACAAATGGTAAGATCTGGAGGACCTTAGAATGCAGTTACAGGATAAATGTTGAGACTTGCTGGTCCTCCATCTTACCAGAAGGATTATAATTAGTGATTCCCATCTCATCCCAACAAAGTAAAAAGTCAAGACACTTTTCCTACTTGGTTGTTCCATTTGGGATTGTGGGTGGGAGTAAAGGTGGATTTTGCTGAACTACTTTTTGCCTTTCTCTCATTCTTTATTTTTTTGTTACAGGATCTAGCTCTCTGTGAAGGGAAAGGAGGAAAAATATATATGGAAATGAAAGTGATATAAAAACAAACAATATCAATATGTTTTTTAAAAAGAAACAAGTACGGATCTACATTTTTAGAATTATATTTTTAGTGAGGCCCCATTCCCAAGCCGCAAGACTCATTTCCGATGGCAGGAGATCAAACTTTCCCTGTGGAATACTATTATAATGGCAACAGGATGTCATCAATATGAGGAGATGGGAAAAGAAGGATTGGAGATATATTGGGATCACAAGGGGGTGGTAATGGGTCATGGGACCAATTAAAAACAGAGCTAAGGAGTTGACTAGAAAAGCAAGCTTGACAGCCAATTTATGAAGGAGAGAACTAGCCAAGCTATAATTGCTAGAGTCTACTGGTTGTATATAGAAGCAATGAAGATCTGCTCACCGAGAACTGTCAGCAACAGGTACTCAAGGCTTCTAGAATGTCTCATGGCTTTTCCAATTAGTTCATGGAAGTGAGGCAGAGACAGTTCTTGAACTATGCTTGGAAAGATGAGTGTAGGCTCATGTTAATTTGAGAAATGCTTGTTGAGACTGTTTCTAAATTGGGGTAGGGATTTCCCTTTTATATGCTAATTAAATGATTTTTACTGATTCTGTGAGGTTTGCTTAGGTCATGGAACAATAGGTTTAGAGTTGCAAGAGACCTATCAAATCCAATCTCCTTGTTCTGAAGATGATAAATCTAAAGGTCATCGAGGTTCATTGACTTGCCAAAGGTCTGATAGTTAGTGTGTGAGACAGGATTCAAACCTAAATGTCTTAGTCTAGTGCTCTATCCACCATACCACACTGACTCTAAGGTCTCTGTTAACATGGTAATAATTGAATATATAGATACAATTTGATTTTGCTGTTCCCCAAGTTTACACTGAGATGAATAGCTCCACAACACCAGCATCCTCCACAAGGAGACATTGCAGGTGTGCACCGCCATGCTGGGCAGGTTGGGTATTTGGGTATATGTAGTTATAACTAGGAGACACTACAGGTTCAGTTCCAGACAACCACAAAAAAGAGAGTCACGTGAATATAAAATCTATGTTTATACCGTATTGTAGTCTTTCAAGTGTGCAATATTATGATGTCTAAAATAAACCCAATGTATACAACTTAATTAGAAAACACTTTATTGCTAAAAAAAAAAAAGCTATCATCTGAGCTCTTGGGAAGTCACAATCTTTTTGCTGGTGGAGGGTCTTGCTTCGGTGTTGATGGCTGCTGATGGATCAGGGTGGTAAAAGCTGGGGTGGCTGTGGCAATTTTTAAAAATATGACGACAATGAAGTTGGCTGTATCAATTGACTCTTCCTGTCATTTGAACACTTAGAGGCCATTATAGGGTTATTACTTGGCCTAATTTTAATATTCTTTTGTCTCAGGGAATAGAGAGGCCTGAGGAGGAGAGAAATAAGGCAACAGTGGTTGGTGGAGCAGTCAGAACACACACAACATTTATTAAGTTCACCATCTTACATAGGCATAGTTGTGGAGCGAGCCCCAAAATAATTACAATAGTAACATCAGGGATCACCGATCACAGATCAAGATAATAAGTATAATGATAATGAAAAAGTTTGAAATATTGCAGGAATTATTAAAATGTGACAGAGAGGCACAATATGAGGATATGCTGTTGGAAAAATGGCACCGATAGACTTGCTTAATACAGGGTGGCCACAAACCTTCAATTTGTGAAAAATGCAATAAACTAGGGTATGCTTGTAGTCACCTCAGAGAATGGAGTTGAGGCTTGGGAGTTGGGCAGCCAGCTCTCACAGCACTGCAGAGTACCTTGCAGCTGCAGAAGGTCAGATAATCTACCAAGCCTTAGCTATTGTTTTTTTTTTTAACATTTACTTATAAAAGTCAATAAATAACTATTGTTAGTGATTATTCTTACACATCTGGATGCCTCAGTGTGATGAGATGTAACTCAAGACTAGTAGTGTCCAACTCAAATAGAAGCAGGGCCACTAAAGCTGTACGTAAGGATCTCTTCAGGCCACGTATTGATCATTTGTATTCAAGAGGAACACTGACCAACTGGAATATGTCTAAAAGATTATCTGTACAGCTTATTTATTATTATTATTATTAGGAAGGGAATATTCAGTTTGGAAAAGAATGTGCATGATCTGTGTGGATGGGTAGGGAGTTGGGGGAAACATAACGTGCTAGATGGTTGGCTTCTACTATGTGAAGGGCTGTCAAGGGAAAGTGGGGTAATATTTATTCTTCTTGTTCTTGCATAAATTCTTTAGTTTCAATTAGGATTGATAAGTACAAGCTATGGGGAAGGGGGTCACATTTGTTCAGCTCAGTATAAGGAAGGCCTCTTAATTAATAAGCTGCCCCAAAGTTAAATGGGCTATTGTCCTCAACTCCTCACTATCTCTCACTTCCTTTTCCCATATTCAGGCTGTTGCCAAGGCCTGTTGATTTCACCTTTGTTGCTGTTAGTCGTGTTACAGTGTCTGACCTCTGGTGACTGCAGTTGGGGTTTTCTTGGCAAAGATACTGGAGTGATTTGCCACTTCCTTCTCCAACTCATCTTACAGATGAGGAAACTGAGGCAAACCGGATTAAGTGACTTGGCTGGAGTCACACAGCTGGTAAGTGTCCGAGGCCAGATTTGAACTAAGGAAGAGGAGTCTTCCTGACTCCATGCCTGGCATTTTATCCACTGTACCACCTGGCTGCCCTTCTTCTTCGTAACATCTCTCAAATATGACCCCTTCTCTCTTCTGACACTGCCACCCCTCTGCGGCAGGTCCTCATCACCTCATGCTTCAATTAATAGTCTGCTGGTGGGTCTGCCTGCCTCAAGTCCCTACCCACTCCACTCTATCCCACATTCAGCCATTAAGGTGATTTTCCTAAAGCACAAGTCTGTTTCAGGTCAACCTCCTACCCCCACCTCCCATCCTTGCCATATTCAATAAACTCCAGTGGCTCCCTATCACCCCCAAGATCAAATACTTCGTCTGGTTGGCATTTAAAGTCCTTCACAACCTAGACTCCCCTCTCCTACCTTTCCAATCTTATATCTTGCACCCTGACAAGTCTTATTTCATCCAATGATACTAGCCTCCTCAATGTTGCACAAAGAAGACACTCCATCTCTCAACATTCTGCATTTTCTCTGGCTATCTCATGTCTGGAATCCTCTATTTCTTCATCTTGGCCTATTTCCTTCCCTGGCTTCTTTCAAATCCCAACTAAAATTCTATCTTCTACAGGAAACCTTTCCCTATCCCTCTTAATTCCAGTACCTTCCATCTTTTAATTATTTCCTAATTTTCCTGTGTATAAATTGTTTTTACATATTTGTTTATTTGTTGTCTCCCACATTTGATTGTGAGCTCTTTGAGGACAGGGACTATCTTTTGCCTCTTTTTGTGTCTCCAGAACTTAGCATAGTGCCTGGCACATAGAAGGTGCTTAAGCATGTTTACTGACCTACTAGTTGTTTTACGAGGTAGGTAGTTACCTGTCATTGGAGATTTTGATGATTACCTGTCAATGATGCTGTCGAGAAAATCCCCACATTGACTAAAAGGCTGACCTACAGACCTAAGATAGCTAGGTGGTGTAATGGATAGAATACTGGGCCTTTGAGTCAGGAAGATCTGAGTTTAAATCTAGCCTGACACTTCCTAGCTATGTGAACTTCTGTAAGTCGCGTAACCTCTATTTCCTCAGTTTCTTTTGTAAACTAGAGTTCGTAATAGCACTTATCATCTAAGGTTGTTATGAGGTTGAAATGAGATAAAGCACTTAGCAAAGTGCCTGGCCTGCAGTAGGTGTTTAATAAATGCTTGTTTCCTTCCTTCCTATAGGAAATCTAAGGTCCCTTTTAGCCCCAAGATTCTCATGAGATCACAGAATTTGGAATTTGGAAGAGACCTCAGCAGCCATCCAGTCTAACCCACACATGAAAAGATTCCCCAAGGTTAATATACCTGAGCAGTGGTCATCTTGTGCATCAATGATCTTATTTGACTTCATATCAAGTTGATAGACTAAAATTATTTAGGTCCCCAGAGAGAGAAGAAATCTACTGGTGTGGATTCTGTGTAGCTAAAAGTTATTAGGTTTTTGTATTTAGGAAACAGCACTGAAGAAAATAACACATCCGTGTAATACATTAATAGTTTCTTTTTTTTTTCTTCTCTTGCTTTTCTTGTTGGACCATTTCAAGTAATACTTCATATTAAGAATAGAATCTATAATTGAGATCCCTATAGATCCTTGAGCAATTCACAAATGTTAATTAAATAACACTTTTAAAATTTTAATTTTCTGCCTTTGCATTTGTGTTTACTAACATACGACATCAGTTCCTCAAAACGGCAGCTTATAGGGGCAGCTAGATGGCACAACGAATAGGGCACCAGCCCTGGAGTCAGGAGAACTTGAGTTCAAATCCAGCCTCAGGCACTTGGCATACTTACTAGCTGTATGACCTTGGGCAAGTCACTTAACCCCAATTGCCTTGCCTTCTTCCCTCAAAAAAATGGCAGCTTATAATGCTATACCACTTGAGATAGGATTTCTAGCAGCTGCCTCATGAAATATCTTGTCATTTTTAGCTTTTATTTTTACAGTGGTTCTCTGTTGGTCCCAGCCTAGGAATACTGCTGCCCTCAATTAAAAGAACAAAATGAAAAAAAAAATCTAACTGCTGGAACTACATGGAGAAAAGTCTGAAGAGCATTTTATGCATTTTATCCTGAAGGAGGGATTAAAAAATAAAGTCACATACACTTGCTCAGAGGCCTTGGGTAATAAATCATTCACAAATGAATGTCTTTCACAAAGGGACTCACTCGATAAATTTACTATCTAAAAATTGAGCCCCTGCAGAGAAGGGAAAAAGTTTCCTTGATTAAACTGTCTATTTCCTTTCCCCTTTTGGTTAACTCCAGCCATATCAAAATGTGTACCTTATTTTTGAGATAAAATAAAAGTCACCAGCAGTCTGAGATAGAGGCCAGCAAACTCCAGAGTGTCATGCCTGGGATTAAGTAATGCTCATGTCAAGCTTAAGAAATAAATAGGAGATAAAAGCAAAAGGAGTAGAAATGAAGGGAGAAACTAATATAATTTTCAATTCCATACGTATCTTGAATACTAAATGGAAAGATTAATACTACTCACAGTTTCTCTTATTCCGGGAGCATGGGTTTTGTTCTTTCAAAACCTTTTTAATTTTATATACACAAAATAGTGTGCTTTTCTCTTTTACAATCACACTTATCCCTTTTTGGTTAAGCATTTGCTCCCCTTGCCATGGTTGTGAAAGGTATGAGAAAGAGACAAGAAACTAGAAAAAGAGAGAGAAAAGGATGTGTGTGTATGTATGTATTTGACAGAAAATGGTAGTGTTCTATGCAAAGAGTAATAATAACTCACATTTATGCAGCACATTAAATTATTTATGCACATCATCTAAGCTGGGCACAACAGTCTTGTGAGATAAGCCATACAAATATTCTTATCTCGGTTTTACAGATGAGGAAGCTGACACTCCTCTTAAGTTAGATGACCTACCCATGATTATTCACCAGCAAGTAGCTGCGATTGAATCCAAACCTAGTTCTTCTCACTTCAAGCCCAGCGCTACATTTACTGTACCATGATTCTTTATAGGTAGCCTAGTGTGGTCTAGCCTTTAGGGACATATCTATTGCTTAAATTGAGGTACAGAGATAAAGGGTCTCCTTTGGTGCAATACTTAGCCACAAATGCTCCTATTCAGTTACCATACCATGATATTCACTTGTTATGCTGTTTGTCCATGATGCCAATTATTTGCTTATTTAATGTATGACTACAAAGTGAGCTATTATCAGAATTTAGACACCTAAGTTATTATAATCTATCAAAATGGTCACCTTGGGAGGCTGAACATTATTCCAGCTTTGTAGCCCTTCCTCTGAACTTTCCTTCAGGGCCAATTTATCAGCCAAACAAGAAAATTAGTCTTAGTTTATAGCCACATCTCATTAGGATTCGTAATAATGATAACTTACCAAAAATGGAGTGGACGAACTTATTCAACCACTTAGTACCAAATGACTTCTATCTATTTCCAAAAAAAATCAAATCCACTCTCAAATGATATTTGACACTGCTAATGATATTCCAAAGAATGAGATTCAGTTGCCAAAGGCAATTCCATTAATAGCAATGGCAGAATGATAGGCCTAAATATATAACCTCCCAAAATTACTTCTTTTGAAGGCATAACACTCATTTAGGTGTTGAATCTGGTATGGAGGAGGAGGAGGGCATAGGTGAAAAGAGAGGGAATAAGAGTCAGGGCTCCTCGGTTTGGATCTCAGCTCTGCCATTTACTACAAGTCTCAGTTTCCTCACAGTAACATTTATATTACTACCTCATAGTGTTGTTGTGAAAAGAGTACTATATATGTAGAAGCAGGCACAGTAACCTGTGCATGCATGACCTCAGGACAGAACCCTCATTGGTCATTACCTCTCATATAAGAATATACATTTTAAAAATCAAATCACTTGACCGCGTGCTGTTTGGTGTTTATCTGTCCATAACCGCAGTTCGTAAATTGTCTTCAATGGAAAATTGCTCAGAATCATACTTATATGCTATAACTTGTGAATTTAAATGTGTCCCTTTATCCTGGAAGATGGGGTTGCTATTGCTTTAAGGGAAAAAAAACTTAAAAAAGCTGAGAGAATTTTTTGTTAACAAAAATATGAAAATACTTGGATTAAAAAAAGTTAGATAAGGGGGATGCTGTGCTCTGGTACCACAAGATGCCCGAGGAACAGGATGACTAATCATGTTCTTCTGAGTGGAAATGTACATGCCTGAATGGCACCCGTTAGCACCAAGACCATACAGCTGAGCTCTTAATAATAAGAGAGAATGTTATTCAGTTGTTCAGAATGTGCCAAGTTCAAGCAGAGTTTATGCCAGTCGCTACCAAGGGCTTTTTGTTACATTAAGCAAACCCAGGTCTCAGCTTATTGATGCTTCCTTTCCCCTTCTAGCTGCCAACACTCCTCCTAGCTCCCTGAGATCACTTATGTCCTTCTCCAGGGGAAAGGTCACAGGTATTCTTCCTGTATACCTTTACCCTATATCCTTTACCAGGCACCCCTGCCTCCCAGGTGTTTTAAGGAGAATTTACCAAGAAGGATCACAAGGAAACATGCAGTAAGATTGTGTGTGTGTGGTTTTTTTTGGGTGGGGAAGGAGAGGGATGCAGGGATATATGAAGAGGGTAACATTAACACAAGGTACAAAGATTCTTATAATTTTATTTGGGTTCCATGCACCAAGTATAGAATCTTTGGTCTAGGTCATGTAAACTCTCTAGTTGGCACACTGAATAAAGCATTAGACCCATAGTCAGAAAGACTTCAGTGTGAATCCTGTCTGAGTATGATTCTGAGCAAGTCACTTACCTCTCTCTGCCTCAGTTTCTTCATCAGTAAAATAAGGATGGTAATGGTACCTTGGGGGTAGCTAGGTGGCACAATGGGTTTTTTTGTTCTCGTGTGTCCTTTGTTCTTGAAGAGGGACGGTGATGTCAGGAGGGTGATGTCATGACTTGCAAGTGAATTGAATTTAGGTGAGGCAGAGCTGCGCAAAGGTATCAGCCCATTCTCCTCCAGAGTCATAGAAGTCCAGTGGCAAGACATAGATCAAGATGAGTGGAGATGGGCCTGGATGTAGTGGAACACCCTGAACTTTTTAAGCTAAGTTCTCTCCCAGGTCTCAGTTTGTCTGAGGCAACACCCATTCAGTGATTTAAGGCTAGCTAAGAATTGAGGCAAAAGATGGCCTAGTTTGCCTACTCAAAAGCACCCACCTGGGAGGGAAGACCCTGGGTTTCTGGCCGGACAAAAATAACTTTTATTTACACTCACTCTGAGCCCTTAAAACCCATACAATGATCAAGTGGGGTTTGAGCCAGGGCCTGTTATTAGCTGTAGTCAGGAAGGTATGAGTACCAATATGGCCTTAGATACTTCCTAGTTGTGTGACCTTGAACAACTCACTTAACTTTGTTTATCTCAGTTTCCTCATCTATAAAACAAGCAGGAGAAGAAAATAGCTACTCTCTTTGACGAGAAAACCCCAGATGGGGTCATGAAGAGCTGGACATGACTGAAGGGACTAAACAACAGCAAGAGGTGCCAGTCCCTTTTTACAAATATTATCTGGTGATCCTCACAACAACCCTGCACTATAGGTACTCATGATCTTCAAATTGCAGTTGAGGAAACTGAGGCAAGCAGATGTTAAATGACCTGTGCAAGGTCACACTGCTAGGAAGAGTCAGAGGCCAGATTGAACCCAATTCTCTATCCATAGCACCACCACATGCATTCTTAAAGTTTGTAAGGCACGACAGATCTTATGTGCCTTACAAACTTTAAGAATGCTATATAAAGTCTAACAGTTATGATTAATGTGACTTTCTTCTGCACCATGTTGGCTTTGATTTCACCCTAATTCACAGCATAAAAGATTTAGTGTTACAAGGGATCTTAGCTCCAAACCTCTCATCTTTACAGATGAAGAAACAAGAAAAGTTGACTCTCTGAAGATCATATGGGGTAAGACAGAGCAGAAATGGGATTTGAACCCAGTGTTCCTAGCAGTTTGGGGCTAAGCAATGTAATTTTTCATCATTCTGTGATGACGTATAAAAATGCCAGAAGAGCAAGGAAAATGAAAATAGGTTAAGGAATATACTTTATGTCTGGCAGTATTTTACCAAACGTTTTTCATGATAGCTTCTAGATAATTGCTCTTTTCTAAGGAAGGACTGTGGGTCCACAGTAGGGTCTCACAGCCTTGACAAACCCTTTCAGATCTTCTACAAAGTTGGTATATTCCTGGTGTTCTAAGGTTGTGCTGAGCTCAATCAGTTCATCTCCAAATGCATTGTCCACCCCTGGTCAACCAGGATGTCCATCAAGTAGTCACATAGGGCCCAGTCCAGGGAATCCGTGTTCAGGGTGTAGTTTGGGTCCTTCCATTTGGACTCGCTGGTGGGCTAACTTCCCGGTTGGAGAAAATATCACTCTTGTCCTCTTCTTCCTGTCCAACGTTGTCCTCTAGGCAGTCACAATCCAATACAAAGGCCTTCTTGGTATCATCCTTCACAACCTCCACCATGAAGTTCAGGGTTGACATAAGGTCAGGCTCTTCTAGAATTTCTCAGTAATCTTTCCACCTTACCATGCTGCCTCCATTTTTTTTTATATAGCTGGTCAGGCATGCTTTGTATTGGCCCTCTGGAATCTACTATTTTAACCCTCAGTGATGAGATGCAGCAGTCTAGGGATCATGCAAATCCCTTCCAAATGCAGCCCTCACATTGGATGAGCTCCCTAGCTTCCTTACAAAGCATAAGACTCCAGAGTCTAGGCAGATGTACAATTTTCCACACCCAGATGATAAATCCAGATACCACCTGCCCATCCTCCCTCACCCTTTCTATGAGGTCTGCACACTCTGGTCCCTTTGCAAGCTGCTTGCTCTCTTGTTTTGTCTCTCTCTTTTGTTTCTGCCTGTTCCCCTGAAGTAAATTCTGCTCTCAGCGTCTTTTTAGCCAGCTCATTTTTGTGTTAGTACTCCAATTAGGGGAGCCCTACAGAGATGCAGGGACTAGGTTAACTACCTCAAAAGCCATTGTGTTGTTACGCCAGTTGCCCAGTTGTGGGTGGAGGTGGCATTAGGCTAAGCATTTAAGGAGTAGGAGGACTTTTTTTTCCAATTGCTGTTGTATAATTAGGTTGACTGCAGTCTGATTACTTATATGGGAAGACTGGTGATTTTAGTTGTTTGAGGGTCAAGCCAAGGTCTCCTAGGACAAGGCATAACTGTATCATCTTCTTGGAAGTTTCCTCTGGCATGGGTACACAATCTTTTTAGGTCTTAAATAAATTGCTATCCAGTGGGAAGGAGAGCAGGGAAGTATCATTGTGGGTGTGTTTCCCTCCCTCAAGTGTTTTGTAAGCTATGACTATCCTTGACGCCTTTTGGTGGAGTAAAGGAGTCCATTACTTAGTAATGGCTGATTCTATGATATGGTCATTTAGGAACACATGATCACAGATTTTCATGGAGTATGGGCCAGAAGTGCCAGGATATCTTGGCACAAGTATTACCATGTATTTTTTTCTTTCCCTCAGGAGAAATTAGAAATGGATTCTCTGATGACAAAAGAGAACATCGTTGGAACATTTTCAACAGTTGAGAGTGAGTAGTATCCTGACCATTTGGGGTTTTCCCCTATTTGACGTGGCATGTAGAGTGAATATATTTTAGATACTGGAATGGTTTTTGAAGTATCTACATTATAAATGGAAACACAGAATTATATTGGATACCCAACTGGAATTAATCAGGGGTGTTTGCATAATTATTATATTATGTATGCATGTATATGTATGTATATAAAGGGTGGGATTACTTATGAAGGAATGGCTGCAGCTCCCTATATCAATATAGTAATCACTTCTATTTCATTTTGCTTTCTCATTTTACCCAGGATTTCTGCCTGCATTTTAAGGAAAGGAACAGTATACAACTCAAAGTGAGGGAAACCGGGAATCATAGAATTGTAGATTAGTATGGGAACTCAGATGTCAACTAGTAATAAGAGGTAACACTTTAAAGTTTGCAAAGTGTTTTACATATATTTTCTCATTTGATCCTCCCAACAACCATGGGAAATGGAGTGCTATTAATACCCCCATTTTACCCATAAGGACACTGAGTTTGAGGGTTAAGGGTCTAAGGTTAAATTTAAGGGTCTAATGGTCTCTCAAAGCTAGTGGGTGCTTGAGGTTAGCTTAGGTTGCAATCCCTTCATTTTGCATATGAAGGAACTGGAGTCCTGGGAGATTTGAGTGCTTTGCGTTGGGTCTTTTTCTCTTTCCTCTGCTGCCTCCTCCTCCTCCCCAGCTCCTTATTTAATTGGGATGGAATAAAGGGCTAAGGATTGAACTTGTGATTTCCTTAGTATAGGGAATTCTTAGGAGAGCAAACTTTCTATTTACACCTTTGACACAGACAGTTTCCTGGACCACTTAAAGGTTGAATGACTGGCCCAGGGACACACAGTCAGAATGTGTTAGAAACAGGAGTTGAATTCAGGGTTTTTCTAGTTCTCAGGTGACTATTGGCTATACTTGCCAAGGAGAGTTATATCAAGGCCCAGTGGGGTTGTTTCAATTATCGTAATATCACAGCATCAACCAAAATGCAACCTTAATCCTTTAGTCAAGGTTCCTGTGCATCTGGCTCCCTAAAATTGAGAAAGACATGAAGTTCCTACCTTTTTCTGGAAAACAGCAGTGGTACTTTTAAGGTTATCGTGTCAGGAGACTTTATCAATAGTAAAAATTTTATTGATGGCTAAGAATATATGAGATGAATCTCTCTCAGGATCATAGATTCATAGGTGGAAGGGACCTTAGAGGTCAGCCAGTTCAAACTCATTTTATAGGCATAATCGTAGGGAACTATTGAATCAATCAATTTTCCTCTCCCCCTACTGAAGCATCTAAAAAGATACTACACCGTACACCAAGATCTTCATCACTAAAGCCCTTAATCAATTTAGAAGGAGGAAAAGATTCAGAATTAGAGTGGATGAAATGACTCGATGCTACCTAGAAAGTGTATCAGAATTGAATAAAGAGATGTGGTAATGTCCTGTGGTTCTTATCTAAGATAGCAAACAGTTAATAAACCAAACATTTTACTGTCCAGCCAGCCTAGAAGAGAGTGGTCTGGTCAAGTCCCTAAGAGGAGTACTTGGGAGATGAGAAGAGCCTCTGCCTTCTCCCCACCCCACCACCAGAGGGTGACCTTCCGAACTTCAAAATATCCTATTTTCATCTTCCCATGAGCATCCTATTAGAGTTCCCAGATTAGCTGATGGCACTGTTAGCAAAAAAAAGACTTCCAGGATCTTTGTTATCCTCCTTGCTGTATTGTGCTCTGAGCTTGAACTCACTTTCTCTTGGAATCTGTATAAACTTGTGGGAGAATGTGGCTCTGGATTGCTAGATGATATATACAACCTCTTCTTTCTATGCTATCTTAGTAAATATTGGTTTACAATACTAATGCAATCTGGTAGGCTAATTTATATCAATTGATGATCCTTGGGGGAAACATATTAGAAAGAGCTATAGTACTAGAAAAAAAAAAAACATCTCCAGTCCCTCAGGTTAACCAGAAGTTGCTGGTATATGTTAAACAACTGGGTTTCTGGGTGAAAAAAGTACACATGATCTACTTTTATGTTTAAATTGCATTATTAATATTTCATCCATGTTCTTAACTATAAACAGTAACAAAGTAATAAGTCTTGATTTGCGGCATTTGTCAATTTTCAAGGTATAATAATGGTCGCACTGAAAATAGAACAAGCAGCTCTCAAGAGCTGGTACATGCTGATTTCCACATGTCCCTCGATAACAAAGTACAGTCAGTCTAGTCCAATCTATATCTGAACAGAAGTCGCTTCATCAGAAGCCTTACAAGTATTTTCTTGCAGATATCCAAGAATATTTTTATTATATCCTGAGACAGACCACTTAATAGTGTGAGAAACTTTGTTAAATTCTTTACCGAAGCCTATATATATACTCTTCCTAAAGCATCTTCTGATTAATTGGCCAAGTAAACCTGTTAAGAAAGGAAATTAGGTTAGTCTAATATAAGGTGTCCTAAAGGAAGCCATGAAGGATCTTGATTATTTCACCTTTCCTTTGTAAATGCTTATAAACAAACCATTTAATAAGGTCATTGAATTTTAATAGAAACAAGAGTCAAGATCAATGACCTGTAGTTTATAAATTCCATACTCTTCATTTTGGGGAAAATTGGGAAACATTTTCTTTTCTCCAGTCTGCCTCACTTTTCATGTTTTCCTATGATTTGTCAAAGACCATTATCAACAGCCCAGCAATCGCCTATGCCCATTCTTTTGGTGACCTGAAATGAAATTCATTCAAGCTGAGTGACTTGAACTCATTGAAAACATCTTTGTGCTCTCTTACATAATTTTACTCATCTTAGTTTTTAACTTTGTTCATTTTTATTCTATTCATTCCAGTCCAAAGATCATTGTTCTTAGCAGAAAAGGTAGAAATATTTTCTACATTCTTCATTATCATTGTCCTATACACTCTGATCAATGGTGCTCTCCCTTCTTTGAGCTTCCTCTTGCCTACCAATATAGCAACAAATTCTTTTTGTTACTCTTAGCATTCAATGAAAACCCCAGTTCACTCTGTGCATTAACACTCCAGGATGATGAAAATCTTTTGTATTTATCTTCTACCATCTACTTTTGTTTCAATCTTCTATAGAAATCTTTGGCAAATCTAATTTGGTTGTATGGAAGTACCCCTGAGACCAATATGTTTATTTTTTATGAGTTATCTTACCAGGCAGATGCATTGTACACAGAGTAAGCCTATTTGTTGAAAGGAGCCAATCAGGAGCCTACAGCCTTTCAAGCATAAATCTCCCCTACCTCTCCTGGGCTGTGGGTTCCTTTGTCCCTTGTATTGGAGGCTTCAACACTAGTTGACAAAAGGAGTACGAAGGGTGAAGAAGGAAGGGAGAGGTATAACGGGGTAAATTATCTCACATGAAGAGGCAAGAAAGACCTATTACAGTGGAGGGGAAGTTGGGAGGGTGGGTGATGGGCATCTCTTGAACCTTACTCTCATCAGTAGTGACTCAAAGAGGAAATAGTATACACCATCAGTTGAACATAGAAATCTCTCTTACTTGACCAAGAAGTAGGAGGTGAGGAGATTGTTTAAGGGCAGGGGAGGGGATAAGGGAAGGCAGATCAGGGGAAGTGGTAGACAAAAGCAAAATACTAGTCAGGTGGGAAAGGGTTAAAGGGGAGAAAGGACACATAGGAGGAAGAATGAGATGGAGGGAAATACACAGGTAGTAATCATAACTGTGAATGTGAATGGGATGAACTCTCCCACAAAACAGATGGCAGAGTATATAAAAAAACCAGAATCCTACAATATGTTGCTTACAAGAAACATAGTTGAAACAGAGACACACACAGAGAGTAAAGCTAAAGGGCTGGAGTAGAAACTATTATGCTTCAGTGGAAGCAAAAAAATAAGAAAGCAGGGGTAGCTTAGACAAAGTAAAAGCAAAAATAGACCTAATTAAGAGAGAGAAAGAGGAAACTACATCTTGCTAAAAGGTAACATAGACGATGAAGCAATCAAATTAGAAGAGTCTACCTGTTAGATCTATGGGGAGGAGAAGAATTCATAACCAAACAAGAGGCAGAGAGTATTACTAAATATAAAATAAATATTTTTGATGATATTAAATTGAAAAGCTTTTGTACAAACAAAACCAATGCAACCAAGATTAGAAGGAAAGCAGACAATCTTTAAAGTAAGTATCTCTGATAAAGGCCTCATTTCTCAAATATATAGAGAATTCAGTCAAATTTATAAAAATACAAGCCATTCCCCAATTGGTAAGTGGCCAAAGGATATGAACAGGCAGTTTTCAGATGAAAAAAATGAAAGTCATCTATAGGCATATAAAGAAGTGCTCTAAATGACTTTTGCTTAGAGAAATGCAAATTAAAACAACTTCAAAATACTACCTCATACTAATAGGATTGTCTACTATGACAAAAAAAGGAAAATGATAAATGTTGGAAAGGATGCGGGAAAATGGGGACAATAATGCACTGTTGGTAGACTTGTGAACAGATGAAGAGCAATTTGGAACTATGCCCAATGGGCAACTGTACTGCACACCCTTTGATCCAGCAATCCCACTATTAGATCTCTATCCCAAAGAGATCATCAAAAAGGGAAAAAGATCTACATGTGCAAAAATATTTATAGCAGTCCTTTTCATGGTGTTGAAATATTTGAAATTGAGAGGATTCCCAGCACTTGGAAATGGTTGAACAAGCTGTGGAATAGGTGGGTAATGAAATGCTACTGTGCAATAAGAAATGACGAACTGGTAGATTTCAGAAAAACCTTGAAAGACTTGTACAAATTGATGCAAAGAGAAATGAGCAGAACTAGGAAAACATCGTGTACAGTATCAGCAACATAATGTGATGATCAGCTAGGAGTGATTCAGGTCTTCTCAGCAACACAATGATCCAAGACGAGTATGAAGGACTCACGAATATGGTAAGTGCATGAAAAAAAACAATTGTGTCATAGTTTAGATGAAGGAGAGAACACTACAAACTTAAGAAATCTGAGAGTTTTCCCTGAAGAGGTGGCTTTTGAACTAAACTTGAAGAATAGATAAGACAAACAGATAGTGATGGGAGTTAGAAATTAAAGCTATTCTACTTGGAAAATAATTTTTCAATGATAACAAACTTTTGTTTCAGGATAGTAGTAAGTTTTGTTCTAGAAGAGTGGTATCAAATTAAAATAGAAAGAGGGTCACTAAATCATACCTAAGAATTGCTATCAGCTGTATATTGACTTAGATTTCTTTTTTCAATTCAATTTTTTTTTTTTACAGCATTCAAGAAACTGTGCTAGGTCCTGAGGGATACAAAAAAGGAAAACAGTTCTTATCCCCAAACAGCTTAATTTCTCCTGGGGGAAACAAAATGGTATATAGCTAAGTTAATACAAATAAGTCACCTCCAGAAGTGCAGAGAGACTCTCCATTACCTAGGTATATAAGTTATCACTTATCAGCTGTTGATTTCTTAGCAATGACTAGGAAAATGATGGAGCTTTTCAAGTCATTTACCAGCTTCATGACAACCCATACATTCTCTTCCTGTGTCTCTGGGAGAGTTGTATTAGACAATATCCTGGTATCGTGGGTCACACTTTCCCTGGCAAGATTCTTCTTTCCCAGATAGCTGGAGTAGAGTAAATAAAGCAGTGAGGGGTCTCCATGTACCAAGCACAGGAGCAACATTCCAGCCCGCATGGCAGCCTGGTGATGGTGTCCTCCAGCAGTTTCTACACAACACATTGGCACAAGACTGGGAGTAGTGAGCTACTACTACCATGTCCTCTGGGATTTGGGGGATGATAGATCCCCATATAGGGACAGGACTGTCTGTTTGCCATGTATAATATGGACAGCATTGTGTTCCTGAGTTCTGCCTTGGAGTAAGATGGCTGTGGGGGGTGGGATTAGCTAGGCAATTTAGTTTCAAAATACAATATTACCTCTTATATTTTTATTTTATTAAAAATTTCTCAATACATTTGTAACTACTATTCCAAAGCTCATTGGTATGGGACTCTCTTATTTGTGGAGATGAAAGTCCTGATCTGTGGGAGGGGTGGGAGGGAGTTGGAGGGAGGCAAAAGGTTCAGTTCTCAGCCAGTCCTTCTTTGAGTTCTCTTCAAGCTGGACTTATCATTCAATAGTCTTTGTAGCTTTCAGAGAGAAGATAGAAGACGCCAATCCCACTTCAGATTGCTGATGGAAAAGACTCTGGGAATACATAAGTGGGCAGTCCCCATCATGTCTCTACCCAAGGCTTGCTACCCTAGAGACTTAGGGAGTTACCCCTTAGTTGCGATCAAGGACAATCTCTTGGGTGAGGTTTCATCTCACTTCCAATGGGAGAGCTCCTTCATTTTGTATTGTCTGGTATATGTTCTCCCGTGTATACCTTCTCTAATTTCTACTGTGCTATGATTTAGATCAATGGATTTCTTTGTTGTTTGCTATGTGTGTTCATTGTGGAACTGGTATTAGGTGTGGAAGGGGTCAAATCTTGGATGTAGAGTGTAAAGTCCTCCTCCTCCTCCCAAAATGACAAAAAATGATCAAAAGTTAGATGGAACCCAATCATATCCCCTTGACAAACAATATGTAGGGAGCAGATAGAGATAATTCTATCCCAGTATCCCCTCTCTCTGAAAAAAGTGGAGACATGTGGGGCCCTTCACGGTTTCTATCACTGCATATTTTAATCCAGTTAGGTCTGCATTGTGGAATGTTTCAGGCTGAATGTGTCTAGGAAACCACACGCTTGACACCTCTGTTCTAGAAGAAGTTGGCACTTGATTATGCCTTCTAATTCCTAGAAATCCTATCACTGTTATGGTTGTTATGACACTTGAAACATTTCAATTACCAGTGGATAGGCTACTGGAACAGGCGGTGCAGAAAACTGAGTAGCATTGATTTAGTTTAACTCCTGTGGTGGGGGCAATGCCAGGGCAACTGGCTAAAAAAATGGGCTGCTGGCATCTAACACCCTGTGAAAAGTTATAGTACTCTTGTCAAAATTGATGAAAGGATTGATGCTTTCTTGATCAGATGACTGCTTTAACAACTTAAACTCAAGCATGATATAGTGAAGAATCATGGTCTATTTTCAAGACTGATGCCTTGGGAATCAAAAAGAACTAGGTTTGATCAAAGACACATCCCCTCTTAGATACTTCCTGGCTGTGTCTCTGCCTTGATTTCCTCATCCATAGGAGAAGCTGCCTTCTATAGGGGGTGAGCACTGATGTTAAAGTCAAGAAGATCTGAGTTAGAGACCTATCTCTCCCACATAACCAACTTTGGCATCGTGGGCAAATCACTGAATTTTTCAGTTGCCCAAGCAACTCTCTAAGACCCTAAATTTGTAGATTAGAAGCCAATCTGCCTTGGTTAAGAGATTTTTCACACTAAGGTGTGCCCTACACCAATGAAATCACAGTTCTAGAAAGATGACAAAAAGGGGGTGGGGGATAGAAGTACATTATCTTAAAAGCTTATTTTAAGATTCAAATGAAAAATAATATACATGAAAGTGCCTTTCGGGCATTAAAACAATTTATAAATGACAACTGTAATTATATTGCTGGGGATATTAATGCTTGTTTACAAGCCAACCAGACTCTGCTTTATAGTTATCAGGTATTAATGAGATCAAGGCCTTAGATTCAATTGCATTCAGGTTTGCTCTGTTCCAAGGCTACATATTGCACATCCAACTGGGGTCAGCTGCCTCTCAAATCCTGAGGAGTGGTGGAGTGTGAGAATGGAGATAAATCTGTACGTATCTGCTCCTACTCTTGGAAAAAAAATAAAATATTCATGCTCTACTGACAGATCCTTCACAGGTACATCTTGTAGAGGAAAGATAGAACAGTTTGATTTTTATGAGGCCTGGAAAAGGAAACCTTGACCTAAATAGCGAAGGATGCCATAAATTTGGAGCCATAAATTCCTTTAATTGTGAATCTAATACAAGAAATGTGATGAAAGTAGATTGTAATTGTGAGAGATTTTATTTTCAGAGTTATTTGGACCAATCACTGAATTCAGTACTTTCCCCCCTTTCATCAGTTATATGATTCATTAGCATCTTGTCTAAGTCATGTCCCTAGCGTTCTCCTTTTATCAAAAGGGTGATGAGAGCCTATTTACTACAACAGAATTTAGAATATTGCCTGGTTAATGTCTACATAGTACTATCTCTCTTCATAATAAGTTGAAAGGTTAAACAATCTAACATAGTTTTAAAAATTATTTTTCCAGTCATAGTTATGATAGGCCTAACCCCACTGATGTGATCCCTGTTCCCTCTGAACAACTTTGGACCTCTCTCATAGTGTAATTCATTTGCATTCTTCCTTATAGTTATGTGCATGTCTTAGCCTTCTTTACTAGACTGTGAGTTCCATAAGGCCATAAGTTATAACTATAGGAGTATAGATTTAGAGTTAGGATCATTGAGGTCATATGACCTATCTCCCTCAATTGACAGATGAAGAAGCTGAGGTTCAGAGAGAACATTCAGGTAGTAAGTCACACTGTCAGAATTTAAACCCAGGATCTTTGGCTGCAAATTCATCTCTCTTTGCACTGAAACATGACTCTTCTCACTTAATTTTTTTGATCCTAGAATGTCTTATGAGTGATAGGTTCTTAACAAATCAATTAAATTTTAATGTAATTGAATTTAGTTTAATTAGTTAAAAAAACAATACAAAGAAAGAAAATCTGCATCAATTTCTGGCGAAAATAATGCAGACTGAAAGGAAAATGTGGAAATAAGAGGAGGTAATAAATTGTTTGGATTTGCTCACCTTGCATTTACTAACACATAATACATCAAGTTCTTGCTGAGGTATGTAATTATAGGCTTAATGAAAAAGAAGCTTATTGGTTTGAGCTTGGGTTGCTAATGGAAGAATTAGCTAATCTGAGGTTGAAGCAAAGCTCTTGAAGAGCACTTGTGAATAATTTGTGAACTTATATCTTCCACTTCAATTACTTGGCATTTTCAGCATGCAGTCCACAAAGACTAGAACCACAGTCTCATTTGCAATATGATCCACCTGTGTGTTGAGATGAAAGTTAAATCCACTTCGGGCAGAAGTCAATTAAGAAAAATTTGTTTTATCAGTCACTGTCTACTTGTGATTCCTCATGCATGATATTTCATTTCGACTTCCATGTTTTTGCATTAGCTATGGCCTTGGAAAAGAAAAAAGAAACTATTGCTAAAGTAAATCATCTGGCTTCTCTATTAGATGAAGGCAACTGGGTATAGGGGAAAGGTCATGGGTCGGAGAGTCAGATGCAAATGGAAAACATTCTCCGTCTTCCCGTCTACCTCTTGGAATCCCTAACTCTCTTCAAAGCCCAGTTCAAGTGCTACCTCCTACAGGAATCCTTTTCAGATCTTCCCCTACCTTTATTGCATCCTCCTAGTCATTTATACTTTCTGACACTCTTCCTCTGGAGCAGTTACCATGTCTTTACTTGGTGTATATATATATATATATATATATATATTTTTTTTTTTTTAAATTTACCTACCCAGCTATGTGCATTTTCCTCTCAGTAGAATATATAAGCCCTTCAAAAACAGAGACATTTTTTGGTTTTGCTTTTAAATCCCCAGTACCTAGCACAGTGTGAAACAGAGTAGGCACTTAGTAAATGATTATTGAATTGAAACCAATCTAATTCAATCTTTTAAAATCAATTGTAAATAACTAGACTGATTATTGTTCAGGCACACTATTAGAAAGGACTTGACAAACATAAGATGTAGCGATAACAACAATAACTCACATTAATATTACACATTATGTTTGATAAAGTATTTTCCTCACAACAATCCTATGAAATATACAGTGAAAGTATTATTATCCAGATTTGATAGCTGAGGAAAGTAAGGCCTGGAAAAGTGACTAGCCTAACAGTTTTCAGATGAAGAAATTTAAGCTATCTATAGTCATACATATGTAAGTATGTATATATTTATATGTATATATATGTTTATATCTCTAAATCACTATTGATTAGAGAAATGCAAATTAAAACAACTCTGAGGTACCAAAACATGTCTGTCAGATTGGCCAATATGACAAAGAAAGGAAAATGATAAAAATTGGAGAAGATGTGGGAAAATTGGAACACTAATGCATTGTTGGTGGAGTTGTGAACTGATCCAGACATTTTGGAGAGCAATTTGGAGCTATGCCCAATGGACTATAAAAATGTGCATACCCTTTGACACAACAATACCACTCCTAGGGCTATATCCCAAAGATATCATAAAAAAGGGAAAAGGACACACATGTACAAAAGTATTTATAGCAGCTCTTTTTGTGGTAGCAAAGAACTGGAAATTGAAGGGATGCCCATCAATTAGGGAATGGCTGAACAAGTTGTGGTATATTAATGTAATGGAATACTGTTGTTCTATATGAAATGATGAGCAGGCAGAATTCAGAAAAACCTGGAAAGACTTACATGATCTGTTGCTGAGTGAAATGAACAGAATCACACTAACAGCAACACTGTGCAATGACCAGCTTTGGAAGATATAGCTCTTCTCAGCAACATAATGATCTAAGACAATTCCAAAAGACTCATGATGGAAAGAACTATGGAGTCTGAATGCAGATCACAGCACACTGATTTCTCTTTTTTTTTTCTTTCTCATGTTTTTTCCCTTTTGTTCTGATTCTTCCTTCACAACACGAGTAATGTAGAAATATGTCTAATAGGATTGTACATGTATAGCTTAGATTGCATGCTGTCATGGAGAGGGGAGAGAGAAAAAATTCTTATAAAAGGGAATGCTGAAAACTTTCTTTACATGTAATTGGAAAAAATAATATTAAGTGGGAAAAATAAAATTTAAAAAAGTGACTTGTTTAAGATCATGGGTCAACATTCAAACTGAAGCCTCTTGACTCTGAGCTCAGTACTCTTTTTAGCACAAAACATTACTTTTCAAATCAATCAATTAACCAGTAATAATTGAGCACCTTGATTAAAAGAGAATATGGAAAAGAAGGATGAGTCATAGTTCCTGCCATTAAAACGTATGGAAAGGGTGATGTCATAAGCAAAGAAGGGCAACATGGAAAATTTTGCCTCTTGGATCTATGTATAATGGAAGACTTTATGAACAAACAAGAGTTAGATAGGATAAGGAGAAGTAAAATGGATAATTTTGATTACATGAAATTAAAAAGTCCTCATAAAAACAAAACCAAAGCAGCCAAGATGAAAAGGAAAGCATGAAACTGGAAGGAAATTTCTTACTGCAAGTTTCTCTGGTACAGGCCTCAAATTACTCAAATGTATAGGGAACTAATCAAATTTATAAATATATGAGCCATTCCACCATCGATAAATGATGAAAAGACATGAGCAGGCAGTTTTCAGAAGAAACCAAAACTTTATTAAAACAATGCTCTTCTAAACCTCTAGGATTAGAAAAAAAAATGTGAATTAAAACAACTCTGAGATACCACTTCCAGGGCACAAAGGAGCACTAGTGTATACAGCTACAGTAGAGGAGGGGATGTGGTGATAATTCCAAGGCTAAGAGGAGTAATAATATTTGTGACTGCAAGGAAGCAAGGTTGCTTCCTAAGTAGAGAACAGAGCACAGATCAGGAGAGCAGTGACTACATCTCTCCTTGGATCATATCACCTTGGAAGCACCAAAAACATGCAGAATCCCAGAACTAGCTCTGAAAGCAGCAGCACAAAAATCCTGAAGCTTAGGACAATGCTCTCTCCACTCTTGGAGCAAAGCCTAACTTTAACATAAAGTTAAAAGGAAAAAAGCAAACAGAAACAACAACAGTAATGAAAGAATATGATTATACAAAACCACCGTGGTGACAAAGATCAAAACACAAATTCAGAAGAAGATAGCAATATCAAAGCAACAAAGAAAAATGTGAATTGGATACAAGTCCAACAAAAATTTCTGAAAAGGATTTTTTTAAAAAAAAATTAAATAAGAAAAATATGGGAAAATTTGAGAAAAGAAATAAGAGTAATGCAAGAAAATTATAAAATGAGAGTCAACAGCTTGGTAAAAGATGAACAAAAATTCACTGAAGAAAATAACTTAAAAAGCACAATTGGCCAAATATAAAAAGAGGTACAAAAGCTCATTGAAGAAAATAATCCCTTTTTTAAAAAGTCTTTTATTTTTTTCCAACTATTTCTAAATATAGTTTTCAACACTCATTTTTTGTAAGATTTGCAGTTCCAAATTTTTCCCTCTTTCTCTCCCCTCCCCCCGATGGCAAGCAATCTGATATATGTTATACATGTATAATCATGTTAAACATATTTCCACATTAGTCATGTTGTGAAAGAAGAATCATAACAAAAGGGGACAACCACGAGAACGAGAAGCAAAAAACAAAAGTGAAAATAGTATGTTTCTGTCTTCATTCAGATTCCATAGTTCTTTCTCTGGATGTTGATAGCATTTTCCATCATGAGTCTTTTGGAATTATTTTGCATCATTGCATTGCTGAGAAGAGCTAAGTCTATCATAGTTGATAGTTGATCATCACTGCTGTAAATATGTACAGTGTTCTCCTGATTCTAGTCATTTCATGTAGCATCAGTTCACATATGGTTTTCTAGATTTTTTCTGATATCTGCCTGATCATCATTTCTTATAGCAAAATAGTACTTCATTCCATTCCCCAATTTCTAAGCATCCCTTAAAATTCTAATTCTTTGCCACCTTGAAAAAAGAGCCACTATAAATATTTTGTGCATGTAGGTCCTTTTCCCTTTTTATGATCTCTTTGAGATACAGATCTACAAGTGGCATTGCTGGATCAAAGGGTATGCACAATTTGATTGTCCTTTCAGAATAATTCCAAAATGCTCTCCAGAATGGTTAGATCAGTTCACAACTCTACCAACAATGCATTAGTGTCCCAATTTTCCCACATCCTTTCCACATTTATCATTTTCCTTTTCTGTTATGTTAACCAATCTGACAGGTGTGAGGTGGTACCTCAGAGTTGTTTTGATTTCTATTTCTCTAATCAATAGTGATTTAAAGCATTTTTATATGATTGTAGATAGCTTTAATTTCTTCATCTGAAAACTGTCTATTTGTATCCTTTGACCATTAGAGAATGACTTGTATTTTCATAAATTTGACTCAGTTCTCTATGTATTTGAAAAATGAGGCCTTTATCAGAGACAGTGATTTAAAAATTGTTTCCCAGGTTTCCATTTTTCCTCTAATCTTGATTACATTGGTTTTGTTTGTGCAAATTTTTTAATTAAATGTTATCAAAATTATCCATTTTATATTTTATATTGTTCTCTATCTTTCATTTGGTCATAAATTCTTCATTTCTCTATAAATCTGACAGGTAAACTATTTCTTGCTGTCCTAATTTGCTCATAGTGTCACCTTTTATATCAAAATTGTGTACCCGTTTTGACTTTATTTTGTTATATGGTATGAAATGTTGGTCTATGCCTAGTTTCTGCCATACTACTTTCCAGTTTTCCCAGCAGTTTTTGTCAAATGGTGAGCTCTTATCCCAGAAGCTGGAGTCTTTGAGTTTCTCAAACAATAGATTACTATAGTTATTCACTACTGTGTCTTGGGCACCTAATTTATTTCACTGATCCACCACTCTATTGCTTAGTCAGCAATTCTGATGATTGGTGTTTTATAATATTAAAATAATCTCTTGAAAATTAGAATCCGAGAACTAGAAGCTAATGACTATATGAGACAAGAAGAAATAATAAAATAGAATCAAAAGAATGAAAAATAGAAGAAAAAGTGAAATATCTTATTGGAAAAATAACTGACCTGGAAAATAGATCAAGAAAAGATAATTTCAGAATTATTGAACTCCCCGAAAGCCATGATTGATAAAAGAGCCTAGACATCATATTTCAAGAAAGTATCAAGGAAAACTGCCTTGATATCTTAGAACCAGAGGGTAAAAGAGAAATTATAAGAATTCACCAATCACCTCCTAAAAGAGACCCCAAAATGAAAACTCTCAGGAATGTTATGGCCAAATTCCACAGCTCTCAGGTCAAGGAGAACATATTGCAAGCATCCAGAAAGAAACAATTCAAATACTGTGGAGCTACAGTAAAGATCCCACAAGATTTGATAGCTTCCACCTTAATGGAGTGGAGGATTTGAAATTTGATGTTTCAGAAGGCATTACAACCAAGAATAATCTACTCAGCAAAAATGAGTAAAAACTAATCCTTCAGGGAAAAATGGATATTTAATGAAATAGAGTACTTTCAGTATTCCAGATGAAAGACCAGAGCTGAATAAAAAATTTGACATTCAAATACAAAACTCAAGAGAAACAAAAAAGTTAAACATAAAAGAGAAATCATAAGGGACTCAATAAGGTTAAAATAATATATCCCGTTGTTTCCCTACTCCTGACCTTTAGGGACAAGGAGAATGAACTAATTTCTTTTCCATTTGAGAATCTTTCAAATATTTGAAGGCAGCTATTGCATCCTTCCTGTCTTTTCTTCTCCAGCTGAAATATGCCTAGTTCCTTCAACATATAGCATGACTCCAAACCCCTTCACCACCCTAGTCATCTTCTTCTGAATGCTATTCTTCTTATCCAAGCTTTTGCTAACTAAAATTTCATGTCCAGGACTGAACACAATTCTTCAGATATAATCTGACCTGAGCAGAGTATTGGGGGGACTATCACCTCCCTAGTAATTGAGCCTGAATTATTGACAGACACCAGTTTTAGAAGTAGTAACCTCGACGTGATTTGAAGGGTACTACTAAGCTCTCTGTGATCAAAGGTGGCTGGCAAAGATATCTGAAATCTATAACATTTGAATTATTTCGACAAAAAGTTGAAAGAGCAATCTACTAGATGTCAAACAACTGGAACCCATAGGAGAATTTTCTAGCAGACAAGGGCAGTGTACCCACAAAACCCTAGGGAACAATCTACTTGAGATTGCTTTGCAGCATACCATGTCCTGGAAGCAAATGAGTGACTATCCATCTGCTATGCTTCAATCAGAAATAAATTTGGCAGAATGATTCTTTGCAACAACCTCTTTAAATTTAAGTCCAACCCCCAGGCCCTTGGGACTGAAATGGAGAGGAATGTGTGCCATCATTTGAGCATGTTCTTGAATTTTAGCCATTGCTATATCTTTTCATTAAATCTCTTTGTAAAATTAGTTGATGTTGCTTGAGGCAGTTAGGTGGCATAGTAGAGTGCCAGATCTGGAGTCAGGTAGACCTGAATTCAAATTTGGCCTTAGTCCCTTATTAGCTATGTGACACTGGGCAAATTCTTTAACCTTTGTTTGGTTCAGTTTCCTTATTTACAAAATGAGGATAATAATAGCACCTCCCTCCCAGGGATGTTGTGAGGATCCAATAAGATAATATTTGTAAAGCTCTTAGGACAGTACCTGGCACATAGTAAACACTGAATAAATTTTAGTTATCATTATTATTATTATTATGAAATGTTACTAGGGTTGGTGAGCTAATTACTGGGTCGATCAATGATATAGAAGCAATACTAATTATAATTGGTCATTGATATTGGGAAAAGATACCAAAATAAGAGCTTGAGAGAATAGCAACAGAGGTAACTTTGATACTTTTCTGTATAACCCTGAAGATGGAAAGAAACAGCAGCTCTTTGGAGATCTGACTTGCCATTGTGAATGAGAATTGGTATGAGGATCTGCCAAGTAAATAAGGCTACAAATGTTTTTATAGGAAGCCCTTAATAAATGTTGACTTTGATTCAGCTCAATTCAATTGAAGTGCAGATAGAATGGAAGTGTGATGGTAAGAGTCCATAGTATAAGTTACGAGCTAGAGAAATTTTCATAAATCCACAGAATCTCTGAGTTTTAAGGAATCTCAGAGGCCTTCTAGTGCAATTCACACCGGAACAAAGAAACAAACAAAAAATCAAATCCTTCTTAACATCTCCAACAAGCAGTCATTGAGAGCTGGTGGCAGAACTGGTATTTGAGTGTAGGTGCTTTGCATACCCAGGGTCCAGATGAAATATTACCTGAGAGAGTAAGATGCCTGATGGTAGGATTAGAGAGGAGAATGAGAATGAGACATGGAGGTATACAAGACACAATGGTGCTAAAAAGTAAAGGGTGGGAAGTACCAAATTGTTCTTTCTTCAAATCTTTGCCGAGGGTCTGGCCTCATTGCAAATGCATTTGCTCATCATTTACATATCTACCTGTCTAGCTATAGCTATCTAGAGCTACATCTATGTAAGAGCACTAGATTTGGAGTTAGGAAGACCTGAGTTCAAATCCTGCCTCAGAAACTTACTGGCTGGGTGACCTTGAGCAAGTTACTTAGTCCCTGTCTGCCTCAATTTCCTCATTTGTAAAATGAGAATAATAATAGCACCTACTTCCTAGAATTGTTGTGAGGACCAAATGAGAAAATGTATGTATAGTAGCTGGAAAATCCTAAAGCATTATATAATTAGCAACTTATAATTTCTATCCATACCCATATCTATATCTATTTCCACATTTAGTTATATATCCGTATCTATAGCTGTACCTATATTCATATCTATATGGTAACATAGTCATATTTTCTGACAATATTCTCTTTCCTGTTTTCACATTATTTCATAGCAGTGTTTCATATTTTGCATGTCTGCATGATACATAGAGCTTCTTATATCTTGAGAAATATTTTGATATGTATTGTACTTTTGATTGTGTTGCTACCAAACCATAAAATTAAATTTTTCCACCTGGTTGCTAGTCCCCTTTTAAAAGAAAAAAGCTGTGGTAGGAAGAGGAAAAAAAAAAGAAAAATGCATTAGGGATTAATGAAAACATTCACTTGCTACCAAATGAAATTTTAAATTGCTTTGTGAGTTAGCAGGTTAGGACTTGTTTGCAACTGAAATTAATTCCAAATTTCCTAATTAATATAGAAAAATAGGATATGGTAATGATTAATTCATCAAATATTTATTGAGCTCTGACTATGTTGTAAGCACAAGAGCTAAACTACATGAAAGATACAGTGTCATATGAGATATGGTGTTAGGTGCTGGCTGCTTATGCTCCCACAGGTTGAGGTGGAGAAAGAAGAGTATATGAAGTCAATATTAACAAGAAGTAAGCAGATATTAACAGGACCGGGGAGATAATATGCTTGGCATGTTGGCTGTAGGTCATGGTCTAAACCAGGGGTGGGGAACCTGTGGCCTCAAGGCCACATATGGCCTTCTAGGTCCTTGGGTGAGGCCTTTTGACTGAGTCCAAATTTTACCAAACGAAGCCTTTTATTAAGGAGATTTGTCCTGTGAAGTTTGGATTCAGTCAAAGGGCCACACTTGAGGACCTAGAGGGCCACATGTGGCCTCAAGGCTGCAGTTCCCCACCCCTGGACAAACAAAACAGCTCTGCTGAGATAAAAGCCAAGCATCCACAAAGGCAAACAATCCAGAGGGATAAGGAGGAATGCTTGAAATAAACCTGGGTCTAAAAGTTCCAAAGCTGGACCAAAGTTAGGAAAACATCATGGTGTAACAACAATGTTGCTAGCAGCTGCTGTGAGGTAAAAGACCCAATGAGTCCAGCAACAAGGAGGGCTGCTAGCACAGGGGCTTTGATCTGCTTTTCTAAGAAAAGCAACTTTAAGGGGTTAATCACATACATAGTTACCAAAAAGAGAAGCACCAACATCTGGGTTTTCAAGCTAGGGGGGTGATGCTCTTAACAATGGCTGCCCAGAGTCTCATGTAGTCAAATCACACAACACTCTTCCAGTGAGGGAGATCCCTGAACAAAACACTAACCTCTGAGTTTATATACCCTGTTCCAGGTCAAAGGGCATCACAATCAAGCAACTCAAAACCATGTGATGCTTCTTCAGGCATCATAACCATGCCACTCAAACCTATGTGAACTAGGTTTTCTTGTTTCTTAAGCAGGTCATCAAAGACTACGGGATTTAATCTAAGAAACAAAAGCATTTGATTACTTCAGTGTTCCAAAAAGGAAAACAGTAAAAAAGTGCCACCTTAATTACCGATACACATGGGGTGGTGGAGAACATAAAGTACTCGCAAGTGATAGTTTATCTCCTACAAGGAATCAGCATTCTTTTATGGTGGCAACGGCTAGCCATATTCTCTCCTCACTCAACTGCAACAACATATCTATAGATCTCTGCCTTCAAGGCTCTTATGTGCTAATGGAGGAAATAAGACACAGATATGTACAATGAAAGCTAGCGCTTCATAGGAGCTATATGAATGGCACAAACTAAGTACAAAGAGAATGCAGAGGACTGTGAGATCATATGTAGCTCAGAAGATCAGGAAAAATATTGTAGAAAAGACATGAACTATGGTTCAAAGAATAGATGGGATTTCAATTAGTGAAGATGGAATAGAGGAATATGGGAATAGTGCAAGTAAAGCTATGAAGGAAGGAAAGCATAATGCATACCTATGAAAGAGTAATTTAAACTGGCTAAAGCAAAGGACATAGGTTGGAAAGTAGCAGAAGGTGATGTCAGAAAAGAGAGTTGGGGCCAGATTGTAGAATGTCTTGAATTCCAGGCTTGGCATTAGATTCTACTGTCACTTCTATAGTTGGTTTCTCTGCTCTTAGATCATATGAAGCCTCAGAACCATACCTAACCGTGAGTGTACTCGGACTAGCTAGGAGTAAGTTTTCATCAAAGGATATCACCTCCTGGTAACTTGACTTAATTCATTTATTTTTCCCAATTAACCAGCATTAATTTTTTTTCTTCTTACATATGCACACACACACACACACACATAGAGAAACAGAGAGAGACAGACAGACAGACACACAAAGAGCGAAGAAAAACAAATCCCTTGTAACAAACATGCATCATCAAGCAAAACAAATTTCCTAAAAATATATGCCTAATTTTTATCTTTATCTGTAAGGAAGTAACTAATACTCTTTATCACTGACATTGTAGAACATGATTAGTCATTGTACTGATCAGAGTTGTTAAATCATTTGAAGTTGTATGTCTTACCATGTTATTGTTATCACATAAAGTATTGTCCTGTTTCTGTTCATTTCATTCTGCCCAAATTATACTGTGTATACCCTTTGACCAGTGACATCATTATTATGCTTTGTTGTTCAGTCCTTTTTAATCATGTCTGACTCTTCTTGACCCTATATTGGATTTTCTTGGCAGATACTGGAGTGGTTTGCCGTTTCCTTCTCCAGCCCATTTTACAGATGAGGAAACTGAAGCAAACAGAGTCAAGTGACTTGCCCAGGTTCACATAGCTAGTAAGTGCCTGAGGCCAAATTTGAACCTAGGACTTCCTGACTCCAAGTCCGGCACTTTATCCACTGCATCACCTAGCTGCCCCAATTATTATGCTACCAGAGTGTTTTGGAGCCATTTCGCACCCTTTAGAGAAAGCCAATTGTTGAATTTTCAGTGTGACCATTCATACCTCAGATATTGGCAAATGCTATCAACAGGACTTGATTTATTGTTTTGTTGATTCTCTGGATTTAAGAAAGGGAAGGAGAAAATGTTAGTGATGCAGTTTAATAGAAGTATATTATGTGTTTGGTCCCTCCATCCACTCACAGAGAACTTGTTAAACATTTGCCAACATGCCCTTGCCTATACCCCAAAGAGGTAAAAAAGAAAAAAAAACAAGAGGAAAAGAACCTATATGTTCAAAAATATTTGTATTAGCTCTTTTTGTAATGGCAAAGAACTGGAAGCTAAGAGGATGTCCTTAAATTGGGAAATGACTAAATAAATTATGGCATATTAATATGGATATTATTGTTCTGTTGGAAATTATAAAAGGGCCAGCTTCAGAGAAACCTGAAAAAACTTGTAATATCTGATTTCTTTCATTTACTAAGCAAATGATTATTAATCATCTACTCCACAAATCCTTGTAGTTCAATTCAAGACCCATTCCAGAATTCATCCAACACCTTGTACAAACAAACAGATCCAAGGCACCAGATAATGATGTTCTCTTTCAAGAGAAGACAATACTCCTCCCGTCAACTAGCACCTCCACCCAGTAGAAAGCAAAGACAACACAAGAGGCAAATTTAAGGCAATGTATCAATTGCTTTGAGGCTATGGCTTCCTATCAGGACTGGCTTGATATGAACTCAGTGTCTTGCTCAGAGACACTGCTCTGCAAATTCCCAGAAATCTGTGAAGCATCCATTACTGAAGCATCCAATATCAACCAGAAGACCGTTGTTCTGGGTTTTATTCTTGTGGCATTATCACCAAATCTAGGTGGGACAGGTGATGTTTTCTGTTGACATGGCAGTAGCTGTGGGGCATGGATGACTGGTTCTATGGTTGCATCCCAGAGCTCCTCAGGTGCTTCTTCTGCTAGGGATAACCCAGCAGCAGCTGTGACAGCTCTGAGTTGCTGTCAGTATGAGACAGAAGGCTCTCCAGTGCCGAAGGGGTGTGTTGGTGTTTCAACAATCTGACTAGCAGCTGCTGTGGGGATGTAAAACCAACAACAACCAGCTCACAGAACACTGCAGGCCCAGGTTCTTTTGATTTGCTTTACTAAGGAAAGCAACATTAAGGGGTTAACAATCTTACTTTAATCCAACATACACATATCATTCACTTAGTTCTGGTGGAAAAGCCAGCACCCTGAACTTCAGAGCAAATACAAACAAATTACAAACATACATTTATAAACAGACCAAATACAATTCATAGTTACCAACTTCTGAGTTCAGCCAGGAGCTCGACAACGGCTGGCTCAGAGTCACACATCACTATTGCTGCAGCTCAGAGCTCTGAAAAAAGAAAGCCAACCTCTCATTTTGTGTATCACACATGCGACTCACCCACGTGACCTAAAATCATCACAAAAATGCGACTTAAATTCATGTGGTCTAAAAGCCTCTGATGTCACAAGCATGTCACTTGAACCCATGTAAACTAGGCCTTGAGGCAAGGAGGTCATCAAAGACTTCTAATTTAATCAAGGAAACAACGGCCAAATTCTTCAAGGGCACTTGGTTGAATAAATGCTAAGAGCCCATCTTGATTCCCAATATTCAGGCAGGCTATGGATTTTCTAGGTATTTTCTTCTAGGCTTTTAATTACCCATCTTCATTGCATAATATTAATAATTACCACTTTACCTAAAGGATATTAGGTCTTGAAGCAGCATTGGATAATGTCCACAGGACACATTTTTATGATTTCTGTCAGAATAGAGACCCAGTCTGTTAAGCTGGAAGGAAGGAAAGGAGGAAATGACCACAAACCATCCCACCAAAGACAAATAGACACTGTAGCTGAGTTGAAGACTGATCTTTTAGCACTATAATAATTCCAATGCAGCTCTGGGTATAACAGACCTGAGCAGGATTGGTTTTTTTTTTTGGTATTTATTTAGTATTTAATTTTCTCCCAGTTACACATAAAAACAATTTTAACATTTGTTTTTAAAACTTTGAGCTCCAAATTCTTTCCCTTCCTACCTCCCCAACGCCCCTCATTGAGAAGACAAGCAATTTGATATAGCTTATACACATAGCAATTTGACATAGCTTATATAGATGTACAAAACATATCCATGATAGTCATGTTGTGAGAGAAAACATAAGACAAGAAAAAACCTCAAGAAAAATAAAGTAAAAACAAAATATGCTTCAATCTACTCAGACACCATCAGTTAGTTCTTTATCTGGGGATGGATAGCATTTTTCATCATAAGTCCTTCAGAGTTATCTTGGACCATTGTATTGCTGAGAATAGCTAAGTCATTCACAGCTGATAATCTTACAATATTGCTGTTACTTTGCACCCAGTACATTTCACTTGGCATCAACCCATGCAAGTCTTCCCAGGCTTTTCTGCTCATCATTTCTTATAGTATAATAGTATTCCATCATTACATACCACAATTTGTTTAGCCATTCCCCATTTGATGGGCATCTCCTCAATTTCTAATTTTTTACCCACAGAAAAAAGCTGCTATAAATATTTTTGTACTTATAGGTCCTTTTCCTTTCTTTAATCTCTTTTGGGACAGAGACCTAGTAGTGGTATTGCTACGTCAAAGGATATGCATGTTTTTATAGCCCTTTGGGCACAGTTCCAAATTGCTCTGTAGAATGCTTGAATCAGTTCACAACTCCTCCAACAATGCCAACAACTCTGGTTAATGTCTCATTTTCCCTCATCTCCTTCAACATTTGCCATTTACCTTTTCTGTCCTTTTAGTCAATCTAATAGGTATAAGACAGCACCTCAGAATTGTTATAATTTTCATTTCTCCAATCAATAGTGAATTAGAATATTTTTTCATATGGCTATAGATAGCTTTGATTACTTCATCTGAAAACTGATTATATCTTTTGATCATTTATGAATTGGGGAATGGCTCTTATTTTGTAAATTTGACATCATTCTCTATATGTTAGAGAAATGAGGTCTTTATCAGAGAAACTTGCTTCAATTTTTTTTCACAGATACTATTGCTAACTGTATTTCCCTCCATCTGATTCCCTTAACATTGTTAATTCTATTCTCTCTCTCCTTTTGCCTTGTCCTACCTCAAAAATATTTTGCTTCTGACTTCTCCCTTCTCCAATCTGCCCTCTCTTCTGTCACCCCATCACCCATTCTCTTATCCCCTTTCCTCTTTACTTTCCTGTAGGGTAAGACAGATTTCTATATCCAATTACATGTATATGTTTTTTCCCTCTTTGAGCCAATTTTGATGAGAGTAAAGTTCACTTACTACCCCTCACCTCCTCCCCTTCCTTTCCACTGTAAAGGCTTTTTCTTGCCTCTTTTATGTGAGATAATTTACCCCATTCTACCTCTCCCTTTCTCTTCTCCCAGTATATTCTTCTCTCACCACTTAATTTATTTTTAGTTATCATCCCTTCATATTCAACTCACACCTGTGCCCTCTGTCTATATATATTCTTTCTAACTACCCTAATAATTAGAAAGGTCTTATGAGTTATAAATATCTTCCCATGTAGGAATGTAAACAATTTAACCTTATTAAGTCCCTTATGATTTTCCTTTCCTGTTTACCTTTTTATACTTCTCTTGAGTCTTATATTTGAAAGTCAAATTTTCTATTCAGCTCTGGTCATTTCATCAAGGATGCTTGAAAGTCCTCTATTTTATTGAATATCCACTTTTCCCCTGAAGGATCATAGTCAGTTTTTCTGGGTAGGTGATTCTTAGTTGTAATACTAGCTTTTTTGCCTTCCAGAATATCATATTCCAAGTCTTTAATGTAGACGCTGGCTTGACTTTTAACTGTCTGTTAAAGTAGGGTTCTGCTTCCAGGGCGGGGGGCACACCATCACAAGCTTCAGGGGTTTTGTGTAGCTGTTTTCAGAGATATTTCTAGGGATCTGTAAGTTTTCAGTTCTTCCAAAGTGATATGATCTAAGGAGATGTGTTTTCTGCTCTCCTGGCCTGTGCTCTGGTATGTGAGCGACTACGAGCACTCTTCTGCCCTGGAACTATGTAGAGGATTTCCCCCTCCCCTGTGGCTGGAAGCTCTGCTCCTCCTCTTTGCCCTGGGTCTGCCATCCAGGACTGGGACCCAGATCTGAGTGTGGGCAAAGAAACAGAGTCTTGCCTCAGTGCTAGCACAGAAACCCTCATAATCTCCTTCTGACCAGATGTTTGACCACCTTACTATCTCAGGGCTGAGAGCCCCAGAAGCAGCTGCTGCTGCTGTCCCTGCCACTGCTGATTCAGTCACTCCAAGGCCTGCTTCTGGCCAGCTGGGGCTGGGCTGTGCTAGCTGGGCCTGTGCTAGACTGCACTCCATTCCCACCCTCTGCCTCAGACCATTCTTGCTGACCTTCTACATCGTCCCTGGTATCTGTGGGCCGAGAGGTCCGGAAACAGGCCTGCTTTTGCTTGCCTGAGCTGTATGTACAGGAGCAGCCTGCGCTTGACCTCCCTCCTCTCTTCCTGCCAACTTAAGTTGTCTTAGGCTGGAAATTTGTTTGACTCTTTCTTTTTATGGGTTTTGCTGCTCTAGAATTTGTTAAAAGATATTTGGAGGGTTTTGGAGGAGAGGCCAGGTGAGTCCCTGCTTTTACTCCTCCTTTTTGGCTCCACCTTCAACCTGGGCAGGATCTTAACAGTCATCTAGGAGAGGTGCTTAGATTTGCTCTTGAAGTGTAAGAATGGTCACAATCCTGCTGCCTCTGAGAAGAATTCTTTCATCCAGTGGAGCTTTGAACTGACCCCAGTAAGCATTTATGGTTAGTAAAGAGTAGAGCTGGGTAACACTAGTAACTAACAGAATCTCCTCTTATATAGGCATTTTCTATGTGTATTATTGACTTACAATGAAAAGTGTTTGATGGTAGTGGTGTGGAAATAGTAATTATGGTATATTTTGTCTCCTGTCTCAAAGTAGCTTGTGTATGGCTGCTACGTTTCACGTGACTCTCTCCTTTCTGGTCCTCTCCTAACCTAGAGCAGAGGAATCTAATCACCATAATGGCAGGTCTGTGATAACTTAGTAAGTTAGAGCTAACCTAGGCTGCTTTACATCATGAAGTCTTCTCCTCCTCACCAGCTATCTTGGCACATTGGAGAAATCTCAACCTTGCCTTGCTCTCCTGATTGGTATGACTACCGGCTCGGATCGCTAAGTAATGATAAATGATTATAATAGCATTTTAAGGTTTGTGGCATGCTTAAAATGTCATCTCATTTTATCCTCCAAACAACCCTGTTGTTATCCCTATTTTATAGAAACTGAGATTGAGAAAATTTAAGTGACTTGCCTAGGGCCCTATAGTTGAATTAATAAATGTCTGAGGAAGGATTTGAATTCAGGTCTTCCTGACTCTAGATCAGTTTTCTATCTACTTCACTATCCTACCATCTAGCTTCCAGGGCCCAACCATTCCCCACTGTCACCATTCAACAATCTAAACTTCTCCTCTTCCTTCTTCCTGGCCTTCTCCCACACCCCAACATTTCTAGCTCCCCTTTATATGTAAGTTTTTCCCATTAGAATGTAAGCTTCTTCAGGGTAGGAGCTCTTATCTACATCACTTAGTACAGTGCCTGGCACATAGTATTTAATGAATGGTCTACCTATCTAACTGTCTGTCTGTCTGTCTGTCGCTTGTTCTGGAACACTGTTCTATCTGTTTAGGGAAGGAGTTCCTGAACTTTTAAATTTCTTGGGCTCCTTGGCTTTCCTATTCCTTCAATTTAATATGAGAGGATTTGGCCAAGTTTTCCTCTGGCACCCTGGACAAGTTTCTTGGACACTCTAAGGGTATGTATGTCTCAGAATGGGGTCTCCTGCCTTAGGAATATGTTTGAGAGTTCCAGACATTATAGAGCTCATCAAAACATCTGCTCTGACAGCTGTGACTGTGCCGATCCCCTCGGCCTAGTCCTGCTTTCTCAGTTCGAAGGACTTTCCTGAAACTTAACTACTTCCCATGCCTCAGTTTTTTTAACCGTGCAAACCTTTGGTTTATTTTCCCCAGGGCAGGATCATGGATGCATATATGGAAAGCAGGAAGTGATCCTGAAAGCCACCTAGTCCAATCTCACTTGTTACAGATGAGATAAGTTGGGCCTACAAAAGGTTAAATAATTAGTCTAAAGTGACTACCACAGACAGCAAGAGGTGAGGCTGCGATTCAAACACAGATGCTCTCGTTCCAGACACAGTTCTCTTTTCTCTACCCCTCAACTTCTCTCACAGGTCTGCATTCAGACTGTCCTGGCTTATCTGAATCACTCTGCCCTAAATCTGACTATCTCTTGTATTCCATCAGCTGTCAACTAGACACCGGATCACACAGTCCAGCCCCCTACCAAAGCTGTCAGTCTTACTGGTCTCAAGGGGAAGATACTGCCATTTCTACTCAGGTTAGGGTAGCATTCCCCTCTCACTGACTTCAGCTCACATCTAGAAGAAACATGCAAGGCAGAGATCTCAGGGGTGACAGAATATTCCTCCTCCCTTCCTAGCCTACTTTCGAAGTGCAAAAATGTACAAGAAATACCAGTTATCTCAAAGGTCATCATATATATTCCCAGTTCCCTTGGTGGGGAGTGGTCAACCATTATACAGGGAAAATGTGAGCATCAAGTCCACTTATCTTTTTTGTCATTTGCTATTAAATAAGGTTACAGGTTTTGTGAGGACACAACGGAACATAATCGCCAAAGTAAGGTCTTAGAATGTTCCATTGCTAGGGCAAATAATGTAGTGCTGCTATGCATTTGAAATTTATATACATATATATATTATACATAATATGTATACATATACACACATTTTTAAAAAAAGGTCCAATTCTACCAATTTTCAAGAAACTTGAGAATTTCACCAATTTATCAAGAAAATTAATATTTATACAGTACAGTAATATAAAGGCTTACAAAGGACTTTCCCTATTATAATTTTGTGAGGTAAGCAGCATAAATATGGTGGCATAGTGGATAAGAATGCCAGGTCTGGAGTAAGGAAGACTCATTTTCTTGGTTCAAATCTGGCCTCAGAACACTTACTAGCTGTGTGACCTTGGGCAAGTCACTCAACCCTGTTTGCTTACATTTCCTCCTTTGTAAAATGAGCTGGAGCAGGAAATGGTAAACCACTCTGGCATCTTTGTCAAGAAAGCCCCAAATGGGGTCATAAGAGTTAGAAACAACTAAACAACTGTTTCTACTTGAGTTTGATGCCACTGCTTTACCACACCTTGCCTCATGTTTTTAGACATTTTGTGCCATTTTATTGTGCTTATATGCTTTCACTCTTCAGTCATATATTACAAAAACAAAAACAAAACCCATGCTTATACATTATGATAAAAGCAGTTGGCACCAATGTACTTTCACTGGTCTAGGGCCTGATGTAATGTGGTTGTTGTTCAGTTGTGTCTGACTCTTCATGAGCCCACTGGGGATTTTCTTGGAAAAAATACTGGTGTGGTTTGCCATTTCCTTCTCCAGCTCATTCTACTGAAGAGGAAAATGAGGCAAATAGGGCTAAATGACTTAGCCAGGGTCACACAGCTAATAAGTGTCTGAGGCTGGATTTGAACCCAGGTCCTCCTGACTCTAGGGCCAGCATGCTATCCACTGCACCACCTAGTCTATATCACCCTGTATTGTGGCAGAACACTATTGCTTATGAGAAGCTTTGGTCCAGCTTACTTTGAGGGTAACAGTTCTCACAGGGTGGAAAAGCATGGTTAAGCAACAAACTCTAGTGAACCAAGCTAAGAACAACTGAGTTATAAGATACCTGGGTTGCTTTGTCTTCTTAGTGTCAATGAGTACTGAAGGAAGGAAAACAAAGATAAAGAAACAGGTTCAAAACCCTAGACAGACAATGTCACTGGCTACGACTCCTGGTTTTGATTCATGCGGATTTAGGGTTTTCTTGGCTGGCACTGTATGACCAGATCATTGAGCTTGCTCCCATGTAGGCCTGAAGTGCTATGTTTCTTGTGTGTATGATTAGATAATCTCTCTTCCCTAATTTTTCATTACATTCTTTTTCCCAGTTCTCAATTCTACCTCTTGGTTTTGTTTTGTTTTTTTTTTTGAGCCACTCTTAAGCAATCTCATTTGCTAAATCATCTTTCATGGCCTGCTCTCTAAGCATACGTGAGCATTAAGGTCCTGTCATCTCTTCTAGGCAGCTTTGTGGTACAGTTGATAGAATACTGGGCCTTGAGTCAGGATAAATAGTCCAATTTCACTTACTTCCTGGCTGTGTGACCCTGGGCAAGTCAATTCACCTCCACTGCCTTATCTTCACCTTGAGCAAGAATCCTACCTTATCATTTGCTAGATGATATTTTTTTTTAATCAGGATATCCCATAGACATCAGAAATTCAACATGTCCAAAAAATAACTCATTATTTTTCCTCCAAAAACCCATGGGTCTTCCTAACTTCCCTACCTCTATTAGGGACACTATAGTTCTTTCAGTCACCCAAGATAGCAAAATAGGAGGCAGATTCAACTCTTCTGTTTTCCTGACCTCCTCACCCCCATACCCAGTCAGGTACCAAGCCTTGTCAATTCTGTCTCTACACTGACTATCCCATCCCTCTCCTTCTCTGTACTCACACAGCCACTAACCCATTCAAGCCTTCGTCACTCCTCATTTTGTTTGCTGTTGTTATTTTTCAGTTGTGTCTGACTCTTCATGAAGCTATTTGGGGTTTTCTTGGCAAAGATACTGGCGTGGTTTGCTATTTCCTTCTCCAGCTCATTTTACAGATGAAGAAACTGAGGCAAACATAGTTAAATGACTTGCCCAGGGTCACACAGCTAGGAAGTGTCTGAGGCCAGATTTGAACTCAGGAAGAGGAGTCTTCCTGGCTCCAAGCCCAGTGCTCTATCCACTGTGCCATCTAACTGCCCACTTCTCACTTAGACTACTACAGTAGCCCCCAAATGGTCTCCCTGACTGTGGTGTCTCCCCTCTTATCCATTGCGAACTCATCAACTCATCTACCCAAATAATATTATTAAACCACAGATATGACCATGTCACTTCCCTGCTCAAGAAGCACCCATGACTCTTTATTAATTAAACTCTTCTATTTGGCATTTTAAACTTTTGACCATCTGCTTCTAATTTATCTTTCCAGATTGATTTCACATAATTCCTCATCACACATTCCACATTCCAGCCAAACTGACCTACTTGCTATTCCCCCTACATGACATGTTATTTCCTCCCTTTGGACCTTAGCATAGGCTATCCATATGCCTAGAATGCTCTCTCACTTGGAATCCCTTGCTCTCTTCAAGCTTCAGCTCAAAAGAACCTGGACTCTGGTATCTAAGATCTTTCCTGATCGTCCCATCCTTTTATAAGTGTCTCCTCCCCAAATTATCTTGCATTTACTTAGTGCTTATTTAATATTTACTTATGTGTGTATTCATTTCTTCCTGCCTATCCCAACCATCCCAGTACAATGTAACCTTGATTCAAGTATGTTGTCTTTGTATCAGCACAGCCCCTAACATGGTGCCTGGGACATAGTAGGTGAGTAATAATTTTTTTAAAAAAATTTAATTCCTTGGATTCAACCCAATTTTAATATTGCTTTCTTTCAAAAGGCTTAAAGAATCCTAGAATAGGGACTGTGTCAATTCTTAGTACTTAAACTCTACCAGTTCAAATGTTTTTCTGCATAGAGCATTCCTGAAAGGATGGCTTGTCTTGTAGATTTCATCCTCTGTCCTTTTGTGTTTTCTTTTTACACCATCTGGTCCCTGTCTCTGGCTATCGTGTCCTGATATAACCAGAGAAATTGCTTTGAGATTTTCAGTTGAAAGCCATTGTGATGACTAGACCTCCTTTTCCACAGCATTTAACCTATTATTTTAAATTAGTGCCAGACAACAGATGGACATCCTGAGTGCTTACACTAGAACTCTTGAGATATTAAAAGAACCTGAGGAAGCCTCCAGCCTGTTCAGCAAAAATTTCTTTGGAGAAAGGCATGGACAAAAATGCCACAGGATGAGGAAGCTTGTGGGTGTGTGTATGGAAGAGAGGCTTAGAGATGAAGGTTTTGACCTACTTGGATGAGAGAAGTACCTGCACCAATGAGACCACAGATCTATCCAAGAAAATGATCCAATTGGTCATTGAAGAACACATAGAAAAATATAAGAGATACAGTGAGGTAGTTGGGGAGTACTATGGGAAA
>CM053626.1:219554244-219571457 GCA_028646595.1 Phalanger gymnotis | reverse complement strand
AAAGAAAGAAAGAAAGAAAGAAAGAAAGAAAGAAAGAAAGAAAGAAAGGAAGGAAGGAAGGAAGGAAGGAAGAAAGAAAGAAAGAAAGAAAGAAAGAAAGAAAGAAAGAAAGAAAGAAAGGAAGGAAGGAAGGAAGGAAGGAAGAAAGGAAGGAAGGAAGAAAGGAAGAAAGAAAGAAGGAAGAAAGAAAGAAGGAAGGAAGGAAGGAAGGAAGAAAGAAAGAAAGAAAGGAAGGAAGAAGGAAGGAAGGAAGGAAGGAAGGAAAGAAGGAAGGAAGGAAGGGAGAGAGAGAAAGATAGAAAGAAAGAAAGAAAGAAGAGAAGGAAGAAAGGAAGGAATGAAGGAAAGAAGAAAGGAAGGAAGGAAAGAAGAAAGGAAGGAAGGAAGGAAGAAAAGAGTATTTATTACATTTTTCCCGTGTGCCAGGTATTGTGCTAAGTGACTAAGAGCTGGGAAGCTAATAGAAAGCCCCTGCCCTCAAGAATCTTACATTCTAAAAGGGGAATGATAATAATAACAATAATAACAGTAACGACAATACTAACTAACATTAACATAGTGTTTTAAGGCTTGCAAGGGATTTTACAAATATTATCTCAGGGAAACTGAGGCAACTAGCATTTCAGTTACTCCCTCAGAGCCCCAAAACTCCTAGGTGTCTTAGGCTAGGTTCAAACTCGGGTCTTCCTGGTTTCAAGTCCAGGGATCTTGTCTTGGAGGCACTGGGCTACCTGATAATACTCACTAGTGGTCCAGAGTTTGCACTTCTGACCCCTCCACCAAGCAGGGAGGATGATGTCTCTTAGAGCTCTATTTTTGCCACTAATTAGTTCTATGATTGAGGAAATCCCTGAGCCTCAGCTTCCTCATCTTTAAGGTTATTAAGTATTTCCTCTCCTACCAGAGAGTTGGGTGAGTGTCGTTTTTTAATGACGCTGGCACTGTAATGTTAGCACTCATTAGTCCTTTCCAAAGAAATGTCAGCTGTGGATCACTGAACATAGAAGTGTAGAAGGGATGATGAATCCCCTATATACATAAATACACACACGCACACACACACACACACACACACACACACACACACACACACACACATGCCCTTCCTACACCATCACCATGACTACCACTACCACCATCCTAGTCCTGAGTTTCCTTTCCATCCCCTGTAAACAGAATGAGCAAATCTTTACACATTAGCTTCATTCCTACTTATGCTCCTATTTAAAAGCAACAATTAACAAGAAAACTACGGAAAGCTATCAGTAGAGTTGGTTGTTCTGCTAAATCATAGGATCTCCAGAGATCTGTTTAACAAGTCAAAAAGATCTGAGCAGTTGGGTAAAATGGAAACAAATGAATAATTCTGTGACCAGTGGCCCAGAACTCATCTAAGCCTCGGAGCTCACATAGTCCAGCTATAATCCTGGGGACTTACCCCAAAAAGAATAAATTAGAGGTTATCTCGGAGGGAAGACACTAGGATTAAGGAAGACTGGAAAAAGTTTCTTGCAGAAGGTGGGACTCTAGCCGAGACTTGAAGGAAGCCAGGGAAGTCAGGAGGCAGAGAAGTGCAAGGAGAGTGTTTCATGAGGCATCAGGGATACCAGTGAAAACATTCAGAGTCTAGAGATGGAGTACTGTGTTCATGGAATGAGAAGGAGGCCCAATGTCACTGGATCACCAGGTATGTGGAGGGGAGTAAGGTGTGAGAAGCATGGGTAAGTAGGAAGGGGCCGAATTATGAAGAACTTTAAAAGCCGAATACAAGATTCATATTTGATACTGGAGATAATAGGAAACTGAGAATTTATTGAACTAGAGGGGAAAGGGAGGGAGTAAGGTAATACAATCAGATCTAGAATTTTATGAAGACAACACTTACTATAAAAGCATGAAGAATGGATAATAACAAAAATGAATGAGGGAGGAAGGAAATAAGCATTTATATAGTACCTGCTATGTGCAGATGCTGCACCAAGTGCTTTTTACAAATGTTATCTCGTCTGGTCTTCAGAATAACCCTATAACTGAGGGAACTGAGGCAAACAGAAGTTAAGCAATTTGCCCTGGGGTCACACAACAAGTGTCTGAGGCTGTATTTGAACTCCAGTCTTCCTGACTGCTGGCCCAGCATTATACATTTTGCTGCCAGCTCAGTAATAAAACATCTATCAAGGAACTGTGCTTGTCCGTCACTCTCTAGACCACAGAAGTCCACAGACAGTACAGAAGCTGTTTCAGAATCAAGGAGCTCTAGGAAATATACTTTAAGTCCATTTTTGATTAGCCAAAAGAGTGGAGAAAATCCTACATGGTTCAAAATAAAATGTTCAACTCTCATTTCTAGTAGGAATGGTCATGACGATACAGGAAACATGGACCCTGGACTTATGGGACACGGACTTGAGATAAAACAGATACTTCTGCAATCAGTACTTATCTTGTGCTCACTACACTGTCACAGGTAAGGACCTCTAACTGCTTCTTACCTCATCATTCATGGAGCAGGGTGGGTGGACTTAATAGCTAGTCCCACAAAGAAAAGCCTGCAACTGCTATGCTACCTTGCTCCTACTCTCTGACATGAGCATGAGACCTCTATCCCGTAGCCATAAGGCTCATCATTTCTCATTATCTTTCTTGCTCCCTTATCAGACCAAGATGGGCAGCTAGGTGGTGCAGTGGATAGAATACTGACCAGGAAGACTCATCTTTCTGAGTTCAAATCTGGCCTCACACATTTACTAACTGTGTGACCATATTCAAGTCACTTCCCCTTGTTTGATTCAGTTTCCTCATCTATAAAATGAGCTAGAGAAGGAAATGTCAAAAACATTCCAGAATCTTTGCCATTAAGGAGTTACGATGAGTCAGACACAACTGAAACAACTCAGCGACAACATCAGACCAAATTCCCTGACACTGAGCTACAGAGTTTGGGAGAATGGAGGTAGATGGGGTAATAAAGTTGATTTACTCAACAATGCATACTTATTAAGTGCCTACTATGTGTACCACTCTGTGCCAAGTGTTTTGGAAAACAAACATGAAATAAGGTGAGTCCAGTCATAGGGTTCTTTATAACATAATACTAAAATTGAGGCATAGGCAAAAATAACTGCCATATAAATTAAGAAGTAAGAGATGTGCAGAGGATATCTGAATAAAACACAGGAGATTTAGGAGACAGAGATTAGTTCTAGCTAGAGGTTGGGCAGAAGGGTAAGGATGTGGTGGATAAGGTCACATCTGAGCTGGACCTTGGATCGTGATGGCCCCCAGAGGATTCTGAAATCTTGCTCCCAAGGCTCCTCTTTAGAAGAGTTCCAATGAAGGTCACCAAAGGAGAATTCTGTCTCATTTGAACAGCTTCCTAACCATCAAGTCTCAGTCAGCAGTTTTCTTTTAAAAGTAAAAGCAAAAACTAGAAACTGGTGCTGGACTGCTCTTTTAGCAATCTATAGTGTTTAAAGCCCATCCTGCCAGGCCATTTCTAACACAATAGTCAGCATAAATTGGCTGCTGGGTCAGAATCAAGGTGGCGAGCTCTCTCTGAGGTCTTCGAAGGTCAGGCAGCTGCATTCAAAGATGAGATCCATGGGAAATTATTGAGCCCAGCCATACAGCAGCCTATTATCCAATCATTTTTCCTTCTCATCAAGATAAGCACAACTTACTTATCTTCAGAAAGCATTCATTAAATACTTATCTGCATGTGGTATGGTGGTACCACAAAATTCATGATTTTGCATTGCCAAGCTGACAGCTCTGAGTCAGACCATATTAATATAGCTTAACATAAAGTTCCTATAGATGATTAGTGATGGGTGTGCAAGCATATGTGGATGAATGTGTCAGAGATAGAGACAAAGACAGTGACAGAGATAGGTACAGACACAGAGAGACACAAACAGACTGGCGGGTAGGCACGTACCCATACAGGCACACACCCATATGGCAGAGATTCCAGTCATTTGCCAGAATACAAGGGACATTTTCAGCTGTCCAGAGAGGTCCTCTCCTTTCTCTAGAACATCAGATACTAATGTGGTGTCTGTGCTTGGTGAAACATGTTCGTCTTATATTGTACAGAGCCTGTTATCCCATTTACTGACTCATTACCTGCCATCGATCCAGTTTCTTCTTAGCTATGGCTCTTTAAAGTCCGTCCAAGAGACAAACTGGGGGAATTCCAGCTTCTCTCTTCTCTGATTCCCATTACGAGATTATTAGTGACTAAATTGTTACTGTGATAGGATCTGGACAGATGCCTTCCAGGTGTCTGGCTGTGGACCAAATGTAAAGGCAATTTTGGTAAAGGGATATTTATAAACTCTTGGAGCCAAGTTCTGGACCTCTTTAACCCCTTCCCTACTGATGCCTCTCAGGATCATAATAGTACAGTCCATTTAAAGTGGTCAGGATGACGATGGATAGACATACTTGACCTATATTTTCCAACATACTCTGTAAGGCCCATGATACTGAAACAATATGTGTCTGATGCAGTATAGACAGTGGTATATTTATCTCTGGTAGGTTTGAAGAATTAGAGTTTGTCTTCTGTTCAAATGCTTCACAGAGGTAAAGGTACATTAAATAAGACTCCTAATGATTTGTCTTGGCAGAAAGCATTGTTCACTAAAAAGCACAGTCTGGGAAGATGGGATAAGAAGCCTTTAGCTACTATATTCTGAACTGGATTGAAAATTCATGAATTGCTAAGGATATTCATTCATTCATCCATCCATCCATCAGTGATCCTAAGATCAATTCAGTTATTCAATTAATCATCCTTTATTGAGTATCAACTGAGTACAAGACCATTGCTACATTTGAAGGAAGGAATTTTCTTGGAGATGTAGTGCCTAACTTCAGGGTCACCATTGTAAACAGAGCTATCAGCCAATAAGCTCTTTTAATTTAATGCTGTCTCTAATTTACTCATCATAAATCTTACATTAAAATCAAAAGATCTTTTCAGTGTCAGATTATCTCTGGGTGAGGCAAGTGCACTGATATTTGGATTTGAAATACCCTAATTTTAGCTCTGCCATTATTTAACTATTTGATCTTAGAATACCACTACAATAACTAAAAAATCAAAGTTGTAGGAAAGGAAGGAACAAATATTTATTAAGTGCCTATCCTGTGCCAAGCACTACAAATATTATCTCACCTGATACTCACAACAACCCTGGGAGGTAGATGCTATTCCCATCCCTATTTTTCATTTAAGGTTACAAATAGAAGTTAAGTGACTTGCTCAGGATCACACAGCTAATAATGATGCTGAATTTGAACTCAGGTCTTCTTGACTCCAGGCCAGCGATCTATCCACTCCACTACCTACCAATGTAGATGTACCTAGTAGATGACCTAAAGAGCAATACCGAGATATGTGGTGCTAGTAGCTTACGACATATGACAAGTAAAGGCCTTCAAGTAAGTGGCATAAGGGATGTTATTAAGGAAATGCATTATCTGAAAAGAAGGTCAATCATATGGGAAGAAACAGATGGATGGTGTGTTGCACTGGGATCTACAGAACACAAAAAGATCTAGGAGATGGGTCCTGTGGAAGCTCTCTGGGAGAAAATGGAGAAGAATCACCCTGCATGAGAAGGCACGGATAGATTGGAGGGAATGGCTCTATGAGAATATGCATCTATTATAGTAGAGAAGGAATGACTTTTAGTCGCTTTAATTACGAACTACCTAGGTCAAAAGGCTTATAGGCTTTGCACAAAATGTCATATTTGGAATGTAATTTCAAGCAAAATTTTTTAACAGAGATTTGAACTGATTTCACTTCAGTAGAAATGATAATGATGATAATTACAGCTAGCATTTATATAATGCCTACTATGTGCCAGGCACTATGCTAAACGCTTAACAAATACCGTTTCATTTGATCCTTACTATAACCCTGGGAGGTAAGTGCTATTATTATCTTTGTTTTGTAGTCAAAGCGACTAAAGCAAACAGATATCAAGTGACCTGCCCAGGGTCACGCAGTGGTCTGAAGTTAGCTTTGAACTGAGGTCTTCCTGATGTCAGGCCCAGGGCTTTATCCACAGTAACAACTAGCTGTCTGAAAAAGTCTACTGGGTGCCCAAAAGTCATGTATTTTATGTCTATAGTTCTCATCAGAGCCTGGCACAGTTTGAGACTATCTCTAAAACTCAGGGCTTTCTAAGTACCTCCACTCAAGAAGTTACATTTTTTCTTCCTTCTGTGTGCCAAGCTAGTCCATCATCTGTTGCTCTTTCCCATCAACACCTATGTCTCATCAATTAATCATCATTTATTAAGCTCTACTATGTGTCACACACTCTACATCATTTGACTTTGTGCAACTGTGCATCCTAAATCCATTTCTCAGCTAACTTTCCCTGAGGGTGTTCTATTTGGGCCTTCCTTTCCTCATCTGTAAAATGTCTCCCTGTTTCCTAGCTTCTTCCCTGCTGCCTACAGACATGCTCAGATCTCCTCGTCCTTAAAGAGGCTTTCAGTAAACTTTCCTCCTGTGGAAGGTTTCACTTTCACTGCCAGGTTTGCAGGAAAAAAAATTGTCTACAGTAGAAGTGTTATAATTATGTAGCCAGCAAAACTGTGTTCCAGAACCATATTAAGACATAATTGAGAAATATTTAACAAAATAAATAAAAACACAGCACAACACAGGTAATGTTAATTTGTGGCTTTCTAAGTCAATATACAGTCCCACAGGGATCCATTTTACTGGCCTACGGTTTGCTGTTTCTACTTCACTTCTTATTCCCCAACCTCTTGCAATCTGGCTTCTAGCATATCCTCTACTGAAGCTGCTCTCTCTAAGGCTTTCAATGATCTCTTAATTGTTCCATCAAGTGGACTTTTCTAAGCCATCATCTTTGGCATTTCTGAAGCTCTTGAAACTGTTGACTTTCTCATCTTCCTTCATAAGCCCCTCTCCTTTGACTTCCATGATCTTGCTCTCTCTTGGTTCTCCTCCTACCTGTTTGACTGTTTTTTATTTGTGATTATTGTTACTGGATCATCAACCATCTCTTTTCTGCTTAGTATGATGTAATGGCAAGCAAAGTGGGACTTTTTGCTATTTTTTCTTTTGGAGTGCTTCTCAGCACCAAGGCTATCAAGTGCCTTTGATTGAGTCTTGCCTTTGTTTAAATCAAGAGTCTTTGATTGAATCAAGAGTCTTTGATGACCTGCTTAAGTCACAAGAAAGCCTAAGCCATGCGAGTTTGAGTCACATGGTTGTGATGCCCTCTGACCCTGAAGAAGTGTGTATAACTCTGAGGTTAGCATTTTGCTTTGGGGGCACCCTCATTGGAAGAGTGTTCATGTGATTTGGACAAATGAGAATCTGGGTAGCCGTTAAGGAGTCCCCCAGCTTTAAAAACCCAGATGTTGGTGCTTCTCTCTCTCTCTGGTGACTATGTATGTATTGCTATAGATAGACAGCAAACCTGTCTGCTGATTTTTGTTCTTTGCTCTGTTTATATAATTTCTGCTTGTAGTTTCTATTTGTGTTGTCTTTGAAGTTCAGGGTGCTGCCTTTTTGCCCTGAATTAAGTAAACGATATATGTATGTTTAATTAAAGTGAGATTGTAAACCCCTTAAAGTTACTTTCCTTAGAAAAGCAGATCAAAGAACCTGTGCAGCAGCCTTCCTGTGTGCTGGTGTTATTGTCCTTATACCTCCATAGCAGCTGCAAGCAGTATTGTTGTTATATACGACCGACTTTTTCTGGATCTTTCTGTCTTCCCTCTGTTTCCCCTCCACCTCATTAATGGCTTCATTAGTACTCACGGCTTCAGTTAATATCTCTATGTAGATGACTTCTAAATCTATTAAATCCAGCAGCAACCTCTTTCTTGAACTCTAGTCCTGAATCACCACCTGACTATTGGACATTTCCTGGCTATCTCATCAACATCTCAAAATCAATATGTCCTAAATAAAATATATTATTTTCCCTTCTTTAAATTCACCCCTCATCTAAATTTCTCCATTTTTATGCAGATTACCACCATTATCTTCCCAGTTATCCAGGTTAATAAATTCAGAGTCACTTGACTCTTCCCTTTTTCTCAGCTCCTATATCCAATCAGCTCCCATGTTTTGTCAGTTCTATCTTTACAGTGTTTTTATGGCCAGCCTCTTATTTGCATTCACATAGCAGCTATGACAGTTTAGGCTCTCAGTACTTCTTATGTTGACTTTTAAAATTATCTCCCAATTCATCTCCCTGCTTCTAGTTCCTCTTCAGTCTATTCTACATATGGACAACCATGTCATTCCACTGCTCAGAAATTTTCAGTGACTTCCCAATATCTATAAGATAAAATATAAACTTTTTGGTTTGGCATTCAAAGCCCTTCATAATCTGGCCCCAACCTGCCTTTCCCACCTTATTCCATATAACTCACTATTCAAGCTACATTGGTCTATTAGCTTTTCTCCAAACTTGACATTTCAGCTTCTGACTCCATGCATTCTAACAGACTGGTATATGCTCCATCCTCATGCCTTCTTCCAACCCTTATATTCCTTCACAGCTTCTGAGAGTGGAGGAGAATCATTCAAGGAAGTTGTCATACTTCCCCTTTAGTATGAATGAAGCATCTGTAAATAGGTTTTATTTTTGACATGAAAAACAGTAAGAATGTCAGGAACAAGAAAATTACCACTGAGGGAGAGAAAGGGCAGAGACTAAGAATGTCAAAAACAAAATTTATTTATTTCATTTTTTTTCCCTAAAGCCAACTATGTGGCATGGGTTAATGAATGTGCACTGAACCAGAACAAAGTCTGCATTAGTCATTCTATGCCCTTAAAAAACAAACAGTAACAAGCCAATAATTTAAATATGACCTGGTATTTGGCTTTTAAAAATTTCTCAAAGTATAATATTGTTCCTAAATTTCTCCCTGTCAAATATAAACAACATTTTGCTCAATGATTTATGACTATGGAGGCATAATTTGGATGTTATGTGCCTGTGAACATTCTAAGAGGTTATCCTTCCATAGCAAATCCCAGGACTTGCCATGTGTTCAGGGGACAGTTATGATACAATAGAAAAGAGTGGTAGTTTTGGAGGCAGAGGACCTGAATTTAAATCTTGAATCTGCCAATTAGTACCTGTGTGATCTCAGAAAACTCACTTAATCTCTCTATACCTCCTTGTCCTCCTGTAAAATGAAGGGGTTGGACTAGATGACCTTTATTGACCCTTCTAGCTCTAGAACTATGATCCTATGACTTTTTCTAACCTCCCTCATCCCACTAAAATATTTCTTTCTGAGTCTAATTCTCTCAGAGCCCTGATCTTGAAGTAGCAGGGAATCAATCTCATGGTTAGAAATGATGCCAGAGTTCATCTAATCCAACCCATATCTTAAAAGGAAACCTCTCTAAAGCATAGCCAATGAGTAGTCATCCAGGCTTTTCTTCAAGACCTCCAAGGAATGGAGTCTTTCCACTTCCCAAAGCATCCCTTTACACTTTCAGAAAGCTCTATGGTTAGGAAGTTTTACCTTCTGTCAGTCTAAATTTGCCCCTTTGAAATTTCCCCAGGAACCAAGTATAAAAAGCTTAATCCTTTTGAAATTCCTCCTGGTCCCAGTGGGGGGAAAGGTTAATCCTTCTTCCACAGGGCAAATTTTCAAATACTTGTAGTGAGCTACAAGCCTTTTCTTCTTCTTCAGACTAAAATTTCCTAGCCTCATCAACTGATCCTTGCATGTAATAACCTCAAGACCCCTCAGCACACTAGTTTCCCTCCTAGGAACACTCACTTATTTGTCAATATATTTCCTAAAATGTGGAGTCTAGAATTAAACACTTTATCTGTGGTCTGACTGACCATAGAAGAGTCATGGACTATCACCCTACTCATCCTGATCCCCTAAGCCTCTCAATACAGTCTAAGACGCTATTGATTTTCTTGGCTAATTTTGAGCTGGCAGGCAACTTTTTAAGATTATAATTATCAGCACAACTAGATGATTTCAAGAAACCCATTAGAAATCTGACACACAGGTATGGTACTATAGTGACAGACTTCAGTTATTTAGATGGCTTGTGATCTCTCTCTCTGCAAAAAGCAAAACAACAGAGACATTTTCAATTTGATTTAATGATATTTTCACCCTTCAAGAGATGGAAGAAATGAACAAGGGAAACTATCCTTCTAGAGTGGGAAGAAATGAACAAGGGAAACTATCCTTCTGGACCTAATTCTCATCAACAGAGAAGGTATAAAATAGAAATGAGAAGATCATTAGGAGTAAGTGATGACCTTATCAATGGTTTCATGGTAGAAGAAAAAAACATGGGCAAAGTGCAACGTGCAGCTTAGATTCTGGGGGAACTGGTTTTAAAGAGTTCAGAGAAAGGAAAAATTGGACCTAATTTCATCCACCAGTTATTTTTATACCCTGGGAGGTAGTTCAACTGGGCCAGGTGATATGACCTCATCCAAGACAATTAAAGACTCTCTTACTATCTGTTTACTTTCCTTAGGTATCAAATCCTTGTTTTCTATTTTAATCCTGTTATTGTCCGTGTAAAGGGCATATGGGTTTCAAACTCCTTTTGTTTTGGCATTCTTCTTGACAAACAAAACAGACAGAAAATAAGATGAGTAGTTCTGCCTTCTCTCTCTTCTCTGATCTCATCTTCCCATTCATTCAAAGCAATAGTCTTAATTTCTTTGTTGTTTCTCTTCTTTTTATCAATATGGCTAAAAAAAAGCACCAACATTTTGAAGCATGGCCTTGTAAAAAGAATGACAGGAGAGCTGAAAACCCAGGATCAACTGAAACAGATTGCACGGTAGAGTTGAATGCAAAGCAAATCTAAATCACATTACAAATAAGTAAATAAATCATCCCATTCCCCCAGCATTTTGTCCAAGTCTAAAAAGGGGAATAATTCCAATGTCCTAATCGATCTACAGCAGGGATTCTTAACTTTTTTATGCCATGGACCCCTGTGGCAGTCTGACGAAGCCTCAGGTGAATGTTTTTAAATACATAAAATAAATTACACAGAATTACAAAGGAAATCAATCATATTGAATTTCTTCCATCCAAGTTTGTGAAATCTATCTACAGGGTAAGTTAAGAACCCCTAGCCTATAGTATTTTTGGAGCACCTCTCATGTGTAGAGTACAATCCTAGGTACCAAGACAGATATGATAGTAGACAAGGTCCCTGTCTGATTCAGGAAGAATATGACTATAGCTATGTTGTATGGGTATCTTAACTGTAATAAGACAAATGAAGTATTTGCTTGTAAAGGTCATCAAAGGTTGAAAGATTGGATATTTGCTCGAGTGTCCTCTACTTTTGCTATTATTTTGGTGCATGTGGTTTATGGGTACATGAGTTGGGTCCAGCAGCTCATGCTGCTTCTGCTTTCCACTCTTTCCACCCTAGTCCCAGGGAACACATTGGAGAAGCCAGTTGTGGTCAGAGCTATGACCAGATGTAAACTAGCACTCCTCCTTCTCAATCATAAAAATTGGAGCTTGTTTCTGAGATGGATAATCAGGAGCACTGGGCAGCTACTGTTAATTAAGAAGCAGGGAAAAAGAGATTGGGGAGGAGGAAGAGGGGACTATCTATCATAAAGTGTATTATGGCAAATCCAACAGTGAATTAGAAGCCAGAAGTGACTTTGGTAGACAGAAAGCATAAGTACATAGTTGTGCATGATATTTCTTACCCATACCTACAAATTTCCTAGTAGGACTCCCTTTCTTTCCTTTCAGATGCTCTGGACCACAATCCCATTTCTCCTTCCCCCCACTACCTCTAATCTTATATATCTGCATGTGCTGGATTGTACTAGGGAGAGGCAGGCCATTTGAAATTAATGCTATTACTGGAAGCCATTCCCATCCCCTTTTAATTAAGGTGCCTTGCCTCTGCTGTTTATTTCCTATTTGCCCTCCATACAGCCTGCTGAAACAGTAAGGCAATAATAACAATGCAGATGATAATTGTCAACATGCCTATGTGATTCTGTATCGCAAAGTATACGAGACTCTCCACGTAGAAGGCAGAAGAAGGAAATCATTGATTCAGACACCAAAGAACCATATCCCACAAGCCCAATCTATCAGAGCAGTAAAACATTCAATACATAATAGCACGACATGGAGCCTGGCCACCCCAAAACCTCTCTGACCCCCTGCTGGGGTCTTCCCCAAAACAAACTCACAGTACAGCTAAGTCAGCCTGTTCAGTTCTAACCATCACAAGGGCAGCCATTAGCAACCATAACATCTCTCTCTCTCTCTCTCTCTCTCTCTCTCTCTCTCTCTCTCTCTCTCTCTCTCTCCCTCCCTCCCTCTCTCTCAGCATTTTCTGCCATATAACTTCTTTTTCCTGTAAGGAAGCTCCTCCCACCACAAGTGACTTAGGCTTCCTGTGACTTGAGCAGGTCACATGGCCTGTTAATGGGTGGGAAAGATCTTCAAATCTAAATTGCTAATACACTTGCTTTGTGTATACTTGTTTGTATCTTGTCTTATGCTCCCAGTGTTTAACACAGTGCCTGGTATATAGTAGGCACTTAATAAATGTTTATTGAATTAAATTAAATGTTTTAAACTTGACATCTATGAGTCTATCAGGGAAACAGTCACTTTCATATCCCCAGCTCACTGCACAGACTTAACAGGAAAATGTAATGCTCTCCCCAAATTGCTCATTAGAGTTGAGAGTGCATTGATATATAGGCCAAAAAATATTTGTACCAAATCATATCAGCTTCAATTTTATCCTCCATAAATCAAGGGTAATTTCTATGGTAATGATGTTAGAGGATATTCAGGTTTTGTTGCGCCCGCTTAGAATATGAATTACTTATTGAAAGTAGAAGACAGGATTTCTATTGACTCTGGACCATTGCAAATGACAGAGACAGAGAAAAACCTCAGGGAATCCTGCTGCAAAAGAACTTGGAGACAGTAGGTCCTTAATGAACACTGTTAAATTAAACATACAATGAATTCCAAAGGAGCAGCCTTCAACACAATTCTAATACTTTTTGGGGAAAGGCATCTGATGTTTGACTGAAAGGTATAATGCCAGACAATCCTAATGGTAGTTCATCAAAGCTGCATTCTGAATTATCCTGAATAAAACACCCATGTTGTGCTACTATTATTGAGAAGTAGGAGGCAATAGTGAATAGAGATCAGGCCCATGAATCAGGAAGACCTGGACTGAAGTCCTGCTTCTGACCCCTGCTAGTCATGTGATCCTGGATCAATCATTTAACCTCATGGTACCCTAGGCATATCTCTAATACAATAGGTTACAAATTAGTCGAAGACCTGCATCAGGGAAGGGAGTTACCCTACCAGAAGTCCCTCTACTATAGAAATAACAGGTCAAGACTTAAAATTATTATTATTCATACAGAAACAAATCTAAAGAACAAATGTCTAAAATGACAAGGTTGATGTTGCTTTTGTGGTAAGCAGGCAGCCTCTGGAATCCAGAGTTCAAATCCCATCTCTGCTATCTATTACCCATATGACCTTAGACAAGCCACTTAAACTTCTGGCCCTCAATTTCTTCATCTTTACCATGAGGGGGTTGGAGTAGGTGGCCTCTTGCATCTCTAAAGCTACAGCCCTGTGAAGATCAAAGTAAACTGGGTTATAAGTTTGGTAAGTTGGGTAACTTCCTATATAATAATTGGATATCTTACAGACCTGGGGATGATAATAATAATAATAATGAGCATTTATATAGTACCTCCTATGTGCCAGGCACTGGGCTGAGCACTTTGCAAATATTATCTCTTTCAATAACAGTATTTATTAATCACCTACTCTATGTCAGACACCATGCTAAACACTTTACAAATATTATCTCATTCAATAACAACCACAAACAACAAGTAGCATTTATTAATCACTTACTATATGTCAGACACCATGCTAAACACTTTACAAATATCTCATTCAATAACAACCACAAACAAGTAGCATTTATTAATCACCTACTATATGTCAAGCACCATGCTAAATTCTCTACAAATATTATTTCCTTTGATCCTTACAACAACCCTGAGAGGTGGGTGATCTTATCATCCCCATTTTGTAGTTAATGAAACTGGGACAAACAAAGGGTGACTATATTGATATAATCAATCAATCAATGTTTATTAATCAACTATGATGTTCCAGGCACTGTGCTAAGCATTGGATTACATAGATAGTGAATGTTTGAGGCTGGATTTGAACTCTGGTTTTCCTGACTCCGGACCCAAGGCTCTATCCACTATGCCACCTACCAACTATAGAAACCATGTCAGAAGAGAGTGTATCCTGTCCACAGAAGATCACAATGTACCAAGACACGTGTTATTTTAATGTATCAACACCAGCTTCATAGGATGGAGAATGATGATGATAAAAGCAAGGTAATAATAGTGCTAAGTTTCATTTGCATGCTGAATTTTTACTTTTCAAAGTACTTTCTATTCTATTGAAATTGTATCCACATTTCTTTCATTGCTTTGAAACACATAGGCTATTAATATTTCCTTATTAATCATGATACATGTAGGAAAGTGAGAGCCCAGAATAGGACAATTGAAGATCACAAAAATTATTTAATGTAAGAATGAAGATTTGACCCCAGTTGAAAGGCCATGTGGTGTTACCAAAAGAATACTGGTCTTAGAGTCAAGAAGATGCCAGTTTAAGCATTACCTCTGAGATTTACTATCTGTATAACCATGGGCAAGTCACTTAAGCCCTCTAGGCCTCTTTTTCTTCATCTGGAAAATGAAGGGTTTCATTAGATGGCTTCTAGGGTCTCTTCCAACTCTAAACCTATGGTCTATAATTCTATAAGTCCAATCTGTGTTAGATTTTGATACTCTGGCTCATTTTAAAACACACACTATATTACCTTAGGACCTGGACTTGCCATGAATGTTGAAATTCCTGGGGCAGAGCATCTTACCTAGACTTTCCTTGCCAAGAGGATACTAACTCATCCTTACCTACTTACAGAGACAACTGACTTTGTCTGAGTGGTCCCTGGCCACTGAGAGAACAGGAAGTCCAATCAAGTCTATAGCCTCAAAATTCCTTCTTTCTCATATTAAAAACCATATGAAAGGAGTGTTGATACACATAGTGCATAAAAGTCTTAATAGAATATGCTGCATACACATAAAGAAACATAAATAAAAACATGAAGAAATGTAAGAAGACATATGAAGATCTCAATTCAGCAATTCAATTTAATTCCATTCAACAAAAGTTTCTCAAATGTCTACTATGTGCAAGGCACTATGCTAGGTGCTGAAGGAGTTAACATATAGGAAAAATGAGAGTCCATTTCATCGCCATCACAAGATTAGCAGGTGGTGTGGGTATACAGAGAGAGAGAGAGAGAGTTTGTAAATAGCTGTTTTCATATCCCCCTCATTAGAATGTGAGCTTCCTCAGTGTTTTTGCTTTCTTTATATTTCCAATGCTTAGCATATTGCCTAGAAGATTTTTTTTGTTCAATTGTTTCTAGCTCTTCATGACTCCATTTGGGGTTTTCTTGGCAAAAATACTGGAGTAATTTGCCATTTCCTTTTCTAGTTCATTTTATAGATGAGGAAATCAAGGCAAATAAGATTAAGTGACTTGCCCAAGGTCACGTAGCTAGTAGGTGACTAAGGCTGTATTTGAACTCGGAACTTCCTGACTCCAGCCCTGTAGTTGAATTTACTGCACAATTTAGTTGTCTATGCCTGACACATAGTAAGAGCTTAATAAACTCTTGACTGACTGTTGAGTATCTTATCAGTTTCTATGGTATGATAGAAGAAGCAATGGACCTGGAGTCAGGAGACCTGGTTTCAAAACACACCTTCTGAGCTTCCTGACAGGAAAAGGAAATTATGTCACAGGAAAGGGAGAGGGACGGAGGGAAAGAGGGAGAGGGAGAGAGAGAGGGAGAGAGAGAGAGAGAGAGAGAGAGAGAGAGAGAGTTTTAGGGAAGACCCCAGCAGGGGGTCAGGGAGGTTTTGGGATGGCGAGGCTCCAGGTTGTGATATTATGTATGGAATCTTTTATTGCTGTGATAGGTTGGATAAATGGCTTGTGGGATATGTTTCTCTGGAGTCTGAATAAATGCTTTACTTCTTCTACCTTCTATGTGGAGAGTCTCATACACTTTGTGATATAGAACCACATAGCCATGTTGACAATCATCTACATTATTATTATTGCCTTACTGATACAGTTGTTTAACCTCTCTGAGCCTCAGTTTCCTCATCCATAAAATGGCAGATACCAATACCAATAGAACTTACCTCATTGAATTATTATTTGTTAGGTAGGAAGCCTAGAGGTTCTAGTACAAGACTTGGAGTCAGGGGGATCTGAGCTTGAATCCTGCCTCAATCATTTACTGCCTGTGTAGCCATGGGCATGTCACTTCAGCCGTCTCAGCCTCAGGTTCTTCATCTCTAAAATGCGAGTAATAATACCACCTATCTCACTAAGTTATTGGGAAAATAAAATAAAATAATATGCAGTGGGGGCTGAGCCAAGATGGTGGCTGGGAAGCAGTGACTGGTGTGAGCTCCCCACCAAGTCCCTCCAAAAACCTATAAAACAATGGCTCTGCACCAATTCTAGAGCTGCAGAACCCACAAAGTGGCAGACGGAAGCAGGGCCCCAGCCCAGGACAGCCTGGATGGTCTCTGGGTAAGGTCTGTCCCACATGGAGCTCCCAGCCCCCAGCTGAGGGGAGTGGAGCTGAGCCCAGCACGCACAGCGCAAACAGACCAGAAGGGGACTTACCAGACCAGGAGACGAGCAGAGAGTGCCCTAACATGCTGAATTACTGAGCTGTGGCATCTACCAGACCTCTCAACCCACAAAGAGCAAAAGACATCAGAGAAGGTTAGTGGGAAAAACTGCGTGACTGAGTTTGCGGTTCGGCCACTGCCCCTGGGGCAGCGGAGGTGGGACAGCTTTAGAACTACAGCTGCAGTTGCTTCTGGCCCCAGGCCCACCTGGTGGGAGGAATTAAGTGGAGGATCAGAGCAGGAGTGAAGAGCCTGCTGAAGATTTAAGCCCAGTCAGGGTAGGGGGCTCTTGGGGAAGGAGAAGTGCTGGTGAGGCAGCGCATCCACCCAAGTGTGGAACATAGAACTCTTTAATCT
>CM053626.1:219527282-219553744 GCA_028646595.1 Phalanger gymnotis | reverse complement strand
CAAGTCCCTGCTTTCCAGCCACCATCTCTATTATATTCTTTCTAATCCCCACATGTTCCTACCTTGTCCCTCCATAGGAGAAATTGTAGTTGGGCTTTGCCTTACTCGTGGAAAGGAGACATACTTCACAAGAGTTCTTTACTCTGGAGACTATTGTAGTCAAACATTCCTGGCTAAGCCTCTATTCCTTCATCTCTTTTCATCACTGGAAACATTTTTTTAATCTAATTTTATTGATGTTTTGTTTTTAGATCCTTCTTATTTCCAGATGCAGTCTCCTCCCTGCCCTACTCAGCGAACCATTTCTTACACCAAAGATAAAAAGAGAAAAAAATAGCAACTGAGAAAAAACAATTGAAGCCCCACTTTTTATCTCCAAAGAGAAATGGCTTCCCTCCACTTCTCATCTACTACTCTGTGCAATTTCAGCTCCTTGAAACAAGTTGCTCCTCTCAGGATAAGCTTATCACTTCTAATCTCATCACTTATGCTGCTAATTCAAGGGGCAGCTAGGTGGCTCAATGGATAGAGGGCCAGACCTAGAGTCAAGAAGACTGAGTTCAAATCCTGCCTCAGGCACTCACTATATTTGTGTGACCCTGGGCAAGTCACTTAACTCTATTTGCTTCAATTTCCTCATCTGTAAAATGACCAGGAGAAGGAAATGGCAAATCACTAAGTTCAACATGACTAAAAAACGACTGAGCAACAACACAATGCTAACTCAAATCTGGATACTACCTCCTTCAGCCACACTTCCTCTCTGATTGGAAGGTCAGAGGGTAAAGTACCAAATTTCTCCCAATGCCTTTATCTATAGAGGGCAAAAATTGGAATTTCAGCTCACTCTGCTTTGCATCTTCTGTTCTGCCTGGTTTTGACTCCATGGAAGAAGATGCCTGCCTTCATGCTTTCCTGGTGTCACCCCCCCACACACCCTTTCTAGCTTCCTGTAGAGTGTTGTCTTCTCCCATTAGGGCAGGAATTGTCTTTCTTTTTCTTATTTGTATACCTAGCACTTAGCACTATATCTGACGCTTAGTAGGTGCTTAATAAATGCTTATTGAATTGAATTAAATATAAGCACGAAGTCGTCTAGGGTTATTTGTCTAGCGGTTCTTTTTTGTCCTTCCCTAACACTGTGTAGTCCACTCACTTATAGCAAATACTCAGAATGTAATAAAAATAAATTTATTTTTATCTGGAGATAAAACCCTTTATAAAGAGAGAGGAGGAAAGAAAGGAAACGAACATTATATAACACTATGTCTCAGAGACTATGTGAAGCAATTTTTACGAATGTTGTCTGATTTGATTTTCACAATAACCCTAAGAGATAGATGCTGTTATTGTCTCTATTTTAAAGTTAAGTATAAGGTTTAAGTTTAAAGTTAAGGAAACTGAAGCAAAAGGTTAAGTGACTTGTTTAGTGTCACATAGTAAGTATTTGAAGCTGAATTTGAACTCAAGTCTTTCTGACTCCAAGCCAATGTTCTATCCATTGTGCTGCCAACTGTCTCTATTATAAAAGTAGAGGTTATAAACAAGATTTAAGAATAAGCAATTCTGTGTTTTTTTCAGGCAGCAGTGACAAAGAAGAGGAAGAAGAAGGGGAATGGCTATAAATTCAGACCCTATTTAGCCAAATCTTCCCAGGCAGGCTACTCTTCAAATGGATCAGTAAGCCAGACAACACTTCATGTTGTTCTCTTGCAATCAGTCAGCCATTGAAGCTGGTCTGTGTCTCCATAGCCCTGACCCCATGTAGTATTAATGCGATAAAAGATCTTCTCCACCCATTCAATAGGCCTCAGGTGGGGCTAGGTGGGAAAGCTTGATTATATCTTTCTTTGAAAGTAAGCCTAAAGCCTCTACTTACTTGGTGTTAAGCCCATTTGGGCATGAAGCCCTCAAGGCCCTAAGGGGAGTTGCTAAGACCAGAGCCAATGGTATGTGCACTGAGTTCTAGTCAATCATGTATTCAGCCAATCAGAGACCTGAGTTCTGGCCAATCAGATGAGGGGCTAGGACTGTATATAAGGAGAGCCCAGGGTGTGAGAAAATGAGAATTGAAGAGGAACATAACTGAGAGCAGCACAATTGAGAAGGATAACTGAGAGCAGACATCAAGGAGACATTGAGACAGCAGACATTAACAGAGAGCCAGCACCAAGGGAGACTGCAGAATGGAGAGTACAGAACAAGAGAGTTGTGGAGATCAAAGAGCTGAGAATCTATAGCATTGTGTGATTAGAGAACTGAGAATCCAGAGAATCCAGGAGACTGCAAGGTCTCTGAGAACTGCAAGGGCTTTCAGAACTGTGGAGAGGATGCAGGCAAGCACAGATAGAATTTGTGAATGATTGTTTATGGGAAGGCCCTAACAGGGAGGGAGGTTGCAGGATGACTTGGTTCCTTGCTATAATACTGTGTTATAATTTCCTTGTTGCTACATCGAGGTGGGCTTACTGATTTTGGAATATAATTCAGATTTTATCCTAGAGTCTAAATAAATGTTATACTTCCTCTGCCTTCTACCTAGAGAGTTTTTAATACTTTGCAATTCTGAACCATTCAGACATGTTCATGGTCATCCTTGAGGTGAATCTTGCCTTACTGATACGCCCCATCCTCTCAGGCTTCCTCTGTCCAGTATTTTTTTTCCCTTCCAATGAGCCTCCTTCCCTTCTTCCAGCTATGAGAAACTACACTTCCTATCATCCCTCTTGCCAAGAAAGGTACAAAAAGATTACATCTGCCAAGTCTGACAATGTATACAATAATGCACACTCATAGTCGCCAATCTCTGTAAAGAGGGGAGAGAGATAAAACACATTGTTTTAAAAAGACTATCTTCCACTCCATTAGCACACTGAAAATTAGAAATGATCCAGGTATCCTGGAATGAAAATGGTTGGGAATTAATCTTTGGAAAGCAGCTGGATAATAAGATGAACTCTTAAAGTGCCTTTCACTCCTATGTTTCTCTATAAATATGTAATTATTTAATAACTATTTTGAGAATTTAGATAATAAGAGGAAAATTATCCTTTGAACATCTCAGTTTGAAATCAGTTCAGCTATGTATGTTTATAGCTTACTATGTGTCCATACTTATGGAAGGAAATACATGATCCCTGACCTAAAAAAAAAATTCATTCAAAAGGAGGAAATAGCATGAAAACATCTATGTGCATAGAAGATACACAATGCAAATGGGAGATCATCTTAGAGAGAGGGCACCGGCGTATGGCAGAGGGCTATAAAAGGCCTTTTTCAGAAGATATAGGATATAAGCCAAGTCCTGAAGAAGCCAGGCGGTGAGTATGAGGAGGGAGAACACTCCAGGAATGGAGGACAGCCAAGGAAAAAGGCAAAAAGTCAGACCCATGTAGCAGGATCATTAAGTACATGAAGGAGAGTAAAGTATAAGACTGGGAGGATAGAAAGAAACCAGATCGTGAAAGGTTTTAAAAGCTAAACAGAGAATTTTGTCTATTATCCTGAGTCTTTGGAATTTGAGTGGAGTACTGACTCTATTGCTCCAAGCTCTACCCTTTGGAGATTGTGTGATACAAGAGTTATTTCCTATGGCAGGTATTCTTAAAGATTGGTATCCTGTCTCACTGCCATCTTCTTTTTCTCCAGGCTAACATTCTCAGCTTTGTAAACCAATCTTCATATAGCAAAACCTTAAGGGCCTTTGTGACAACATTTTTGAGCTTATCGATGTCCTTCATAAAATGTGGCATCCAGTACTAAAGACAATGCTCCAGATATAATCTCACCAGAGTGATGTACGGTGAGATTATTACATTCCCAGAATGGGACACTATTTCTTAATGAAGCATAAAATTCCATTCATTTGTTTGACTACCATAATAGACTTCTGACTTATGTTGAGCTTGTAGTCCATTAAAATGCCTCTATCTTCAACAAATGGAATGTTATCTAATCATGCCACTTCTATCTTATACTTGTGAGCCCTTGGGCTTCTGATTGGGGAGATTTCCCTGTCTGTATACCAGCCCAGCCCCACAACACTACTATTCTCTCCCAATTTCATGCTATCCTACATATCCTTTCCTTTTCTGTGATTTACATCTTAGAGTCATGAATTCCATACTACGATTCCTAGAAAATACATGTCAATTAATTGCCCCGTGAATCCATTCACCATTCCTTTGGCATCCTTGATCATAATGCCATTTCTTAACCACCATCTCTATTTGTGTCATCTTCCCCTATTAGAATACAAGCTCATTACAGTTTTTTTGTATATGTGTCTTCAGTGCTTAGTACAATGCCTGGCATCAGACTAAAGCATTGAGTTCATAGATTCCACTTTTGTCTCTTTTTATGACAAAACTAATACTTACCTTTCTGTAGTCCTCTTCCCTTTTTCCGTGTTCTGTAAATTCATTGATAGTGGCTCCACAGTTACATTTGTGGGTTATTTCAGTAATCAAATGTAAAGTATCATGCAAATTAGAAGTTTGTTTTTGATGATCTAACAGGATTCTATTCAAACAGTGTGCTCTTGAGATTTTCTGAGGGTAAATAACTGACAACATTTTGATTTCCTTTGTAGTAAGAGGGCTATTTCAATGCATACTGTAATTCTGTTGTCATTAATCACCATAGAAATAAATCGTGCTCATCTCTGTGATCATGGAAAGTGCCAGGGTAGAATCAGAAACAAAGAAATGATAGAAGAACTTGGTTTTGTCAAAGGAAATGGATATTAAAGGACTATCCACACTGGTCCAATCATACATAAAATGATTTGGAATTATTGAAAAAAGAAAAAATCCCTATGTCCTTTTGCCCAAAAGCCAATCAACAATCAATTATCAAGCATTTACTATGCATCCGTTATGTGCCAGGCATTGTACACCCACTGCTGAGGATATACCTTGAGGTCAATGATAAAAAAAGAGACTCCATATGCATCAAAATGCTTATAGCGGACTATATCAACAATCCAGCTAGCAGCCTCTGTAGGGGTGTAAGATCCACCAACAACCAGCACCCTGAAAGCTGCCAACACAGGTCCTTTTGATCTGCTTTACTTAAGAAAAGCAACGGCTTAACAATCTTACTTTAATCCAGCATACAAATAACATCCACACAGTTCAGGGGGAAAAGCCAGCACCCTGAATTACAGACCAAATACAGTTTGTAGTTATCAACATCTGGGTGTACAGCCAAGGAGCTCATTAGAACGTCTGGCCCAGAGTCACATACCACCCCTGCTATGGCTCAGAGCTCCGAGAGAGAACACTAACTTCTGCACTTATATATCCTGTTCAGGGCGGAAAGGCCCTGACTTCACCCAGGCTGGGCATGGAGAAGTTCCCCACCCCCTATATCACATCAGATACTAGTCAATGGCTCCCAATTGTCTCAGTGCTGAGAAATACAAAAACATCCCACTTTATCTGCCCCATTCAAAGGCCAGAATCATTAAAGGTCCACAGCAAGAAGTCCTCTTTGAGAACAAAGGACAAACACAACAAGTTTTAAATAAATAAATAAAGTTTTAAATAAATAAAATGTTCGTTGAATTGAATTGAATAGTGACCCATCTAAACATTCTGAAGAGCAATTTGGAACTATGTCTAATAAGTAATCAAATTATGCATAGCTTTTGATCTATCAATACCACTACTAGGTCTGTATCCCAAAGAGATCATTTAAAAAAGGAAAAGGAACCACATGTGCAAAAATACTTATAGTAGGTCTTTTTGTGGTGGCCAAGGATTGTAAATTGAGGGGATGCCCTTCAATTGGGGAATGAGTGAACAAATTGTGCTATATGAGTGTAATGAAATCCTATTGTGCCATAAGAAATGATGAGCAGGCAGATTTCAGGAAAACTTGGAAAGTTACATGAATTGATGCTGAGTGAAGTGAGCAGAACCAAGAGAACATTGTACACAGTAACAGAAACATTGTACATTGTGTAATGATCAATTTTGATAGACTCAGCTCTACTCAGTAATGCAGTGCTCTAAGACAGGGGTGGGGAATCTGCAGCCTCAAGGCCACATGTACCCCCTAGATTTTCAGGTTTGGCTCTTTGACTGAATCCAAACTTCACAGAACAAATAGAACCTAGAGGGCCACATGTGGGCTCAAGGCTGCAGGTTCCCCACCCCTGAACTAAGGTCATCAGCCTCACTTTCTCCTCCAGAGTCATCTAGCAAGATATTCATCAAGATGACTGGAAATGGCCCAGGATGCAATGTGAGACCCTGGTCCTTTTGAGCTAAGGTCTTTTCAGGTTCTCACTTTGAGTAAGGCAATGCCCATTCAGTGAATAGGCCTCTTTAAGAAGTTAATCAAGGGATGGCCCCTTTTATCGAAAAAAAAAATCAAACTGAGAGGGGAAGACCTTCAGGGTTGTTGGCCAAAAGAGAAACAGTTACTGTTTACATTCACTCTGAGCCAGGAGGACTATGTGGCCGGCACTATACTAAGTACTGAGGATATAAATAAAAAAAAGAAAGATGGTATATGCCCCCAAGGAGCTTACAATCTAATAGAGGAAAACCGCATCAAAGGAAGCTGGAAAATTGTGTGTGTATGTGGGGGGAGGGAGGATTACAGAGGAGGGAAGGGAGGATAGACCCTTCAGGGGTACCCAAGAGGGGTATCTTGCTCTGTGGAATTCCAATTAAGTTGCAGATGGAAAATAGAGAATAATTCTAGCAAGGGGAGGGATCAAGACAGGTCTCAGATAGGACATGGCACTTGAAGAAAATAGTGATTCTAAGAAAGGTTAGTAAGGAAGGGAATGTGGAATGTCCTGTAAGAGGATTAACAAGTAGGCCTTTATGGCTAGAATGCAGATCATGTGAAGGAAAGCATGTGAATATAGAATGTGTAAGAAAATTGAAAACATAAGCTAGAGATAGAGTGTGAAAACTTTCATATGCTAAATAGTTTATTTTCTCTCCTATAGGCAACTGGGAGCCATTGGAGCTGCTTGAGTAGGAGAGTAAGACCTATGCCTTAGGGATATAGAGATGGGAGAGGTAAGGCAGGCAGACCAACTAGTGGTTTATTACAATAGTCTAGGTGAGAGGCGATGATGGATAAGCAAGGTACATATTTTGAGAACGAGTTACTAGAAAGGTCATTGACCTTGGATACTACAATGGGCCAAAATCATCCCATAGGTGCTCTGGAAGAAGACAGACTTCAAAATAAGGATTTGGCTTTCTAAGTAGGTCTGGAATAAAACCAAGGTTAAGGTACAGCTATGGCTGACAACAATTGTTGTAAAAAGCAGTCGGTGTATGTGTTAGAGCAACTCGTCTGGGGCCAGAGCACTAGCAATGAACCCCAGTGGCTTTTGCTCACACCTGAGCTATAAGCAGAGAGAATATTAGGCATGGGTCCTGCCCACGTAACTTTCCAACTGGCACACAAAGAGCAATGTGAGAAAATTTGAAAACAAAAGCTAAATAACACTTGTAACAATGATATAGGGGCCATGAGAGTTGGGGTGTCCTGGTTTGTCTCTTCTTGTTTCTTCATCATCTGTATGCCTCCCTGATACTCAGCTCAGTAAGAAAAAAAACACCCAGATGCACCCACATTAGGAAAACTTCTAAACCTGAAGGAGTTCACCTACATCAGTTTCACTCAGAGCAAGCCAGATTACCCAAAGGAGCAAACAGGGCCTGCCAAATTAAATTTTCCCTAGTAACACCAACCCATATCTCAGTGAGGAATGCAACCCAGGGGCTTTACTGACATAATAATAACTCACATTTGTATAGCACTTTAAGGCATGCAAAATGTTTTGCACATATTATCTCATTTGATTCGAACACATCTGAGGTTTATAGGTGAGGTAACTGAGATTTGGTCACCTAAGTAGTAAATATTTGAAATAGAATTCTAACCCTGGTCTTCATTATGTTAAGTCCAGAACTTAATCTGCTACACCAGATGTATCAAATATGCAGACTGGCTGCCAACAACGCACAACACTTCCAAGTGAAGCCCCCACCAGATTAAAATGTAGTTCTGATCTAATTTTAATGTGTTGATTTGTTAATACAAAATATGTGTATATTTATAATTTATACTATATTATATAGGCATGTTTATATATTTGTGATTTATAATGTATGTATATTTATATATTTAAGACTTATTGTGTGTGTGCATATAAATATGTGTGGTTTTCTAAGCACAGGGATCCTTATGCATGGTTTAATGACCCCTATTTCTATTTGAAAACTATATCATACTCTCTTGAGAAAACTTGAAGAACTGTCTCTTGGTGGGAATCAGATGGCGCATACCAGAAAAAGAATTTGAGCAAGAATGAACCATGCTTCTAATTCATCCTATAAACTGTGTATCTATCTGAATGCACAAAGTAAGTTCACTACCCCTGCACCTGATAAAGGGTACCTGAATGCAGATAACTCAGTCTTACAATAATTCATTATTAATAAGAAAGGTACTAAATTGTATCTACATATTTATTTCTCCAAGCCATATTCTCTGTGAGTATGCTTTTAATACTAGTTATATATTATTTTTTAAAAAATGAGTAGAAATGTGTGCTGATCTCTCTTCTCTCTGTCCGTCTCTGTCTCTCTGTCTGTATCTCTGTCTCTGTCTCTCTGTCTGTATCTCTGTCTCTCTGTCTCTATCTCTCTCTCCCTCTCCCTCTTCTTCTTCCTCTCCTTTTCCCTCTCCCTCTCCTTCTCTCTCTCTCTCTTCCACTGTCTCACATTTTTGGTTATACTCCTTCCTCAACTAAAACCTTGGTCTCCTAATCTAGTGCCTTTTCCCTAATATCATACTACTTTATCTCTGCCCCCTCTCAATGGAGAGCCAGATACAAGAGAAACTTCTGCCTGCCTCATTAGCCTAGTCATCTCTTACGGTATCTTCCATATTAGCTGCCTGGATAAACGCAGTGGACAAAATGATTAACCATCCACCAGATGGAAGAATGAGAGGGAAAAGATGGAGCAGACAGCACAGGAGAGGTTTGTCCAGGTGAATCTAAGACTTTTAGAAAAGCCACTCTATTTTAGTTTTGCTAACAGTGGGAGATTTCCTAAGGAGGTTTACTGATTTGAGTCTGTCTGAACATGAAAGATGGGTGGCATGAGGACAGTCATTGGTTTCCTCCCTTTTATAGCATTATAATTTTAGCTAGGAGCCTCAGTGGTTAGAGTGCCAGCTCTGGAGTCAAGAAGACTGCTTTTCCTGAACCCAAATCTGGCCTTAGACACTTACCACCTGTGTGAATCTGGTCAAGTCACTTAACCCTCTTTGCCTCAGTTTCCTCATCTGTAAAATGAACTAGAGAAAGAAATGTGAAATCACTACAGTATCTTTGCCAAGAAAACCCCAAATAGGGTCATGAAGAGTCAGACATGACTGAATAATAACTTACTTAATCTATAAACTTAACTTAAAATTAACTTAATTTATAAGCAATTTAAAAATAATTTCTATGTTCTTGAAGAGTCATTGGCTTCCCTCTTTCCATACTTCTATAGCAAAGACATAGCCAGAACACTATTAAAATTTTATATCCTTATCTAGAGAAGAACTTCAATCTTTGCCAAGATAATCCCAAATGGGATCACAAAGAGTTGCGCACAACTAAAACAAATGAACCACAACAAATTCAGAAAGGGATATTGAAGTGGAAAATACTAAAAGAAAAGGAGAAATAAAAAAGACCCCCCTGTCAGCTACATGGTCTTGAAAGGTACACATTGTTAGAAGGAATTAAGGAGACCCTAAAGCGGATAGATTGGTAAGGAAGGAGGGAGCTGTATGGATAGAGTGCTGCCAGGTCTGGGAACCCTTATCTCTCTTCCACATAGACTGCAGGCTCATACACCATTTTACATGGTCTTTTCATGAAGCTAATCCATGTGGAGGGGATACATTACCTTTGTGTGTAACAGATAAAAGGTCTGAGTCCTGAGTGGCACATTCACTCTCCCTTGTTTGTCTGTTGACTGTGGCTTCCAGCACAAAATAAGGATGTGGGAGTTAGATTAGGATCAAATAATCTACATAAAGAAATCTGGATGCATCTCCAGGATACTAGGACTCTAGAGATTTGTGCTCTGACTCATCTGCCTATCACTCCAAGATAGTGGGAATTATTATCTAGGGGATCCCATCCTGTCTCTCACCAAATTAGACCTGTGCTTTCAGACAGGCCAGTATTTAGCTTTTAGGGAATATTATGTTTCAGTCATGAGTGACTTCAGTTGAGATAAGGACATTGAAATCTTTTGTTGCTGTCATTGCTGATTCCACGATCCTCTTTTCTGGGTTCTTCTTTGGTCTCCCCAAGCTCCCCAAGGAGAATCAACTCCCTCCCTATGCACTCCACCTATCCCTATCCCTTAAAGTTCCTTCCATCTTATGTATGTCTTTTCTTTATTTTTTTAAAAACCATCCTATTGCTTTCTGTTTTTGTATCACAGTCATTTTTAGATGTACTCCTTCTTCAACTTTTTTCTTTTAAGGATCAGTTCAGGTGCTATCTCTTCCTTGAAACATTCTCTAATATTCTGTTACCCATTCTCAATTGATCTCTCCTTCACATTCCTTTTACCTGAGTCATAGCAATTTTCCTGGACTTCTACATTATACATATCACATTAATTATAATAACAGCTGACGTATTTTCATAGTGCATTATGTGAATTGAATTATTTCATTTATATGTTGTGTATCTACATGTATAATGCTCCATAGGCACCAATTCATTTATATCTACAGGTTATTAAAGCTATAATGTAGCACATATAAATATAAATGTAAGCATAAGCTATCAAAGCTTAAAAGAGCACTCAGAATTTTGGGACACCCTGTATTTTTATGTTGCTTCACATACATTATTTCATTTAATCTTCACAACCCTAAAGACAGTGCATTTTATAGATTTTATAGATAAGGGAAATTGGAATTTTGTTTTATGTTTTTAATTTATTTTTAGTTTACAATACTCAGTTCCACAAATTTTTGAGTTCTAAATTTTCTTCCCCTCCTTATCGTCCCCTCTCACCCTGCCAAGATGACATGTAACCCGATATAGGCTCTACATATGCCTTCGTGTTAAACTTATTTACATAATAGTCAAGTTGTAAAGAAGAATTATAACCACTGGAATGAACCATGAGAAAGAAAAAACAAAAGCAAAAAGAAGTAAAAAAAATAGAGCAAACACTTTGTTTCAATCTGCATTCAGACACTGGAATTCTTTTTTTTTGGATATAGGTAGCTTTATTCATCATGAGTCTTTCAGAGGTTTCTTAGAAGCTTGTATTGCTGAGAAGAACCAAGTCTATCAAAGTTAGTCATCACAGATATCCTGTGTCTGTAATCATGTATAATGTTCTCTTGATTCTCTTCCCCTCACTCAGCATCAGTTCATATAAGTCTTTCCAGGTTTTTCCGCTTATCATTTCTTATAGCACAATAGTATTCCATTACATTCATATACCACAACTTGTTTAGCCATTCCCTAATTGATGAGCATCCCCTTGAGGAAATTGGAATTTTAAAGAGGTTAAGTCACATGTTACTAGTCAGTGTTAGGGCAGTGATTCTAAGTCGGTTCTTCTGACTCCACACATATGTGTATGTTTGTATATTTGGAACTAACAGGAATGTGTAAGACCAAGAGTCATTCTCTAATGGGTAACTAATCAAAGGATGTGAACAAACAGTTCTCAAAAGAAAAATGGCAATCTGTTAACAATCACATGAAAGTTTGTCCTCAATCACTAATAAAAATAGAAATGCAATTTTTAAAAACTCTGAAATTTTACCTCATATTCATAAAATTGTCAATGATAACAAAAGGTTATCCCTTCCATATTGCTGAGGTTAGGGGCATGGGGCCTCCACGATCTGGAAAATCTGCGTAGAATTTTTTGCCCTCCCTTCATAACAGAGAACAAGTCTGAATTATTACAGTATTAAAAGAGAAAATATATTGATATTATACTACACATATATTTTATTCATTTCTGAGTTTCTAAGCTTTTTCTGTGTCATCTGCAACTTCTGCAAAACTCTCAAAAATCCATTTATCTTGCCATTTAATTTAATTAATATACCAAAACCACAGTGGGGAAAGTCATGATGTAGAAGGGATAACTGTAGTAGCTGATGTTGGAAAGAAAAACACATTAATATATAGCTGGTGAAGCTGTGAGCTGCTCCAACCACTCTGGGAGCCAAAATGGAATCAGCAAAGAAAGTGATGAAAATTCCTTACCCTTCATTCCGGAGATCCCACCATTAGCCAAATAATCCAAGGAGATTAGAGATACTAAGGACTGGTTTTTGCCTTTCTTTGTGTTGTCCCTGCTTAGCACAATGCCTACCTAGCACAGGGTAGACGCTCGATAATACTTGTGGATTTGATATTTACCAAATATTTATAGTTGTATTTTTGAGGAGGAAGAAAAAAACTGGAAACAAAGTATGTAAAATCACTGAGTGGGGACTGACTAAGCAAACTGTGGCACATGTTTGCAATGAAAAATTGCTGCTCTATAAGAAACAATGAATATAAAGATCTTGGGGACATATGGGAAGGCATATGAACCGATACAGAATGGAATAAGTAGCAGGAATGTAAATAGAAAAACAAAACAAAGCAAAGCCCCAAACATTGCAATTATCCTGACCAATAATAGCACTGAGTAAGATTAAAAAATGCTCCTCTTCCCATCCTTGCAAAGGTAGTGGACCATGAGAGTGGAAAGCTGCATTTACTGTCAGATTCATTTTTTGTTGGTTAGTTTGCTGAGCTGTTTTATTCTGTTATATTCTTTGCTACAAGGAATAGTTCACTGGGTAGAGGGGGATACATTTGTAAATAAAGGTGATATAAAAATAAACAAATAAAATTTAAAGGACAGGGGATATGGTTGAATGGGACACCTAAAGAATTCAGGTGTTGACCTGTTATGCTTCCAGGCTTTGTGCTTGGCCATCTTCTATCTGATATTTTTAGCAATGATCCAGATAAAGAAATTGATGACAAGCTTCTCAAAATTGTGGATAACATGAAACTGGGAGGGGTAGCTAATTTGTGAGATGATGGAATTGGGATCCCAAAAGATCTGTGCAAATTACAATAAAATGGCTTTGAGTTAAGAAGATGAAAGGTAATATGGATAATTAAGTTTTGCATTTATATTGGAAAAATAAATTAAACAAATCTGGATTGGGTAGGGGGGTGGGAAGATAAAGAAACATTGTAGGTGAACTGCAGGACTATAAGTTCAGAATGAATCTAGAGTAATATGGTAACTAACAATGCGAATATGATCTTAGGCAGCATTAATAGAAAGTTGATATCCAGAAAGAAGGATGTTACAGTCCCACAACGTTCTGCTTTAGTCTTACTACATTTATAGCATGCAGTAAAAGCCCCTATTATCATCCATCCAAGGAATGGAGTGACTTCAAAGGACAGTAAACAGGTACAAAGCTTCCACTGAGTCTGAATGCATAGATTTGTTCATCAGAGGCTACTCCCTACGGGGCTAGCTATGTTTGTATTGTATTTGAGAATGCCTGAAAAGGGGGACCAGATGCTTGCAGGAGCTTCAGGGAACACAGCTGCTCACAACTGTCATTTATGCATCCTTGTGCCCTTCATGTTTGTGTTAATAATGAGGCAGGAGAAACTCACTCCTGTGCATGGAATCTGCAAGATGGAAGCATGAGTAAGGACTTGATAGCAAGAGAAATGTTATCTAGAAAGGGCTTTCCCATCAATCTGTCCTTCAGTTCCTGACTCAATCATCTTTTAAACATTATATCCTTTCCATCCAAGATGACTAGGAAAAATTCATAAAACAAGCGCCCTAGAGAATACCCCCACTGTTTACCAACTATGATGGAGGCTATGTCACATCTGTGGAGTATCTTGCAGACAACAGTAATTCAGCCTTAAATTACTAATAACTCTCTAGGAGAGGAGTTTTCAAGGGAATAGCCCATTACAAAACATTCCTCTAAGTTTATCCATAAAAAAATATCTATTCTGGCCTGGCTTGTTTTTTAATATCATCTTTCATACATCCAGTAAAGCCACTGTTTGTTCCTTCTTCCTTTGAAACTTGAATAAGAAGTGCTGGCAGGTTCACATGGCAATAAAGCTATTGGAGCTGGAGGCAGTGGTGTCTTTGCCACTGTCATATGCACTGGATACTCCTATTGTGTCACAGATATTATCATCCCCTGTAATTCCTGTAGCTACCATATTCAACTCAGCCCTGTATCAACTGAACACATCTAGATTTTAGGATAGGGGAGAGGGAAGAGGTCTCACTCTGCTAGTGTTACAGTAATATACCAGACTCCTTCTGCATCCTTCTGCAGGAATCAATTCAGACGGTAGCAATTGATTTGTTATGCAGCTTCCACTGAGCTTAAATGTACAAATTCATCACAGTCATATTGCAGTCATAATAGATTAGGCAATGAAAAATCAGAAGAGTTAGCCCTTCAGCCCTAAGGAGTGACCTGCTTGACTCAGCCTAGCAATGGATATAACTGGAAGCTAAGACAGAATGCCCTATAAGCAAGGCAGCAACTCATCCACTGCTTGTGCTAGGTGCAAAAGTGAAATAAGTGATGGGGATGTTGGCAGCAATTGCTTTGAGCCCACTCTCCCTAGGGACTGAGGCAGTAAAGGGGACATTGTGTCCTGGTTCCAGGGGGAGATGATTGTACTTTAGTCCTTACTATTTATTTTAACTAGATATCTTTTTGTAGAAGTTAGTAGATATTATCAATGGATTAAATGATATTGGGTAGATAACAAATGGTACTTGCTAATAACATTAGGGAAGAAATCGATAATCAATACTGGAGAGAATGCACTGGAATGGGGCCTCAAGCCAATAGCATTGGAGAGATCCCCTGAAGACAACTTCTAGAATCTGGAGGAAAGGAGACATAGACAGCTTTGCTCTGGGAACCCAAACTACTAGTGCATATGTACATTAGTAGAGTAAGTTCAGAATTTTGATACACATGGTATATGTTTAGTAAAACTTGATGAATGGATTGGTTGGTTGGTTGATTGATTGATTAGACATGCCGAGGGAGGCTTCCCAGCAGGATACATGAAAGAAACAGTTTGGTATAATGGAAAATCAATGGATTTGCAGTCTTATTTTCCTACTAACTACCTGTGAGACCTTGGGAAATTTGTTTAGTCTGTATGGACCTTAGTTTCCTCATCTATAAAATTAGTAGTCACTTGAGCTTTTTGGCCTGTGATCTTGTGAGCACAGAGACCAGCAATCTCATCAATGTGGATGTTCTCTCCAGTGATGTATTTCTCTTGTCCATATCCATAAGTTCATCACTGGGGGCCTATCAAATATACTGGGGCCTTTCCTCATTTACTCTTTTTTTGACATCTCAAGGATTTCAGTGGAGCAAATGGGCCCTTCAAATGTTATTCCTAGCTCTCACTACTTGGCCAACCCATTTTCTTTTTCTATCATATATTGGTTCTATTATATCCTCCTGTTATTCTTTGTGGTTCTTTAAAAGTCATATGTTACAGCCTGCCCATACCTGCCATACACCTCTCCATTACCCTCTGAAAGACATTGCTTTTAATTCTTTAGCCATTGGTAGGTTCTATTACTTGTAGTCATTCAACACTACCAGTAGAATATTAGTATTAAAAAGATGGGCCATTATTTAAGGAAAAGAGTTGAGGTCATTCAAGAAGTTCTGCAACTTCCCAAAGGCTCACTATTCACTTTCTATCTAATTTTGAGTCCAACTTGTCCATTTGCAGTGTCCATCTAAGATGGCTATATGGATATGTCAGTATCTTAACTCATAGACAGAGCATTATTAAGTGCTTATGAAGTGTGACTGGTACTAAGCTAAGTGCTGGGGATAAAAAATGAGAAAACAAGACAGTTTCTACTCTGAAGGAGCTCACAGTATATTGGGATAGGGGAAGACAAAATATAAAGGGGAATTGGAAAGGTGGAGAGAAGAAAGGAAAGAATTATGCCTGCAAGGGCAAGGTCTTTGGATAGGTGGGGGAGGAGGTGGAGCAGACCAGAGAATGAGCTGAAAGTGAAGTGTGGAACATGACTGGAGCTCTTCAAGATACTGCCTTTCCAGGCAGAGACTCACTACTCATCATCAAGCAGGCTTTGGGGTGGAGTCATTCTTAGGCCAACAAGACAGCCAGTGGGGAGGTGGAATAGACAAGAGTAAGCTAGAAGTAAAGGCGTTGACCATCTCTCCAGACTTTTCACCCTTCTCTTTTCTGGCCATGTTGCCACCAAGGAGAACCTGTTCTCTTGAGGCCCTCATTGAGCATTTTCCCCTAAACCACCATATTTTATTAGTTAATTTATTTATTTTTAGTTTTCAACATTCATAAGTTTTAAATTTTCTCCTCATCCCTTCCCACTCCCTTCCCAAGACGGCCTGCAGTCTGATATAGGCTCTACACATACATTCCAATTAAACATATTTTCACATTGGTCATGTTTTATCGAAGAATTATAATGAATGGGGGAAACCATGAGAAAGAAAAAACAAAACAAAACAAAAAACAAACACACAAAAAAGAAAATAGTCTGCTTCCCTCTGCATTAAGACTCCATAGTTCTTTCTCCAGATGTGGATGGCATTTTCCATCGTAAGTCCTTTGGAATTGTTTTAGGGCCTTGAATTGCTGAGAAGGGTTAAGTCTATCAAAATCAGTCACTGCATACTGTGTCTGTTGCTGTGTACAATGTTCTGCTTCTGCTCACTTCACTCAGCATCAGTTCACGTAGGCCTTTCCAGGTTTTTCTGAAGTCCGCCTGCTCATTATTTCTTATAGCACAATAGTATACCATTACATTCATATGCCAAAACTTGTTCAGCCTTTCTCCAGTTGATGGGCATCCCCTCAATGTCCAGTTCTTGGCCACCACAAAGAGAGCTACTATAAATATTTTTGTACATGTGGATCCTTTTCCCATTTTTATGATCCTAAACCATCATTTTAAGAAGAACCTTAGTCATGCTTCACTTAACTCAGGCCTGGACTCTTTCTCCTGAATTCCCCTTTCTGGTTGCACTCTCTTCCTCCTTCCTCCTCCCTCTTTCCAATCCCCTTTTATGAACAGAAGCCCCTTGAGAACATGAACTGTCTTGCTTGTTTATACTTGTATCCTCAATGCTTAGCACACTGCCTTACATATAGTAAGTACTCAACAAATGTTTTATCTAGCTATCTAGCTATTCATTCATTCATTCATTCATTCATTTATACAGTCACACATGAATAAGTACAATAATTAAATTTTTGACACAATAACAACATTTTACGTCTTTAAATTAATCTTTTAATATTAACAAGCATGTATTAAGCATTTACCATGTGCAAAGCACTATGCTAATAATTGAGTTTACAAATAGAAAAGCAAGACAGTCCCTACTGTCAAGGAACTTACTTTCTGATGCATAGAGGAGGTTTCAGATGAAAGTCAAATAAGGTCCCAAAGTCCTTAGAGTACATTTGTTGTGGTTTCACGGTGTATTGTGGCAACATGGTTTCAAAGAATCAAACTAAGCTCCATGTGGAATGCAAGTCAGAGTCAGAGACTTGGCCTACCCAGGGATACCAAAAACTGTTGTGGTTTCATGGTGTGTTGTGGCAGTGCTGTCTCAAAGAATTCAGAGTTGGACCACCTCCAATCCAAGTACAGGCATTTATTGAGGATTGACATCCCTCAGAAGCAAGCTAGGCTCCAAGAGGAACCAGCAACTTCAGAGAAAGAAAGATGGATTTTTATAGAGTAAGGATGCAATTATATAACAGAAATTAGAAATATTAAAAAGGCAGGAGGCATTTGTTAAGGGATTAGGTAATAAGGAGGAATCCCTTCTATGGTTCAATGGTCAAATATCTTGGTTGTGCTGTCCTCTGATTGGCTAGCTGTTGTGGTCCTGTCTGGTTAAGATGGATAATTAGGTATTGTGGTCCTGTCTTGGGCTAAATGGATGATGTGATTGTGGTTGAGTACAATTCACACAAATATGTCAATTGGACCTAGAGGCAGTGGCTGTATTAAGTCTGGGGTCCTGTGGTGTGGTGTAGTAGCAATTTAGATTTGAAGATCTTTCCCACCCATTGATAGGCCATGTGATCTGTTTACATCACAGGAAGCCTAAGTCACATGTGATGGGAGGAGCTTCTTGGGAGGAAAAGGAAGTTATGTCACAAGAAATGCAGAGAAAAAGAGAGAGAGAGAGAGAGAGAGAGAGAGAGAGAGAGAGAGAGAGAGAGAGAGCACAGTTATGGCTGCTAATGGTTGCTAAGGGCTGTTGTGATAGTTAGAGCTGAACAGACTGTGGTAGCTGTGCTGTGAGTTTGTTTTTGGGAAGTCTCCAGCAGGGGATCAGAGAGATTTTGGGATCATGAGTCTCCATTTGGTGATATTATGTATTGAATATTTTACTGCTCTGATAGATTGGATAAATGGCTTGTGGGATATGGTTCTCTGGTGTTTGAATAAATGGTTTACTTCTTCTACCTTCTATATGGAGAGTCTTGTATACTTTGTGATACAGAACTACATAGGCATTTTGACAATTATCATCTACATTGTTATTATTGTCTTACCGATATATGTGGTTAAAGTCAGATTGTATGGTTAAATCAGGACATAACTGCTGTTCAATGAAGCCCACAAGGAAGTTAGAATATTGGGGCTTAGAGCCCCAATTTATTAGGATTTCATCACATTGGCAAGGCAAATAATAATACATTTTCTTGAATGCAATTTCCACTGATGAAACTTATCCATTTCTGGTGTTCAATCATTCAACAAACATTTATTAAGTGCCTAATATGATCCAGGCACTATGCTAAGCATTGGCAATACAGAGGCAAAGAATGTGTGTGTATATATATATAAATATATATATATACACATATACATATACATATATACACATATATATATATGTATATACACACATACACATACATATATATTTACAGAGAAAAAGAGAGAGAGAGTTATACACAGGATAAATAGAAGATAATAAACAGAACAAAGGTACACAAATTTAGAGAGGTTGGGGAAGGCTTCCTGTAGAAGGTTGGATTTTAGTTGAGACTTAAAGGAAGCCAGGGAGGTCAGTAGTTGGAGCAGAGGAAGGAGAGCATTCCAAGCATAGGAGATAGCCATAGAGAATTCCCATATCTGAGACATGGAGTGCATCTTTTTTTGTGAAATGACCAGGAGGCCAGTATCACTGGATAGATAGTGCTCAGAAGACAAGAATTTCCACCACACCACTCCCAAGTCTTTAGCTGTGGAAGCTCAATTAGTCAAAAAATATTTATTAAGTGCCTACTATGTGTCAGGCACCGTACTGAGCTCTAGGGATACAAAGAAGGATACAAAAGCAGTTCTCACACTCTAGAAGCATACATTCTGATGGGGGAGAAAATACAAAACTATCTAGGTATAGGTATAGATATAGGTAGAGATAGAGATAGAGATAGAGATAGAGATAGAGATAGAGATAGAGATAGAGATAGAGAAAGAGAAAGAGATAGAGATAGAGATAGAGATAGAGATAGAGATAGAGATAGAGATAGAGATAGAGATAGAGACAGAGATAGAGATAGAGACAGAGACAGAGATAGAGATAGAGATAGAGATAGAGATAGAGGTAGAGGTAGAGGTAGAGGTAGAGATATATGCACAGAGAGAGAATATGAAAGTAATCTAAAAGAGGGAAGCATTAGTAACAAAATTTTTGCTTTCTCATCGATAAAACCATGCAATTGGACTGATCTCTAAGGTCCTTTGCAGATTTAAATCCTATAAAAATAAGAAGAAAGTTCAGTCAATTCTATTTGGTCTCAAAGGGAAGAACTAGAATCAACGAGTACAAATTATAGGATGTCAAATTCTGCCACAATATAAAGAAGAACTTACTAATATTAGTTGTCCCAAAGTGGACTGGCTTGCCATGATAGGTAGAACATTCCTCGCCACTTGAAGTTTTGAAATGGGGCTGGATGGCCTGCTGACAAGGATGTTGTAGAGGTACTCTACTTCGTGTTTCAGGTAAGAGTTGAATTAGACAACCTCTTAGATACCTGCCAATTCTAAGACACTACGATTCGGTGAAAGTATAGAAATATGAGTTTCTGAATAACTTAATGAGCTTACAAAGAAGAAACCATTTGTTTAAGACTTTGATTTGATATCTTTCCATATAGGGAACCTAAGGATGGGATCTAAAGAAACTTTGATGAAAATCTTTGTAGTTCAGCCATGAGGACTTGGTTTTCTGTTAATATGCTCATAGAATTAGCACTGTAAGGAACTTTAAAAATCATCATGTCCAATTCCCTTATTTTATGGATGAAAAATCTGAAGAATCTGAGGTTATTCCCTCCTTTTTGGGTTTTGATGACACCTCAGCCCTGTTTATCCTTCTACTTATCTTACTGTTCCTTCTCAGTTTCCTCTGGTCATCCACGGTATGTGTGGCCCAAAGCTATATTCAGAGCCTTTTTTTCCCCAACATTTTGTCACTTGGTGAACTCATCAGGTCTCATGGGTTTAATTATAATCTCTATGATTTACAGATGTGCATATCTAGCCCTAATGAAGTTCAGCTCAGTCTTGCTAACTACCTATTATACATTTCAAAGACAAAGCCAGAAATCTTTCTGAAAAGAATGCTCCTCCAATTTTACCCTTATCTGACACGGATGTAGTCAAGATTATGAAAGATGAGTCAAGAACCTGCTGGAATTAATGGAAACAGGTGACTGGATGCTTCATAGTCATCTCAAACTCACCATGTCTAAAAAAAACCAACTCATTATCTTTTCCATTAAACTTATTTCTTCTTCAAACTTCTCTATTTCATCAAAGATACCATTATTCTTCCATTTTCCCAGGCTTGTAGATTTGGCAATATCCTTGATTCTTTATTCTCCTTAATCTCTCAAATATGCAGATATTCATAGAGTATATCCCACATATCTGATCGGTTGCCAAATCTTGTCATTTCTATATTTCAGCAGCTCTCACATATGCCCCTTCTCACTATTCACGCGGTCAACACCTTAGTTCATGTGTACCCCTGCTTCACATCTTTCCCCATTCCAGTCCATCCTCTACACAGTGGTCAAAATGATTCTTCTTAAGCACAAATCTGACCATGTCACACCCCTACTCAATAAGCTCCAGTTGCTCCCTGTTGCTTCTAGCATCATATATAAACTCATCTTTTGTTTTTCAAAACCTTCACAACTCAATCCCAAACTATATTTCCAGCCTTTATACTACTCCATTTTGTACACTCTATACTCTATGTAAGATCTAACTAAATGCTCTCTGTTCTTCATATTAGGAACTCCACCCTGTCTCTGCACTTTTAAACCCATGCCTGAAATGTACTTCATCTTTAGCTCAGAGCTTGAACACAACTTTCTATAAGAAGCCTTTTCTGATTTGCCAAATGCTAATGTCCTCCCACCTTACATCGAAATACTGTGTCAGCTGACATATGTACATGTTGTCTGCCTGCACAGAATATACACTCATTAAGAGTAGATAGTTTCATTCTTTGTATTTCTATCACCAGCATGGAGTCTAATTCATGTTATTGTTGCTCAGTTGTGTCTGACATTTTGTGATCCTATAGACCCATGGACCATACCATCCTTGGGGTTTTCTTGGCAATGATATTGGAGTGGTTTACCTTCCATCTCTGGCTCATTTTACAGATTAGGAAACTGAAGCAAACAGGTTTAAGGACTTGTCCAGGGTCACACAGCTAGTGAATGTCTGAGGTTGGATTTGAACTCAGGTCCTTCTGACTCCAAGGCCAGTAGTCACTGAGCCACCTAGTTGCCTCCTGGTACATAATAAGTATTTAGTAAATGCTTGTTGTTTGATTGTACCTGGTTCCACAGAGAGTAAGTGTCTGAGTTAGGATCCTTGATTTCTTCCTGAATCCAAGAATAATTATCTAATACTATCTCTTGTGGTTGCTTACCTAAAAGAGGAAGTCTGACATAAAATCCTCAAGAAATGTACTTCCCCGAAACTAAAATCCAACCCATGTTGAAATTTTTTTAGACAGAATGGTGACTTTAGATTTGTACTTCGAGCTTAATTTTTGCTGGCCAAGAGACCTAAGTGTCAGAGAACAGAGGCTGGAGTGGGGAGGGAAGCCACTAACCAGGGTGGAAGAGTGATTCAGAATATTCAGGATTATTATCTCACCCACTAAAAATCGTTCCCACCTTTTTCTTAGAGTTCACAGGCTTTAATCTACTTTCTCTTCTACCTAGAGAGAGCAATGTTGGCATTCATTTTTAGCATGTGGTTTTACTAGGGAGATTTCTTCAAGAAGAGAGCTCATAAAGCCATTCTGTCCAGAGAATGGTCAAAATTCTTAGTGCCAACTTGGATCGTCAGCAGAATCATGAGCAGAGGTTGTGAAAGCTTATCCTTGAGCTGTTGCTCTGTCTGTGTTTAGATTTGCCAACCACTTGTCTCACGCATCCAAGATTCCCGATCTCATTTTTCTTTCAAACATGAGATGTGTTCACATTCCACAGAAGCCAAGGCTGAGTTGGAAGAAAATATGTTTCTGAGGAGAGAGAAATACATGAGTACACCCACTTACCAAGGCATTCAACATCTGAGTTTGGAAGACATGACCAATTCTTGAAGATCTGGGGTGCCACCCAGCTGTACAATCTAGTAAGTGACATCAGAAATCCCACACTCTGTAGAAGGCAGAACATAGGGTTTGAAAAAAGGAAAAGAATGATAGAAAGCTGAGCCCTAAGTGAAACTTAAATTCCAGGAGAACTGCTTCCTGATTCTACTTTTGAGAAGGGGAGAAACTTGACTATACATCCATAGTAGCAAGAATATCCATGGCATCACCCCCTTCTCATCCCTGGCTCACCTGATCACATAGGAAACCAAATGGTTGCTTAATAAAGGTTCTTTATTACTAATACTGAGCCTAGTCTGCTCTGGATCTGAGCGTATGTGCTACCTCTGGTATTGCCTTCTTTTAAAATTTTCTCATAACTAATTTTAGTCCTAGCTTTCCCCTGGGGAATTTGCCTATTAATTCAGACTCCCCTACTCTACCCCACCTCATTGTTTCTTTTGAAGAAGCTCTTCATTAAATAATTGCTACAATAGTCCTCCCTTAAGGGACACAAAGCTCTTTCAGACCTGTTGTTCCTCTCATCCAGTTTGAGGAGACTAAAGGCTGAATCCTAACTCCCTATTGTAGGTGCTTTCAAATTCTGCCCCTACATCAATCAACATTCCCAAAACAAAAGCTACTTGGATAAAACTGGTACTTTCCTCTTTCAAATAAGCCATCCCAGGGATCTGCAAATCACCACACACCAAAGTCCCAAAGAGTGACTCTAATGAGTTAGTCTTCCAACTTCAGGACTGTGACCCCTTTTGCCCTTCCATGGCAGAGCTACAGAGAAGCTCTTTCCAAATGATGTCACTTATTATATAACATTCTCCCCAGGGAAATCTAATACTCCCTAGAGATCTCTTTGTTGTTCATTATAATTCTGGCACTCCTGCTTGGCAGCTGATGGGAACCCACTCATTTGTATCAGAACCCTAGAAAGGAGATAAGAGAAGGGGAGGAGGGCCTTTTCCCAGAGCATTGGGAAAGGGGAGGAAATGGCTCTCTTTCAACACTGTACCAATGGGAGTAACCTTCAAGGTAAGAGCTGCCCCTGATCTGTTATCTGTTAATGCTTTCAGGACACAATCACTGGCACATATTAAGCACTTGAGAAATGTTTTATCTATCTGACTCAGGGATTCTTAAGGTTTATGTGTGAGGGACCTCATTTGACAATCTGGTAAAGCCTATGGACTCTTCTCAGAATGGTATTTTAAATGCATAAAATAAAATTAGGATTAAAGGAAACCAAAGCCATTTATAACCTGCCTGCCATCACCTTTTAAGAATTCTTCCACCTTCCACCTTGCCATGTACTCGGTATTCCAATGACATTGGTCTCATTGCTGTTTTTCAAACAAGAATCATCATCTCTTAACTCCAGGCATTTTCACTGCCTGTCTCTCATTCCTGGAAGGCTCTCCCTCTTCATCTCTGCCTCCTGGCTTCCTTCAGTTCCTAGCTAAAATCTCACTTCTACTGGGAGCCTTTCCTGATCTCTCTTAATTCTAGTGACTTTCCTCTGTTGATTATTTCCAATTTATTTTATATAGTGATTACACTTAATTTGCATGTTTTCTACTCCATTAGACTGTGAGCTCCTTGAGAGCAGTGACTGTACTTTACTTTTCTTTGAATCTCCAGTGCTTAGCAGAGTCCCTGGCACATAGTAGGCACTTAAATGTTTGTTGATTGTTGATAAAAATAAATATTTTTTTCTGGCTCCAAATTTGCAAATTTCTTGAAATATACAGATGAAACCTTTGAGGAACCCATGACCCCAAGGTTAAAGCATTTGAACTAATTAGAAGAAACAGAGCAGAAAGTGTGTTGGAAGATGATTTTGAACTAGGCTTCTGAGTATCTCTTTCCTCAAACTCTGGCAGCAAACCCAAAGCACTTAGAATAGAGACAGCTAAGGAAATTTGATTAGAAGGAGCTCCAACGATTTGTCACTTATAAAAAAAAAAACATTTTTATGTCCTTGCACACCTTGGCTGCAGATTCAGGAAGTTGATGAACTGCCAGTGGATGTTTCATCAGTATTTTCTGCCCAATAGGAAGCAGATGGCATTGACACTTCAACCAGAGAGCTGAGTTTTGGCATGATCTACACTCATTTCATATCCCAAAAGTATTTAAACTTTCCATGAATGCTATTCCTTGAGAAATGTACTCACATTTATAGAACATATTTATTCTAAAATGCTATATCCCATTTTATTGCCACAACATTCCTAAGGGGTAGAAAAAGGGAGATGTTACTTTTGTATTTGTACAGATCCAAAAACCATCAGCCAAAATTTAATAATCAAGATCAATGGCAGAGAGACAAGACTAGAACCATGGATATGCTAGTTTAACTGTTTCTTGGAGTGGAGGAGGGTAGTATATGTACAACACTCTTTTAATTTTGATCTGCATCATTAACATTTTCCCCCATAATTTTCTTAAGTCTAGACAATCACGAAAGCAATAAATTAAGCCCTGATTTGTGTTTGCTCATTTCTGAGATGTAAGCGATCATAAATAAAATTTAACAATTGCCTCTCAGGATCTGGTTCAAGCTGGATTCAGCACCCCTGATTAGAATTAATTTGCAGGTTTGAAATAGGTTTTAGTTACTGCAGAATATATTTTAAAATTCCACTTATTCTCTTTTTTAAAACACATTTATTTATTTTTAATTGTTTTTACATTTGGAGTACCAAATTCTCTCCATCCCTTCTGCCTCTCCCCTCTCTAATGAGAAAGAAAATAATACATTAATTCTATATGTGAAATCATGCAGAACATATTTCTATATTAACTGTGTTGCAGATTTAAAAAAGCAAGAAAAATAAAGTGAAAGAAGTATGCTTCAATCTGCAACCACAGTTCATCAATTTTCTCTGGAGGTGGCTAGCATTTTTCACCATGGGTCCTTTGGAATTGTCTTCTATCACTGTATTGATAAGACAAACTTAGTTTTTTATAGTTGGCCATCATTACAATATTGCTGTTACTGTGTACAATGTTCTCCTAGTTCTGCTCACTTTGCTTTGCATCATTTCCTGTAAGTCTTCCCAGGTTTTTCTGAAATCATCTTGCTTTTCATCTCATATAGCACAATAGTATTCCATCGCAATCATAAACCAAAACTTGCTCAGCCATTCCCCAATTGATAGACATTCTCTCATCTTCCAATTTTAGCCACCACAAAAAGAGTTACTATAAATATTTTTGCACATATGGTTCCATTTACATTTTTCTTTTATTTTGGAGGACTCTTCTCCTGAAAATTGCCTGTCTGTATTCTTGACCATTTATGAATTGGGGAATGGTTCTTATTTTTATAAATTTGATTCAGTTCTATATATTTGGGAAAAGACACCTTTATCAGAGGAACTTGCTCTGATTACACCCCTTCCCTCCAACTCCTGCTTTCTTTCTAATTATGGCTACCTTGATTTTGTTTGTGCTAAACCTTTTTAATTTCATATAATCAAAATTATTCATTTAATTCCTGTGATCCTCTCTATGTCTTATTTGTCAGAAACTTTTCATTCATTCATAGAGCTGATAGGTACATTATTCCATGTGGTCCTAATTTATTTTTTTAATTTTTTTAAATTTATTTTTAATATGTTTGGTTTTCAGCATTGATTTTCACAGGCGTTTGAATTACAAATTTTCCCCCCATTTCC
>CM053626.1:219494179-219519641 GCA_028646595.1 Phalanger gymnotis | reverse complement strand
CATTAAGGAAAAATTCACCATCCTGTAAGCAACAGCTAGGTGCTGCAGTGGAACAAGAACAATTCCTGGAGTCAGGAGGAGCTGAGTTCAAATTTGGCTTCAGATACTTACTAGCTGTGTGACCCTGGGCAAGTCACTTAACATCAATTGCCCCCTCCCCAAAATGCTATAGCAATGTCCTGGAAGAGTCAGAGGGGGATAGAATCATGGATGCTGATGAAAAGATTAGTCTAAACAAGGAATAGAGCATTTACTTCCTCTGAAACCTGAAGGAAGTTGGAAAGAATGGGTTATGATGAGAGAAGGATTGTGGATTGGAGGAAGAGAGTTAATGGAGCCTATGTGCAATGACTTCAGTCTTTTTGGTGACATAAGAGTCTGAGTCATCTATTTTAAGTGTGTGATCAATAGGAATGTCAGTAGACAGGAAATGAGAAAAATAAAAGTATTGGAACAGAAATTATATGGATCAAGATAAGGGTGGAATAGGATTATCAAACAGCAGCAAGGGCCCAGATGAAGTTCTGTACCATGAATTTTTAGTGGATGATGTTGGCTCACCTTTATAAATTCAAATCTGGCATCAGACACTTACTAGCTGTGCGACCCTGGGCAAGTCACTTCTCCCTGTTTGCCTCAGTTTTCTCATCTGTAAAATGAGCTGGAGAAGTAAATGGTCAACCACTCCAGCATCTTTGCCAAGATGCTCCCTCAAATGGGGATCAGGAACAGTCAGACACAACTGAAATGTTTGAACAACTACAAAAGCTTCCATATCTCCCTTGCATAAAAGCTGGATTTGTTCTGGGGTGTAAATTTGTATTGAGTTTTCAGGTTTTAAGGTCTGAGATGGACAAAATGATCACTAAAGTCCCTTCTCACTCTGAAATTCTGTGATTCTCTGCTAGATGTGAAAACAAAGATGGGTCTCTTATACCTTATTCCCTTCCAAATACTCTGCAATCCAGCTACACTGGCCTATTTGCAGCCCCTGGATCATGACATTCTGTGTCTACATTGGCTTTCTCCTCTGCCTGGAATGCTTTGTGTCCTCAGCTTCTGGCTCTTAGTTTTACTGACTTCCTTCAAGAATAAGCTGAATTCTCACCTATGAGTCCTATTCTAGGAGAAATTACTTAGTTTCCCTGGCATATTACTATTCTATGATCTATATAACTCTTATACATACTTAGATGTTTATTTCTCCCCTTCCCCCATCAAAAAGTATTTTCCTTGGGAATAACGACTCTTGTTCCTGTTACCTTTCATTGTGTCCCCAGGACTTACAACATTGCCTGACACATAGTAAACTTAATAAATATTTGTCAGCTGACTTACTAGAAAATGTTCCTACTCTATGAACTATCGGTTTGCATAAGAAAGTAGGAAATTAAATTCGGGGTCAGAAGAAATAGTATGTGATGTGGCAAAATTCTGTGAGGGGAGAAGGTACAAGAAAATATCTGGATTGAAAATCATTCATCAAGGGAGCAGTATTGAAACAAAGGGGAAAGTATCTAGAAGTGAATGTTGTACTTTTACATGGCAGATGGCAAGGAGGTGGGGAGAGAGAAGAGAAAGAAAATTAGAAACAGTGGAGACAGAGCTTTCACTGGCACCCAAGCAGACACCAAAATGAAAACTGGCACTGGAATAGGATCAGGCTATTAAAATGCCAGCTGATCACAGACAGGCCAGAAAAATACTGAATTGAGTGCCAATGTAGGCAGCAAATCTGAGAAACAAAACAGGAAGCAGCTAGCATCACCTTGGCACCTTCAACGGTAGAAGGAATGGAAATCCGATAGGTGAAAATGCAGTTCAGGGCTAGACATATTATGGGAAAATAAATACCCTAACAGTCAGCCAAGCTGTATGGAAAGTAAAAGGCAAAGGGTTTCTTGCATCATAAGGCATTTGCACCACTCTGTAGGGAAAATTCAACTCAATGAACATTTATTAGATACCTATTATGTAAAAAAAGATACTGAGCTCGGTGTTGGGGACTTGAAGACAAAGATGAAACACACTCTTCCCACAAGAAGTTTACATTCTACTGGAGGCAAAACATGGGGACCTGTCTTTCTTCAAGATAAGTCTTCTGTCACTCTCCACTGTTGAAGTTTCTGTTTCTTTCTGCACAGAAGAACTCTGCTTTCTGTTAATAAAAGTCTTTCTGTAGAAGTCAGGCAGTTGTCTTTCAATGAGGAGTGGAAAGGATGTCTCTCAGGCCATCTGGAATGTCTAATGTCTGAAAAACATCGAAGGTGACCCCAAATGGTACATTAGGGTACCCTCTGTTTATAACACCTCAGAATAAAGGCAGCATAGAAGAAGGGAAAGAGTAATAGGTCTGGTTCAGATATCAACTCTGGTACTTACTGCCTGTGTGACCTTGGGAAAATCACCTCACCTCCCCAGGCCTCAGCTTCCATATTTGTAAAATAAAGTTCTGATTGGATGTTCTCTAACTTTTCTTCCAGTTCCATATCTTTGACCCATGTTCCTGTGATATCTCCCCTAGTAACAGTGGGAGCCAATTAGTTAATAAGCACTTTAAAAGCACCTACTATATGTGAAGCACTATTTCCATCAGTGCCTTGGATGAGGAACTCCATTTTCAGTAATTACATATTGGTAAAATCCTAATATGTAAAATCATGGAAGTTTAGAATTATAAGAAATCTGAGAGATCATTTAATTCAATCTGTAAACATACAGATCAGGTCTAAAGAGGGTTAAATGACTTCTCCACAGCCACACATTTTGTTAAGTGTCCTGACTTGGTAGTCCAGGGTTCTGTCCGCAATAGCCCACTGCTTTCATGATCAATGAATTTATGTAGTTATGGAATATCAGAATCTTAAAGTTTATAGGCATCTCAAAAATGGTACTAACTTTAAGTAAATTTCTCCCTCAAGAAGAATTAGTGGTATAGATTCCCACCACTCTGGCTCAATTTCAAGATGTAGGAAATGTAGAGGAAGAGAGTCAATCTTCATTGCTGAGCTTTTTCTTTCTGCACAAAATAACATTGCTCTCTGTAAATATAAGCTTTTCTCTAGGAATCAGGCAATTATTCAGCATTTATTGCATGCCCACTATATGAAGGGGGGGGCATTTATAAGGTAGATGAGTTAGCTATTCCCAGCTCTCAAGGAACTTGGGACATACAGAGAGACATTGAATAAAATAAGAAATGCAAATAAATATATGTAACAGAAATGACAAGAAACAAAATGTCTATGTAATCAATTGATAAGTGTTTCATGTGTGCCAATCATTGTGCTGGGCACTAGAGAAAGAAAGACCAAAAGGAAATAGTCCCTGTCTTCATATACAGAAATACAATACAGAATACAATACAGAAAGAGATGCATTTGTTTGTTTGTTTGTTTGTTTGTTTTAACGCATAATAGGAGACATATTTGTGGAATCAAATTGGGTGGCCAAGTAAGGATCATAAAAACACTTTATGAAGGAGATGGCTCCTAAGCAGAACTTGTTGAAGAGATGAAGGTCAGAGTTGTATAAAGGGGAAGGTAGCTAAATTTCCTCCCTAGGGGATGCTCAGTTTCAGGTCTTCTGTAGGTAGTACAGGAGAAGATAAGCTCAGAGAAGCAAGAAGAACAATCATGGAGCATTCTATAGCTTGTCAGTTTTAATCTGATTGGAGAAGGGAAGAGAGTAGGAGAGAGAACAAGCATTGATTCAGTGCCTACTATGTGCCAAGTGCTACTATGTGCTAAGTGCTTTACAAGGATTGTATATCATGTGATCCTTTATCATTATTTGACAAAGAAGCAATTAGAAATTATTTTAGGGTTCCAAAAAGGGAACAGTGAGGTCATAGTCAAAACTGTTGTGTTTTGCAGACTTCACTTGAGGAATCCTTTCTGCTTTATGGGAAAGTTCAGACAAAGAGGTTTCTGGTTCATCTGCTACTTACTAAGAATGTGAGCTTTCAAATCACCGGTGACCATTTTATTAGGATTTTTCACAAGCATTCATCACAGTCTATGTCATTTCAAATAGAAGCCTGTGATTTGTAAAGACTAGTTGGGACAACTTAAAAAACAAAACTATTTCTTAGATTTTAGCTAAATTACTATTCTCCCCAGCTAGTCTTATAAAATACCCCACGTTACCAGCAAATCTAGTCTAAACAAAATAGGCTCATTTGCTTTCCAAACTCAAAACTGGCCCAGTGGATGGTTTGGAATAAGTGAGTCAATTTCAACCTCTTCACAGAAATATAATAATAGTCTCCAAAGACATCAGGGCAGCCATCTGTGTTAGACCAAAAAATTCATTGCATTGTTTATTTGCATTTGAGAGTCTCTTCTTTTCCTCTACTTGGCTAGATCATATAGGGTCTCTACAAGTGGAAGGAGCTCTGGATTTTGAGTTAGAGGACCTGGTTGTGAAACCTAACTATGCCTCTTACTGCCTGCATGACCTTAGGGAAGTAATTTGACCTCCGTGAGCCTAAATTTTCTCCTCTTCTTCCTCCACTTCATTTCTTCTTCCTATCCTTTCCCCTCCTTCTTTTCTTTTCTTTCTTTTTCCTCCTTTCTTTTCCTCCTATATGCAATATATAACTGCTTTGTAAATCTTAAAGCAATATATAAATGTTATGAATGATGATGATGATGATATGATGTTTTGAAAGTAAACAAGAAAGATGATGAGAATGGGAACAATTCATGAGGAAAATGGATTTCCAACACGGGCTAGAGTAGACTAAAAAGGAGAAAATCAGGATGTATATAAGTTAAGATAAACCCACAGGCTTAGTCAAATTTCAGGTGTCAGAATACTAGAACAAAGCCAAGGGATAGTTATTTGAAAGATGGGCACAAAGGGGGAATAAATATAAAATTCTGTTGGAAGGCAGGAGTCCAGTCTTTTTATGTGTGTTTGGTGGGTGGGGCAGGAATGAAGGAAAAAACAAATGGAACCAAGGTACCATTAGCACATGAGTCTAATGGAATCTGTTATCCAAGGTACCTATTTGAACATAAGTAGGGCAGGTGACTGAATTGAGTCCCAGGAAACAGGTAAGTGGCATCAGGAAAATGAAGCAGTAGGTGTTAGGGATTGGCAGATAGAGACTTAGTTGATTCTTATGTGTAAAAGGGATTTAACTTGCCCTTCTTGGGTCTAGAAGGCAGAACTCTAAGGGATGGGCGAAATTTACAGGGAAGAAGATTAGGGCACAAATATAAGGAAAAACCTTCTAATAATGGAGTTGTTCAAAAGTGGAATGGATTTCTTCTTTATCATTGGTCATCAAGGAGAAGTTGAATGACTATTCATTAGGAATATTACAGACAAGGCTTCCTGCTTCAAGTTAGGGGTGTGATTATATGGCCTCTCAGGTCCCATTTAATTTTAGGATTCTAAGATCCTATGATCCTAAACGTACTTTTGAAGTCAATAAATGATAGGCTGCAGGCACTTTAACATCGAAGGAAATGAAACTCAGAATATTGTCAAAGAACCATAGATTGTTATAGCTTCCAGTGACCTTAGCAGTCATCTAGTTCAATCGAATCATCTTACAAGTGAGAAAACTGAAACTAACACTCAGCACTCGTGAAGATAGAAGAGAATTAAGGTTCTCGGGATTCTGGTTCCTGGAAGACTATCTGTGTTTTTCATATCACATTCTAAATTAAGGCATTACTATTACCATGCTGTCTCAATATGGGGTAAAAGTCATTCTGTCATGAATAAAATCCCAAGAGCCAGAGTTTCCAGGTATTAACAATCAATTTATTAACTTGGCTAGCCAATAATCAATAGATTGATAGTGGCCTCTCTTGATAACCAAAGATGCCAAGGGAGAGTCCTGTACCAGTATAAACACAGGTCTGTCTGACAGCAAATTACTAAGAGCTCCCCTGACATGATAAAAGCAACCACTGATTGATGGATGTTTTATAAGATGGTGAGCTAAGAGCAGTCAGCCCCTCCTTGTTACTTCTTCATAAAGATGGGAGCAGTTAGCCCCTATCTGTTATTTCTACATCAAGGTCAATTGCGGAATGAAACTTGGTCATGAGTTTTGAGCCCTCTCTAGCAATCTGGGCATCCCATCAGGTTCTCTCTGGTTTTATTTTCCCTTTATGACCATGATGCCCCAAACTCTAACGAAGGGAGCAAAAACAGAAGTTCATCCTCCTGGTTCGGTGGAGGCAGGGAGGAGGGAAATATAACCCAAACTAGGTCCTGTTTATAGAATAAACCAAACTCAGCTTCCCATTTGGGTAGGGCCCAAACCAACCTAGTTAAAAATCAGATGCCTTGAGAAGACACTTAATGCAATGACATTCCTTAGCTAGAACTGTTGGGGAAAGGGGCTTCTCTTTAAGCTACTGTAAGAGACGCCCTTTTGACAGAGAACGGAATATTACAAATTAATATGATAATCAAACGATATAGCATTAAAAATAATTTTTCTTGATTTTAAACCCAAGAAAGAGGAAAGTCACATAAAGAGACTTTGAAGAAAGGAGACGTTAAATGGGACTCATCCCCTTGTAAGACAACGAGTTCCCAGAAAGCAATATGCAATCAGCAGCTAACATAAAGTGGGGACAGTGGAATGCCAACTAATAGAATGAAACTTCCAGAAGCTGGAAAAATATGCAAGAGGAGAAGGTGGTTATTAGTGGCAAATGATGCAGAAAGGTTAAGATTGAGTATTGAGGTCAGGATTGAGAAAAAGCCTTTCAATTTGGCAATTATGAGATCATTAAAGAGACAGTAGTTATATTTGAATTATGGTCAGGAGCTAGATTTCAGAGGGGTTGGAAGATAGTGAGAAGAGAGCAAATAGAAGTATGGAGTAGAGATATCTTTTTCAAGTTTGGCTGAGGAGAAGAGAGATAGAGGACAACGGTTAGCAGGGATGGTAGGACCTGGTAAGGGGTTTTTATGGGTGGGGAAAGCATTGACATGTTTATAGGCAGCAGAAAATGAATCAAGTCAGTCAACAGGCATGTTTAAGCACCTACTGTGTGCCTGGTACTAAGTGCTTTATGATTCATTTGAGATTGAAGGAAAAGTGTCACCAGAGTAGGGGTGATCGCCTTGGAAGGTAGTGAGGAGTGGATGGATTGGAAATGACAAGAGAAAAATGAGAAAAGGTTTGGGAGAAGTAAGGTACATGGAGAAACGGAAAGACAGAAAGACTTAAAGAGAAGCCTGTACGTTTATCTGTTTTTTCAACCATAGGTGTACCTAGAATATTTAGGATGTTCCCTTATATCTGGTCACTTCCTCTAAGTAGAAAAGGAATAAGGAAGGTAGTTTGGACTGAAGGGTGCGCCAGCATGCCTTTGATTTCATTATAATATATCATGCCTCCTACAGCCCTGCTAATTATTGAGATGGCCCAGTCAGCTGTTACCAGAACCGGAGACATAGATATCTGCTAAAGGGCAAGTGATGGACCATGTGACTGGACTAAAGGGGAGTTTATCTCTAGCTAAGAGAGTAGGACTCTCTTCATCCAAAACTGGATGGTCTTTTCAAGTAAAGTTGTTGCTGTGGTCAGCACTCACGATATGAAGCTGATTGGCCACTGGTTTGGCCAATTGTAATGTTCTCTTCCAGGGATATGCTGGAGACAACACCAACCCAGCAAAGGGCTTGTTAAATTTTCAATGTGAGCAATTACACCTCAGAAATTGGCAAATGCCATAAATCAAGGCCCGATTTATTGTTTTGTTGATTGTCTAAAGTTAATAAAGTGATGGAGAAAATGTTAATACAAGTTAAACTTGAAAGCGTGAGGTAGGTGTGTGTGTGTGTGTGTGTGTGTGTGTGTGTGTGTGTGTGTGTGTTTTTCCAGAGAGCTACTTGTTGAACACTCATCAGCACAGCCCAGTTTCCTTCTCAACCACAGGGAAAGCTGGGTGGAGTAGCCCAAAGGCTACATAATAGCCAGCTAGAGGACTGTGCTTTTGTTGTTTTTTCCTGTAACCTGTATTGTTATCCTGTATCCTGTTATTGTTATATTGTATCCTGTAACCTGTATGTAACCTGATTAGATAAGACAAAGTTAGAAGAATATAGGGCAACCTCAGGCAGCTACTTCCTCTTTCTCCCAGGTACCTGGCTATATTTTATTTTAATTGGGGATATTTAGAAAAGCAGCTGTTTTCTGGTTGCTGTCATCAGGTTTATAATCCTCTTTGGCACTGAGTTCAGTGACACCCATCTCCACTCTTCCCCTCTCCCTCTGACACCCTCATGACTCAGAATTTCTAGACTTGACATCTGGCATTGGGAATTTAGTGAGAGACAAGCCAGTATAATCCTTCAGTCAGAATGGATGTGTATCTATAGCTTGAGACTGAATGCCAATAATTATATTTACCATCTATAAGTTATTTTTTTTAATAGAGAGTAGTAGGATTTGTTTTTTTTTTCTTCTCTTTTCCCTCTTCTAGGCAGGCTGGTGTGACTAGAAGAGGAAAAAATGTTCCCTTCTGAGGGACTGTATGGTGTTGGGTGGGGCTGCTAATAGAAAGTGACTGAAGAAGAAAAAAAGAGCTGGAGAGAAGGGGTGGTTGGCAGAGGAGGAGGCAAGAACAATGGAGATTTTTACCTTCAGCTTGCATAGGAGCGTTGGCATTGAAAAATAAGAGAACTCTAGAGACATAGCCTCATTTTGCCCAAGAAACTGATATAACGGGTTGCTATGGTACAAGAACAGGGGAGTACCATGTGGAATAAAAGTTGGAGAGCAAAAAGAATTCAATCCTGCCTCCCACTTCAATCAGCAAGGCAAAATGGGCCAAGGCAAGGTTGGTGTGAGGAAAGTGCTTTATTTTGGCAGAAATGGAAGCTTTGGTGGAGTCTGATTGTAATATCTTAACATGCAAACTGATACTGGTTGGGGCAATATTTAACAGGCCATATCTATATCTAGAATGTCACAGAATCATCTGGGAGGGATGTAAATGGATAGGCACTGTAAGAAGGCCAGTTTGTTACTGTAGCTTTAAGCAGAAGTATCTTTGCTGTGGATAACTGATTTTACACACCCAGCAATGCTATCTATTTACTAGAAAGGTAATGATTCACAGTTATATTTATTTATAGTCATGTCAGAACACTTATTTTGAGTCATTGCTTCTTATAAATCTCCTTAACATTTCTGTTTCCAAGTAAGCTCAAGGTTTCAGGTAAGCAGGATAACTGAAATTGGATTTTTTAAACCTGTTCTATAAAAGTATATTAGGTGTATAACTCACTGCAGTCAGCTGACTGATCCTTACCCCCCAGCCCCTTTTGTATCTCCCACTCCCAACACTGCAGGCCTCATTTCCACAAATGTAATTTTCACATTTAAATTTTGTCAACAGAACTGATTTGCTGTCATTGAGATTTAGGGCACGTATCTCTATCATGTGACGCTCAAACACTGAGGCAAATATGGTGAGGGATGTAAGAATAATTTTATTATATTGCACCTTATATAATAAAGTACTTTACAATCAGTTCAATTATTATTCCACACAACATCCTTATAAAGTAGCTCTCACACTATTGCCTTACTTGGATGCAGCTGATGGGATTAAGAGATTTATTAGAGACTCGATAAAAGTCCCACCAATGATGAATTGCTTGGGGCAGGGATGCAAACCAAGAGTTTCCTGACTCCCTTATTTTATGTTTATTGTCCTTCCTTCTTTGATCTTTCTTGGGATGGGAGAGTCATTCTCCAATAATTCATTATGTTAAATATATATATATATGTATATATATATGTATATATATGTTTAATGGCCTCATCAGGGTTATGACCTTGGTCTACATTCTATATGTATCAATAAAGCAAAACTAAGCTAGACATTCCTCTTCCAATGTCATCCTAAAGGGGACATCACAATAAGGTGCTGGGTGTTTTTTGTCCTAATGATTTTGCAGTTGCCTCAGTTTTTCTTTTTTTTTTTTGTTTAGTCACAGAAACATGGTAGATGGATATTTTAAATAGCCTCAGTAATCTGCTCAGCTTCCCAAATTCTGGAGGGAAGAGCTGCATAAATCTATTGCATGGCAGAATTAATTAATGCATACCATCCTAAAAGTCCACTATGGGCTGTTATTTATTTATTTTTTTTTACGAATAGGGTTTATCTTGGTTTAGAATGACCAAGAGGACCAAGGATTTACGCAGTGCACTCAGAGGCGACTGCAGTGACCTTTAGAGTCAACCATGGTCACTGCTGAATTTGTAATAATAATAGGCATGGTTCCAGTTTTAAGGTCACAGTGTTCTGAATTGTGATGCATCACACAATGTACCTGGTTAGCAACAATAGCAAAGGGGGATGTTAGATTTTATAATGCAGGTAGGCATATCAATGAGGGATATCCCAAGACAATTTAAATACTTAAACCAAACATGTTTTGACATCATCTATTTGAGGACAGGTCAATAATGAAACAACATAAAAATTATGGACAAATTGTGCTGATGTCTTGGACCATGGTTAAGGTCTAAATTTCTGGTGCCTGAGGGATTTGCTATGCTTTTAGTGAGTAACAAATTTTAAAAATTGCACCAATACCATGATGAAAACACTACCCACGTCACGTAATTTTTACAGAATCAGTGAGACAGAAGTGACCTCAAGAGATCCTCTAATTCATTCAACTGTGTATAATTCATTCCAGTTTACTTACTAAAAAGTTATTAAGCATAGCATCATCTTCAAGGACAAAGGACAGCATGTTAGGACTGCAACAATTTAGTTATCTGGTATCATTTGGGAACCAACTGTTCCATATAATTGGATTCACCAGATAATTTGTCCCTTTTAAGCAGCTGAACTCCCCCTCAATCTTAAGAATTTTGCATTAAAAACCATCATTTAAAGTGTATTACATATTTGCTTTATCAAACCGAATTCATACTTTCCTCGATGGGCCATAACTATGAACATTAACACTGTACTCTAAAGTAGTGATGAATGCCTTCAACATTTGAAGAGTGAAGAATTGTTTAGCCACACACTAAATGACCCTTAGACCTATCCTATGAATTTCTGTATTCTTGCGTCTGTTATTTTAAAATAGTTTTTCTGTCTTCTCTTGCTCTCAGTAGCCACTTTTTGCCTCTTGTACTCTTTCTCCTTTCTTTTAATCTGCTCTAGGTAGGGGAATCAGATAACCAAACTTGTTAGAAGCATGCCTAGGTAAGAGCAAACAAGCTACAACTGAGTAACCAAGGGACCTTCACATGAGTAAAGAACATGAAAGGTCATGCATGGACTTTGTGACATTTATTTTGGTTATTCAGAGTTTTCTTTTATTTTCTTCCTTCTGGGTTCTTGGCTGGGTTTCTGAGAGCTGAGGTTGCCAGATAAGAAGAAAAGTACTATTGTACAAGCCATTGAAGAAATAAGTAATGAACACCAAAATAACATTTGTTCTCAAGTATACAATTTCATGCTTTCCTCCTCAAATGACAGAGGTGTATGTGTGTCCAATTTTGATAAAATAAAAGTCCTTTGGAAATATGAACAAATCTCTGCAAGAGAAAACAAAATATATTACATAGTGGTTTAGTTTTACTAAATATACAGTAGGCATCTAAGGTCAATGGCAAAGTTTTATTATCTCAGTTTTTTAAATGTAACCAAAAAAGTTTTTTTTTCCCCACTAAATTCACAGAGGGATGATATGTTGAGCAGATAAAGACATTTCATAATGTGAAGTCCAAAGTGATTATTTCACTTATTTCACCTAAAGGTGGGCATCATCATTGACCAAATCTCTTCTTAGCAGGAATGCTCTACAGAAAAGAGTGAATCACAACACAAATTGAATATACCACACAATCAGGAAACAATGTTCACAGAATTCTGAATTATGAGCAAATGAACTACTACTGGCTCCTTAATGTTAATTACTATTAATATAAATGTTTTGGATAATCTGGATGACCTTAAGGGGTAAAAAATGGTGATTTACATTTGCTGGTTTTCTCTTCACCTTAGGGTTTGAAGGTTCAAAATATACTTGGTGTGATCTTATTCATTTTCATAAAAGGCACATGAGCGTGGTATGTGGAAAGAAGACCATGTCTCTTTTAGAGCAAAGAATATAATACTCCTTACCTTATTTGTCCATCCAAAACAACCCTCTACTGAGCCTATTGAGTCACATCATCCTCAGGACAACTAATCAATCCTTCCTCCTATTATCCTGTCCTCAGAGAATTTGTCTAAAAACATTCCAGGCCATACCTACCTCTTATTCAGAGATCTCCACACCTACACTCAAAAGAACATTTTCTTTCATTCCCAGAACATTTTCCAGTCCTTTCTCCTCATCAGAAGTCTATCAGTTATACCACACCAGTCAACTCTCCAGAACATTTTACCCATTGTTCTCCCTTCTTTTCCCAAGGACAGCAAACTGCTATTCTCTCTTAGTGAAAAGGCCTTGTGATGTAAAAAAAATCTTTGAGCAAAATATTCACCTTTTATTCTGAGCACACTATCTAGAATGCCTTTCTTCAGAATCTATAACATCTCACAGACCACAAAATATATTACAATTTTGTTTCCCATAAAAGAGGGCACCAAATGGCAATCAGTGGGCACAATTCCAAGGTTTCATTCTTTAGGACTCTATCAAAACCTATAATCCAGTTCCATTCCTGGCTGCATTTTCCTTCATCCCACCCCATTTCTCCACTTGCATAAGGACAATTAGATTTTTATTGATGACTGATGCAAGTGAATGATTGGCAGAAGAAACCCTTCCTTTAAATTTCCATCTGCAAAAAAAGCAGTACTTTCTTGCTTTTTCTCCTCACTTTTCACATATATAAAGAAAGAAATCACACTATAATTTTGAGAGAATTAATGAATGTGTCAAGAATGTATGGAACATGAAGTACTCTGTTAATGCCATTTTGATACATAGTAACCTTTGCAACTTCTTTTCCTCCTTCTACTCCTCCTCCTTTTTCATCATATTTATAAGCCCCTTTCTCTCTTGTACTAAAGCCAGACAGCTGTGGCTAACAAAAGCCATTTGCTGCATCTAATAAAATGTCAGTATACCACCCAAGTGTCACTTATCATTACTTTGATTTATACTCTCCATCAGCAGCAGTCTTCATTTTGTGCCAATCAATGACGGACTGTCAACTATACCATCCCCTTCGTATCCAAAATATGTTTCTTCACTCTCTCAATTTGTCACTTAGCCAATAACTTTCCTTGCAGTTGTTTCTCCTCTGCAAAGGCAAGGTGAATATGTAATGGAACACCAGGAAATATAATAAGCCTATGGGGGCAATGGGATTGGGTTTCAAGGAGATCTCACAAAAGTCTTTGGGTTTAAACCTTGAACAAAAAATTCTGCTGATGAAACTAGTTCACCAGGATAGTAATCAACCACTAGAATTCCACCACATAATCAACAGAATACTTCAAATGGACTCTATTTCTATTTGACAAAAACATGATTTTCTTGAGTAACAAAGGTGCAATGGAAACTAGAACACTCCATTTTCGGAGACTGCTGTGAAAATGAATCAGACGAGAAGTGGGTTGGCTTATTGTTGCACATAATGTAACAGTGTGTGTGCTTGTGTGTGTGTGTGTATGTGTGTTAAATGTAGGTTAGCCCTTTCATAAATAGGCCAAATTGTAACAAATTGGCTTGAAGTGAGTCACCTAAAGTGCTATTTTTTCTAACAGTCAAGTCCATGATCATTCTAATATCAGCATCCCTAAATAACGTAATATAAAAAAAAAAAGATAAGAAATGTTTACCCTGTCACTGAGCATAAGTTAGCCCTCATGGTATTGTTTATTTTTCCTACTTGAAATTTTTAATATTCTCCTCTAGGCATCATTGAAAACTGCTAGTTTTATGGTTTCTATACAGGAGTGAAGAGAGCCCATAGAGATACTGTTAAAGTTTTCCCTGACATATAAAAGACACTAAGTGTAGCCACAGGCCATACACTTCTGTTTATTCCATCTTATGAATTTTAGACACGTAACTGAACTAGTTTAACCAGACCTTTGTTTCATATTTTCTTGGTTGAAAGTTCTGTGCTTTTAAAAAAATTAAATGGCCGCAAATCACAAAAACCTTACAAAACTATCCTTAGCTATCTTGACTTCTGTACAAATGACATTCTTCATTCCTTGTTCACAAAAAAAGAAACTTTTACAAAAGTTCCAGACATTTCACAAAATACCACTGCAAGAGAAAAGTGTTTCTTGCAGTTCCACAGTCTCTCTAGTCAGTCCTAAACATAATTCTATTTCATTCACTTATCAAATGCAGCAATTCTGAGTTACTCCTTATATAAAGAAAGAAAACAAAATCTATCTATAGTTCCGGTCTAAGAAGTTCACTGAATTCTAGGGACCTACCATATATATACATATATATTTATATATACACAGGATATAAACATATTTATACTTTCTATGTACACATGTATTAGGTAATCATTCATTATAAATAGGAGGTCTTTTTAACTTAGGTTCTACAAAAATAATCACTTTGAAGGGGTACATGCAAACCGTACACAGGAGCGTAATTATAAAACACATTGCTAAGCCTCTCTCTTAAATATAAAGTTTTGCTATGCAGCTGCTAAATGATTCAAAGACAAACCAAAAATTTCTCACTTCAAAGTATAAAACCTGCTTCTCACCAAGCATTGTTAACCTCTCCATGGGGGGATTGTTTCTGGCATTTCTCACCTATCTGCAAAGCCCGGTCTTGCTTGCCACGGAACATCTTACAGGTAGAGGTTACCTCTCCTCAGATATTACATTTTCCAACTGAGCCCAGGCTTGCTTTTCTGTTTATTTTTAAGACCTCAAATAATGGCTATCTGTTTAAGCGGCATCATCAGCTTGGCTTTTACATTTCCATAAAAATGAACAAAGGCTTTTTTTTTCCTATTTCTGACTTGCAAGAACATTAGTGTGCTAGGGCAGTGGGAGTGAGGGACCCCTACTTTTAATTGTTTGCTGAGCCATCAGAGTAAGTGGATGCCTGAGCTGTCACAAAAGGCTCATTCTGTTTCTGATTCTCTTTCAGGCCTGCGGCTTGGTCTGTGATGGAAGAGAAGGAGAGTTGGTCGTGTTCCATGATGTGGACCTGATCTTCATCCTTATCCTTCTTCACGTAGAACATTTTTCTAAACTTTTTGAGCTCGTGGAGTTCACAGAAGGTTTCCAGAACCACCAGCATGGCAATGAGGCCCAACAATAGGTAACCTAGAAGAGAAATAGGGTGTCTATAAGACTGTCCTCTGCAGTTTTGTAACATACCCCTGCCTCTGTCCTCAAAAACCCCAAGTCAATTTGAAGGTCCAAACCCATGGCTTAAGGAGGTAAACATACTGACAGTATTTTAATTATTAGAAAAGAAGTTTCATCACAAAGTTTTGACAAAATTGAAATCTGTGAAATCATAATGACTAAGTTTGTTTCTAAAGGAGAGATGAGAGAATATGCTTTCCTGTCCTTTTTACAGAGGGGGGGGGACTCAGTGTGTGGAATACCACTTGATGTGTTGGTTAGTTTTGCAGTTTTATTTTTTATTTTCTGTTAAAAGGGATGATTCTCTAGGTAGGAGAATGGAGGAAGGATATTTTCAAAAACGAAGTGAATATTAAAAACAGATATCAATAAAAAGTAAATTTTTCTTTAAAATTTCAAGATCCAAAGCCCAAATTAGTACTATTTTGAAAAGATAAATGTGTGCTCAGCCACAGCTTCTGATTTTTACTAGTACCAGCTTATCTGATTGCTATTTCCAAAGAAGCATATTTACTGGATTATATGTATCTAAGAGAATAGAAGCTCCTTGAGGGGAATGCCTATTTTTCCTTTTTCTTTGTAACCCCAGCACTTAGCAAAATGTCTGGTATGTATAAGTACTTAATAAATGTGTTGATATAAGAATTATCCACATGAGACCAAGACAGGACTCTTCATTCCTGATTTATAAAGAGAAACATTTCAAAAGAAATTTAAAGAAGCACATTAAAGCTCTGTAATCCTTCACATAGCTGTTTTAAGGGAATTGGAATGCTCTTGTAGGATATTAAATCCTTGATCCATATTTTCCCTATGGTACAGAGGTTTCATAATAAAAATTATAGTTTAAGTCAATGGAAAATTTCTTCAAGAGTTATGCTAGAAATGAAGTAGGCCTCTCTGTAGCTATTTATATTTCTACATAATCTACCAGCAGGCCTAAATCTTTTCATGATTTCATGGTAATACTTTTGGCGCTGTTCAATTTGGTAAAAGAATGATTGACCCTGTTCATTATATTTAAACTATAGGGTAAAGAAAACCTCCGAATGAGCACAGCAATACTCCAAAAAAAAAGGGGGGGGAGTTGGAGGGATGAGGGAAAGACATAAATCTTCAATGGATAAAACATAATAAAGGCAAATTCGTTACTAAAGTCAGAAGAATCAGAAGGAAATAAAAATCCTACCCACCCCTCTTTTCCCTATGACTACTCCCTTTAAAAATTCTAAGACTTTAAAACTATTTTCAGACAGGCTCTGAGGTAGATGAGCTAGCCTTTGTGGTATCCTTCGAATAAATAGGCATTTGACACTAAGAGAGTGGGAATGCTGCACTTGCTTTTATCATGTAATTTTTCCCCTAAAGACTCCAACAGACACAGAGAATTTCATGACTTCCTCTTCTGGAGACATGGTTTGGCTGTCTCACCCAGAATCTTAGCTCCAAATTTTGTTCACAAATTGCAGGAGCTATTTGGGGGCTCCTTTCAGAAACAGCAGGGATGTGCACATACAATCACAGAGCAAATGGCATCTGTTAGGCTGTGTCCGTGGAAAATGCTATTTAGACACATCTACACCCAGCTACAGTATGGCTGAGTGTCAACACATGTCTCTCTCCACTTTACTTTTCCCTTTCTATTTCACCCTCCACATGCAAACAAGCACTGACCCCCAAGGATGATAAAATCCATTCCTGTCTCCAGCCTGTTCTCAAACCTCCCAGCACACACTTACTTCATGGGAATGATCTTAAAGCACAATATTTCTATTGAGTGTTGAGCTGTAACCCCAGATCTAAACACTTAATTATGATATCTAACCAACATTTATAGAGCACCTGCTATGTGCCAGACACCACGCTAAACACTTTACAAATATCTTTTTTGATCGTCACAACAACCTTGAAAGGTAAGGGCTATTATTATCCCAATTTTATACTTGAGGAAAGCAGGTAAAGTGACTTACCTAGGGTCACACAGCTAACAATTATCTGAGGTCAGGTCTGAACTCAGGTTTTCCTGGCTCTAGGCCTGGAGCTGTATCCACTATGCCACCTAGCTGCCTCATTTTACATTCCAGTATTTAATAGAAAAATGAGGATATTTGGATGGAATGAGTTAAAGGAGAAAAAACCTCCCAACTTAAAAGAGAGAAAGTTGACACCTATGACTCTGACTGAAGCTGTTTTAAATTATAAATTTCTGGTCATTGAAATTTCAGCTCCCTAGAGGCTATACTTTGCTGGGGACTTTCTATGTAGTCTTTCAGTCTTTAGGAGTTTCTATATCAGCAAAGCAAGCATAATGATACTTAGCTGTTCTCTTGTTCAGAAAGAGCTGCTCTCTGAATAAATCAGATATACCTGTGAGTGAGGGTATCCTGGGTATATTAAATACATGACCAGCATTAACAGGTTCCAGTACAAGTTTTATGAATTTAAGAATTTAAGTTTAAAATTAAAATGTAAGAATTTAAAACCAATATTTCAATGAGCTATTCAGTTTTTGTTCTAGTGTTTAAATATGATGGAAGGGTACCACATTTGGTACTGGTATAAATGTGACTCTACTTTTAATACCTTAAAACACTTATCCATCAGCATAGGAGTATCAGGCAGGACACAGGGCAGGGCTTGGAGTCAGGAAGACTTGAGTTCAAATCCTGGCTCTGTTACTTATTGCCTTTGTGACCTTGGGCAAGTTATCTACTTTCTCTGAGACTCAGTTTCCTATCTGGACTAGATGGCTTTCTTTCCAGGTCTAGATCTACGATCTTGCCTGACACATACTGACTTTGGACCTGACAACCTCTCAGTGCTCCATTAATGAAGAACTAATACAAAACATAAATATTGTCAGGACTGTAAGAATTGTAAAAGGAGCTTTAACTTTCAGTAAGGATAACAATTAATTTTGGCATAATGAATTTGCCAGAGATGGTGGGTAAGTGGAATAACAGTGGGAAGGAATAGAGAGGTAGGTGCAAGTCAGCTCTGAAAATGATTAAACCTTTGAAATGTGGCCAGCCATCAATAGATGGGGTGGACTTAGGGTACAAGGACAAAAAGTAGAGAAGGAATGGAGTCAGGTCAGGATTCAGGAAACATTTGGGTTATGCACCCTCTGCTAGCTTTTATAAATGTCCAAGATACTTACATGTGATGCCTATCTTATACAGCTCCCTGAATTTCTGATTGTATCCTTCTCCAGGAACATAATCCCCTAGGCCAATGGTGCTTAAGGAAATGAAGCAAAAATAAAAGGATTCCAAAAAGTTCCAGTCATCTTCCAAGATGGAAAACACCGCAGCTGGGATGAAGAAGAAGCAGGACACCGTCACAAAACCAAGCAGGACAGCGTGAATGATGGCAACCACCTGTTTGGAGAATCCCCAACGGATGTGGAAGTAGAGCACCGGCCTCCGGGTCACGTGAACAGTGATGCGTTGGACCACTGCTGTCAGGAACAAGAGGGTGAAGGGGATGCCAATGACGGAATAGATGATGCAGAAGGCCTTACCTCCATCTGATAAAGGTACCGTATGTCCATAACCTGGGTGAATAAAAATGAAAATAAAAATGAAACAAAGATAAGAAACCTAAGAAAAGATAAAATATACTAAGGACATAGATGAGATCACCCTGTAGGGAGGTTAATAATCAAGTTACTGGGGACCTGAAGATGCAAAGGCAAAATTTAAAAAGGATTTTGTGGGCTCTGGTAAGTTCACTGCTTCCTATGTAGACCTACTAATTGCTTCATCTTCTCTAGAGATAATTTGGTTTTGAAATCAAAGGCAGTTTGAAATGAAGGTTCTGTTTGCTCCAACAGATATGCTCATTCACTAACATCGAATGCTCACAAGTCTCCTGATTAGGCGAGGAAATGTACCCTGGGACAGACTACCTGGGCTGTCTGTTCTGGTAGAGAGATTTGCTCCCAATAGGGAAGGTCATAGCAATGTATCAGAATAGCACAGGAGGTTTTCTCCACCAGGGTTGACTTGCACATTCACTTCACTCCTAAAATAGCTTTTATATAGTGCCTTAGGCACTTTGTATTCATTACCTCATCTGAACCCTATAAAATCCTGTGAAGTAGGTACAAATATTATTCTCATTTTGTATTCCAGGAAACTAAGGCACAAAATCATTAAATCATTCTCCAAAAGTTAGAAAGCTAGTAAATGTTGGAAGCAAGATGCTAACCTAGTTCTCACCTAATATCAAGCCTAATATTTTTCCACTATATATTTTGCCTAATTCCAGGTGATATCCACAGTTCCCCAAATCTCTAGTTGTCCTGATCCATATCTGGCCACAGGACCCAAATGGCTCTGGAGGAGAAAGTGAGGCTGGTGACTTTGCACAGCCCTCCCTTACTTAAATCCAATTCACTTACATGTCATGGCATCACCTCCCTGATGTCATAGTCCTCTTTGAGAATGAAAGACAAAATAGCAGCGAGTCCCCAAAGTCAAACCATTCATTCAATATTCCAACTGAACTAAATAGCAAATGAAGGTAGGCAATGTCATTGACATACTGTTTGAAAGACACCAAGCACTTTCCATACACTTTCTTAATGAAAACTCGGTGAGGTAGTCTGTGTAAGTACAACCCTCATGCTTCAAAAGGTCCACAATTTCATTAGTTAAGGTGGTATTCCCTCCACTGACTGAGACTACCCCCTTGCCCCCCCCCCCATATTACCTGATAACTAAATCAACATTCTTTCTACTGATAAGCCCTTACAAACTTTGCTAGGCTGGTGTCTGGATGTCAAGACCACCCCTGTCACACTAAGCTTGTTAGCCCTGACTAGGATGACATTCCACTGGAAATACTTTCAAGAACCCAGAGTCATACCCACACCATTAAGAGGCCAAAGAGAGAGGCTTGAGGGGAGGAATATAAGTATCACCATCTTGAGTTCAAATCCTACCTCAGACAGTTAGTAGCTACAGGACCCTGGGCACAGCCCTTAACCTCTGTCTGCCTCAATTTCTTCATCTGTAAAAAGGAGATAATTAGTAACACCTCCCTCCCAGGGTTGTTGTGAGCCTCAAATGAGATACTGTACCCTCTACTACTAAACTCTGCTGGGAAATTTAATCCTCTTGGTTCTAGAATTCCTACCCTGGGGACTGTGCCATCCTAATAGGAGAGTATATCCCATAGCTCCCTCTATTTAGCCAGCCCCTGGCATGCTTCATACTCCATCCCTTTCAGATTACCTACCACTTAGTTTGTATACATCTTACATTAGCAGGTATTTACATGTTATCTGTATATGAATAGAAGGCAAGTTGCTTGAGGGCAGGGACTGTTTTTGCCTTTCTTATATTTCCTGGCACTTAACACATGGCCTAGTATCTACTAAGTACTTAAAAATGCTTATTGATTGATTGATCCCAAACATTTATTTTCTTGCCTTCTACTGTGAGGTAGATAGTACAAATATATGTATATATATGTTCCAGTTTTCATTGAAGGAAACTGAAGTTCAGGGAAATTAAATGAAGTGACCAAGGTTGTATAGCTACTAAGTGGTTGTGCTGGGATTTGAACCTATTATGCCTTCTTGATTCCTAGTTCAGGGCACTTGCTACTATTCCATGCTGTCTCCATTCTCCAGGCTTATTTTGTGATCTCAAATGTCAGGACATTACGATTATTGCATTTTTTTTAAAGCAAAACATTTCACTAACATTTGTTAATATTCAAATAAATTGAAGTCAAATTTCAGGGAATAATAAGCTTATAGTACATACTTCTATTTCTTACTACAGAACTGCAGCTTTTTTCTTAGGAATAATGCATTTAATTAAATTTTTAAAATGAATGAATAAATGAAAGTATTTAAGCTCTTACTACATACCATCACCAAGGGCAAGTAGGTGGCACAGTGGATACTGTTGGGCCTGGAGTCAGGAAGACTCATCTTCCTGAGTTCAAATCTGACCTCAGACATTTACTAGTGTGATCCTGGGTGAGTCATGTAACTGTTTGCCTCAGTTTCCTCATCTGTAAAATGAGCTGAAAAAGGAAGGGCAAACTACTCTAGTATTTTTGCCAAGAAAACCCCATATGGGGTCACAAAGAGTAAGACACAACTGAAAAATGGCTGAGCAAGAATAACAAAACTGTGCCTTCACCATGTATACTAATGGTGTTTTCCACCAACAGATTTTTTTTTTTAAAGCAACAATCTGCAGACCTTAGTAAAGGCCTTTTCCTTCTCCTGGGGTCTATATAAACAATTTTAGTTAATGGAAAACAAAATGCAAAATTTACATCTCATTTGAATTTCCTGCAAAATTAAAGTGCAGTATATTGGAAGAATCATCCTATGCAATGAATCTACAGCAATTTATCCATATTAGACAACTTAATGCATCAGATGGAAACCTTCAGGCTTGCTTGAATTTTAATGAAGTAATGAATAATTTATCCAAGTTCAATCAATTGAACCCCTAGATAAATCATGCTGCAGAGTTCTTTTCTCTCTCTTTTTTTAAAATTTATAATCCTGTTGGAAATGATTACCAAGCATGAAGACTTTTAAATAATACAATAAAATGTTATTTTGTGACCTTTACCTTTTGATCACAATGTTCACATAATTTTTGGCTTAACAAGTTGGCCATGGGGAAAAAAAGAAAAAACCCTGAAAAATGATTTTTTAAAATATCTGTTTAACCTAGCCCATGATATGCTAGATCCTCAGTTGAAAGGGTCCTCGAAAGTCATCTAATATAAACATTCTTAAAAAAAAATTTTTGTGTGTGTGTCACAAACCCCTCTTTGATAGTCTAGTGAAGTCTATGGATCATTCTCAGAAAAAAATGTTTTGTTTATGACATCCACAATTGAGGGAAATGCTAAAATTTTAAAAATTAGTAAAAATAAAGATTTTTAAAAAAATCTCACCTAAGTTCATGGGCAGAACCCCTCCCCTGCTTGAACTTCCTGAAATCTATGGACACCAGGTTAAGAATTCCTGATGTAATATAACACCTATATGAACTACTCCCTTTGTAACATTCTGAAAAAATTAATCACTTAGCCTTGCATGAAAACCTTTAGTGATGAGGTATCCACAACCACTTTTGGCATTCTACTTTTGGACAGTTCTAAGGATTAGGAAATTTTCTTCACATCCAATAAAAAATCTTCCTCTCCACAACTTGGGCCCATTTCTCTTTCTGGAGGGAGTTCCCTGGTCCTCCCCTCCTCCCTCAGTCGCTTCCCTCCAAGATTGCCTTCCATTTATGTTTTAGGTAACTTTTATGGCCATAGTTATTTTCATGTTGTCTCCTGCATTAGAATATAAACTCCTTAAAAATGGGGACCATATTTTTGCTCTTCTTCCCATCCCCCACTGCTTACTGGCACTCCTCAATTTGACTGAGGCAATGCCCATTCAGTGGTTAAGGCTAGTTTAAAAAATGAGGCAAGGAATGGCCTCTTAAACCTAGTCCAGAAAATAAAATCAAATTGGGAGGGGAAGACTCAGGGTTTTTGGCCAAAACAGAAACAATTCCTATTTACATTCACTCTGAGTCAACCAGGGCCCAAATAAAGACCAAGTGAGGTTTGGCCATGATGTTGTGGTCAAATAACAGTAACAACTTCTAGGCACTTAGTAATGTTTGTAGACTACAGGATCCTAATTCTGCCCTGTGGGCCTAAGCAAAACAAATCTAATCCTCTTCCATCTAGGGATTTGTAGCCCAGGGAAGAAAAGACTTCCGGAAGAGTGGCTGGGGTGGGGGTGTGGAACTGGACAACGAGTTTTCAAGGAATTTAGAAGCCAGTCTCCTGATAAAAGAATAAGATTTCTTTCATTTGTGCCCAGAAGGCAGAAGCAGGAACAGCAGTTAAAAATTTCCAAGAAGCAAATTTAGGCTTGATTTCAGGAATAGCTTCCTAAAAATGAAAGCTGTCCAGGAAAGTAACAGGCTAGCCCAGGAGGTTGTAGGTTCCTCCACTTGAGGGCCTTCAAGGAGGCTGGGTCACTACTTGTTGAATATGGTATAATCGGAGGAACTTTTCAGGTGTAGGCAGCCACTGAGGGCAATTCTGATTCTTAAATTCTGTTATTCTGAAGACAGATATGTTCTAAGTTCCCACCACCTTTCTCCCTTTCCTTATTCCCTTTTCCTCTCCTCCTACAAATCCCTAACAAACAAAAAACACTGCTTTTCTCCACACTAAACTTTCCTTCAATCCTTTCTCCTGCGGCACATAAGGCAGTCCTCTCACCATCTTTTTCTTCCTTCCTTCCTTCCTTCCTTCCTTCCTTCCTTCCTTCCTTCCTTCCTTCCTTCCTTCCTTCCTTCCTTCCTTCTTCTTTCTTTCCTTCCTTCTTCTTTCCTTCCTTCTTCTTTCTTTCTTTCTTTCTTTCTTTCTTTCTTTCTTTCTTTCTTTCTTTCTTTCTTTCTTTCTTTCTTTCTTCCTTTTTTTCTTTCTGTTCTGTGTTAATTACAGAATGTCATTGCAGCTGTTTTATTAACCTGGAAAAAACTGAATGTTCTCTTAGTTTCCTTATCTGTAACCCACACTGGAAAATTCAATCTAAAGTTTAATTAAAATTTCCTAATCCACCTCTTTACCTCAAAATCAGGGGTGACAGTGATTAGCTAACAACCAGGCAAAGAGTTTGTGTGAGGTCAAATTGGCATAGGCTTCATATTTGAGATCACTTTATTTTACAGGCAAAAGGAATTCTTTCTAGTAATTAATGAATGACTCCATTTTAAGTACAAACTACCAGTTAACACATACTCTCTGCCCCATACAATGGGGCTCCACAGTCCTCAGGTTCATTTAAGTGTATAAATTCCTGAACCTATACCTAGCTTAAACTCAGTTTCTCACCCCTGACACTCCTGCCTCACTGAGAGAAGGTATATTTGGCAGCCTCTGCCAGTCAAAGGAGGGGTGTTTATGCCTGGGAGAAAGCTCAAGACAGGAACAGAATGATATGAGGAGGCCAGGAATGAACAAGTCTACTCAAAAAAGGAGGGACAAAAACTGAGATCCCATAGAGTTGTCAACTTTTCTCTTTGCATTTCATTATTCTATTCATTTAATTATGTCTCATAGATCCATTTTCTATCCCCTTTACTGATTTCTTTCATGGGTTTTGCTGACAGCCAGAAGGCAAACAGAATTTTATCTTAGACTCATTCACAATAAGACAATGTCTGAGGATCCTGCTTCTTAAAAAAGAAAAAAAAAACTCACTGTATAGTATGATTTGATAAGCCAGTTCCAAGAAGGTAAAATTATTAATCCCAATTTATGGGCAGTTGATTTCAGAAATGTGAACACAAAAGTCAATTAGTGTCACTGAGCATTAATTGTAGAAGGGTGTGATACTGAAGGGCATCTGAGGAGAAATTAGAACATATAAATGAAAGAAGATTGAGACTTGGACTAAGAGAACTGTTGTAGGGGGTTAAGATTAAGGGATAGCTGGGGTAGAGCCAAGATGGCGGCTGGAAAGCAGGGACTTGCATGAGCTCCCTGCCAGGTCCCTCCAAAAACCTATAAAAAATGGCTCTGAACAAATTCTAGAACTGCAGAACCCACAAAACAGTAGAGGGAAGCAGGGATCCAGCCCAGTACAGCCTGAATGGTCACTGGATGAGGTCTTTCGTGAACGGAGCAGAGGGGATTGGAGCTCAGCGTGGGCAGTGGCAGGACCAATCAAAGAGCCAGCCGAGCGGAACAGGCCCTAGAGCCCAGAATCAGTAAGCGATGGCAGTTACCAGACTTCTCAACCCACAAACACCAAAGACAACAGAGAAGGTTAGTGGGAAAAGCTGCAGGGGGACAGAGTTCACAGTTCAGCCACCACCCCAAGGGCAGCAAGGGTGGTGCAGCTACAGAACTACAGCTGCAGTTACCTCCAGCCCCAGGCCCACCTGGTGGGAGGAATTAAGTGGTGGATCAGAGCAGGAATACAGAGCCTGCCTAAGATTTGTATCAGGTACGTGTTGGTGGTTCTTGAGGACGGAGGAGTGCTGGTGTGGCACAGCTGGCTTTATAGAAAGAGCTCTGAAATCAACAGCGCATTCCCTCAAGCTTAGAACAAAGTACTCTTTGCTCTACAAGCAGTCATA
>CM053626.1:219474998-219493679 GCA_028646595.1 Phalanger gymnotis | reverse complement strand
ATATGTATGTGGGCTATGTTGAATTGCTTACCTTCTTAGGGAGGGTGGGTGGGGAGGGAAGAGGGGAGAGAATTTGGAACTCAAAGTTTTAAAAACAGACATTCAAAAACAACAACAAAAAAAAGTTTTTGCATGCAACTAGGAAATAAGATACACAGGCAATGGGGCATAGAAATTTATCTTGCCCCACAAGAGAAGAAGGGAAAGGGGGATGGGAGGGAAGTGGGGTGACAGATGGGAGGGCTGACTGGGGAATGGGGCAATCAGAATATATGCCATCTTGGAGTGGGTGGGAGGGTAGAAATGGGGTTAAAATTTGTAATTCAAACTCTTGTGAAAATCAATGCTGAAAACTAAATATATTAAATAAATTAAATAAAAAGAAAAAAAGATTAAGGGATGGCTTCTGAATATGCTGTAAATAAAAAAGCAGAAGGATGTGGCAGTGGATGTTGTTGCTTGTCCTTCATTTTTGAAGAGGACCAATGATATCATGGGTGATATCTTGACTCTTAAGTGAATTGAAGTGAGGCAGACTTGTTTCAAGTTGTTGGCCTCATTCTCTCTTCTTGAGTCATCAAAATCCAGTGGCAAGAAAAAAATCAAGACAACTGACAATGGTCCAAGATGCAGTGGATGACCTGGGTGTCTTCAATGCCTGACCAATCTCTAAGTGCTCCACAGCACCTGCTCCAGCTGCCTTCATGACCATTAGAACAAACTGTTCTCATCCACTCATTCTGCCAAGGGAAATCTTTACACGCTTGGGGTGCACGGCCCTTTAACTCGCCAGTGGGTTCAAAGCCTGTCAGTTACCCTCAACCTAGTTTAGCCCATCTGTTGAGAAGGTTTTACTGGATTGTGGTCACTGTGCATGCTACAGCTTCTTGTAGCCACAGGTGAGAGTTGGGTGACAGGTGGACACCAAAGGTAGATGAGCAGCCCTTAAAAAGGCTCAGCAAGCCCTCACACCCAGAGGTGTTGGTCCTTCCTGAATACCAATGCAAAGGCAATGAGATGAATTAAAATGAACCACAGGTCCCTGACATTTCTCATGGAAAATCCTGGTACTGCTCGTTTTGATGGAAAAAGTAGGCCCGAGAAGGTCATTGAGAAATGAGCAATTCTCTTTGCCATGTTTGCCATGCTAAGAATGATGTTTGAATCTGAGATGATATAGAACTATTCTGAATGGGAATGAATGTGTTCCCAGGGTGTGCAGGATATGTGTCATCTGAACAGAAATGTTACCAAGAAAGGAACTAGGACTAAGGCCCGACAGGCAATTATTTGATATATGATTTTTGAAGAAACTATGACATCAGTGAAGGGGACTGTACAAAGACCAGGTGACAGTTAAGAAAACAAGAATAAAGAAGGTGTTGAAAAATTACTAGTGGCAAACCACCATCTCAACAGAAAATGTAAATAGGACAAAAATAGTTTTTATAATGAAGATGCAAATGACTTTGGGAAGTAGAATTTCTAGGGCAATCACTGGTGTAAGTAAAATGTTGTAGTTTTAGGGATCAGCAAGGAATAAGACTTTGTAGAACATCTGAAGTGCTGATGACTCCAGTAGTAGAATATTAGTCATGCTGCCAGCCTCTTTCTCTCTCCCTTTCCACATATACATACTGGGAGCCATCACTAATTCCTTACTTTAACATGAAGGTGACTCAAGGTTTTCAAAGTCGTCAAATAAGAGTTTAAATAAAAAAGGATCCATACTGATACTACATTTCTTTAAGTCACTGATAATCAGAGGTAGACAAGATCCTTTATCGTTCAGTTGTTTTTCAGCTCTATCTGACTCTTTGTGAACCTATCTGAGGTGGAAGAGATACTGAAGTGGTTTGCTATTTTCTTCTCCAACTCATTTTATCAATGAAGAACTGAGGTAAACAGGGTTCAGTGACTTGTCCAGGGTCATACGGCTAGCAAATGTTTGAGGCTGGATTTGAACTCATAAAAATGAGTCTTCCTGATTCTAAGCCCAATGCTCTATCCACTGAGCCAAAGGGCAATGAATTAGATGAACAATAAAAACAGCTCTCATTTCCAAGGTGGTGAAAAGAATCTTGTAGTTCAATAGCACAAGAAACTGACATTTAATGGGATTAGTGATTTCCCAGTTATTTAAAAAACTGAAAGTGGAAGTCCATAGTCTTTGCAAACTATATTAATTTTTCCTGCAGCTGCTAGTGGTTACATGGAAACATCAGTACTTTGTACATATCTGAATGGGCTGGTACTTCCCTCAAATCCAGATGGTTGGCCTCTTAGCACTCCAGTTCCCACGACTTCATTCAGCAACCTCCAGCACAGACTCACCTTCATGGTTACTCCCCCAGAAGTGTAGATGATATCCCCTCCATAGCTTAAAAGATGGCCTTTGAGAACTGTTGTGGCCAAAAAAAACCCCAAAAACCAAAAAACAACAAATCACTGCCTTCAACCTCGTAATGAGTCGTAAAGAACTTTTTTGGGCTAAGTCTCATTAAAAGACCATTTGTCGCTAGGCCTGCACTAGAAACCTTTCCATATCCCTAGGCTGGAGGCTAGTACTATGCTGGCATTGCCATCAAGAATCCAGGGTCACCTCCACAGTCACAATGACACATCAGGGGACTGTAGTGGATAAAAACAGTGCTTATTATAGAAACTATAAAACCAAACAACAGCTTCTATAAATGTAACAATCAATTTGGCTGGTCAGCAAGGGCCTTCCCAAAGACCTTACACACACAATACCTAGCTAGTATGTTTTGAGTTTTACTTATAATTGGTATTAAACTTTCTAGCTGCCTTTAATTTTTACTTAATCACCAACATTTCTCTATGTTCCCCCCTTTTTTTTCTAGTAGGCACCTTTCCCCCTGTTGTATAGAATGTTACTTATGAAATTTGCATTGCCTTTTGTTGTTTTATTAAAAGACTAAATAAGTTTTACAATTGCTTCCATTTGGTTTATTTGGGACCAAAATAAAACCTATTTTCCTGTAATTCTGATTGGGGAAGAAGCTCGTGAAGAATGATCTAAATAGTGAGACAGTGGATATATTGTTGGACTTGGAGTCAGGAAGACCTGAGTTTGAATTCTGCCTCAAACTCTTACTAGCTGAGTAGCTGGGTGACCCTACTTAGCTTCTTTAACCCTCAGTTTTCTCATCTATAAGGGGATAGTGACAGCACCTATCTCATAGGGTTTTTGTAAGGATCAAATGAGATAACATGTGAAATGCTATATAAATGCTGGATATATTATTACTAGCACTTAAAAAGGATAATCAAGATAACATTAATAACTACTCACTTATATGCTTACTTTCCCATCTGTAAAATCTGAGAAGCAGCATGGTATAATGGATAGAGAGATCAACCAGAAAGTTAGGAAGGCCTAGGTTTGGGTCCTCCCTCATATATTAGCTATGAGCCCCTAAGCAAGTAACTTCAGCTCTCAATGCTCTAGGCAGCATTCGAAAATTATACATTGCAAGGAAGGCGCTAGTTTATATTGTTAGAGGGAGTTTCCTTAGCTGTAAATTCTCTATGCTAATGAAATCATAGAGCCTTTATCTCTATAAAATATTTATAAGAATAAAGATGTACATGTGTCAAGGATATCATTGATGAGTACATGAGAAGGGAATAGACAGGCTTTACCCAACTATAATATTTTTACAGTCATAAAATTAACCAAAAGATAATGGAAATACAAGATGCCACCATGCTTATTGTTCATTGACTATAAATAACTTGATTCAATGCAGCAAAACACTACATTAATGCCTCCCCTTGAAGAAGTAATTACCCACACATATGTAAAAATGATTCAAGATTCCTTTCAAGATTTAAAAATAGATACCTGATGATGTTCTTTATTGATGTCCAACAGACTATAAGACAGAGAGTAATATACTCAAAGGTATTTACTACTGCCTTAGAAGATGTCTGGTAAAGAAGTAAATTGAAAAGAAAATTCCTATAGATGGTAAAATAATCCAGATGCTCCTATCTATAGATAACACTGTAACTGAAAACTTCAAGTCCTAGAATGAAATCCATAACCACTCAAGACTTTGGCCTAAACATCCAAATGAGAAAACCCAATTGGATGAAGAATATCTATGATCTAATGATGTATTGTTGCAAGGATAGACCCTACAGCTAGTCCATCAGTACAGACACCCTAAACAGAAAATGATGACAGAAAATAGCCTGAAACCTAGCATTAGGTAGGTGCCCTTTGGAGAGTTTAATGGAGGACATGGACAAAAATTATTTGGGATGGAAGAGTGCTGGATTATGATTTAGCTATCATTGGAGGGCATGTCTATAATGAAGAGATCATATATCAAAATAATGAAAAAGTACAAGAAAGCAACATGAACCTGGAATAATATCATCTAGTCAAATCCTCACAATTCACAGTTGAAGCATTTCAAACCCAAAGGGAAGGATTTGCCAAAGACAATGCTGAGAATGATCTGAAGAGCCAGGACTAGAATCCAGATTATCTGGCTCATATGTCAAAAAAAAAAATTGTTTCCTCATTGAGCCATGTTATTTCCCTGCCACTTTCCTTACCATCTTATAGGAATTCTTTTTGACCAGAATTGATTTCATCAGTATAGGGAGATCCTAGTAAGGAATTCCCTCTACAAATGTAGATTGGCATATGTTCTGCAATTTATAGTCAGAAAGTTGTCTGCAACAGTGAGAGTTAAGTGAATAGAGTGTCTCATAGCAAGTGTCAGAGATGGGACTTGAACCTTGAGCTGCAATCTTCCTGACAGTCCAGTTTTCAACATGCTGCCTGCTCTTCCTCCCCACCACCCCCTCCTCTGCCCTCCCTTAACCTTTCCTTCTCTTTCTCACAATGCAATATATATATACATGCATATATGCACACATGTACATATACATACACATATATTCGTGGGTTGAATATATATGAACAATGTGTCCTATATATGAGTAGCATATGTGTATGCATAAATGTATACTATCTATGCATATATCTATGTATTTATATAAATATATATGTATATGTACATACATACATGCTTACATATGCATCAACTACTCATGTGTCTATGTGCATATACATGGCTGTCTAGTTTATACATATATGTACCAATGTATATAGTATATGTATATGCATATTCTAGTGCACATAATGCATATGTATAGATATAGGTATAAATATGCATTTTTATTAAATGAAACATAATTTTGTGTCTTAGATGACTTCTAGGTTATGAATATTTTCATAGGATAATATTTCAATCTGGAAGGGACCATGGAGATAACTTACTGCAACTTCTTCATTTTACAGATGAAAAAACAGGCCAGTTCAAACTTTATTGACTTGCCCAAAGTTATGCAAGTAGTAACAGAATTGCAATTAAAATCTAAACTCCTGGTCCTCAAATCAAGTCCAGTCTTTACCCTCTCTGCTATACTATATTTCCCATATATAAAGGGTTTCTACAATTCACATTTCCTAAATACACTATATCATAAGATAGTCTGACATTTAATTTCCCAAGTACTTTACCTTCTGCTGCCCGCCTGCCCTGGGGGCTCACAAAAGACAGATGCTACCTGCCTCTTTCATTTTCTCTCTTCTTCCCAGACCACTGAAGGCCAAGCTGGCATGCCAGCAAGAACTACTGATGCCAAGTGCTCTAGGCCACAAAAAATGAGGGGAAGATTTATAGGGAAACATTAGCCTACAACTTCATTAAATCAGAACACAGCATGAGGAAGCTTGTGGTGGGCATCTTTTCTGAAATCAAATTTTCTATCCATTCTCTATAAGGGGAATAAGGTTGATGGGACTTTTAACTGGACAAAAAAAAAAGTTTTGTCCAGGCATGAAATCTACTGAACTCCTGAAAGCTGTTAAAAGGGATTCAAAACCCAGGAAAAGGTCAACACAAAAGGACAAATGCTAAGCATTTTTATTATTTCCTTAAGATTCTAAGTACTCATATAATTATGAAAATATTAATATCCCCTTTTGACGTCTGGTTAATTGTGTCACGATCTCCTTATACAGTGCTATTACCATGACAGAGTAAAGAGGGGAATACCCAAAATCCAGGTCATAGGAAGAATCTTGACTTAATTTCTTTTCATCAGAGTTGAATTAAACTCATTAGTTGCAAACCCTGCCTCTCTAGCCTCATCAATCGAAATGCACACAAATGGGTGCCTCTTACTACCAATCACATTCTCAGCTAGAGTTTCAATTTTATAAATAACAATATTTTGCCTGAGTTCTGTGCCCTATTATTTAAGGGGAGAAAAAAGGCAATAGATTGTGTTGGTTTTTAGCTAAGAAAAAAAAGAAAAAAAAAACAGAAAAGGGAAGGAAATATTAAGAGGCCTAAAAAGTTACATTTCCCAATGCTACTTGCCTTGCTCTGTTATCAATGTGGGAACTCTCTCAGGACAATGATATTAATCAGCCATCTGAAACTTCATTCTTTGTTGTTGTTTATAAAGCTATAATTTTGCAAGCTTCCCTAAGGGCTTTAACTCATTAGAATGCTATGAATTAAAAGACCTATTAGGTTTGACAGATAATATAAATGTTTACTGGGAAATAAGAGAAACAGAAATAAGCCAGATATGGTTGGAGAGAATGGGAAGAGGTGAAACAAGGTTACAGATTAGCAATGTACTCAAAATATGTCAACATGCATAAATATCAACTCTGACTTAGATAAATGTTTGAAATGTGGACATTTCTTCTCTGTATAAAAATGATGAAGGCCTAATATAAAAACATATAATTTGGGGAATAAATATTCACATTATAACAGAAATCACAGAGTATCTCTTTAAATAGTATGCTCATCTAGAGTAAGTTAAAATGAACTCCCAACTGTTGGGCAATAGATCTACGTAAAAAAAAAAAGTACATTTACAAATAGTCCATAAAAAGCCAGAAATTGAAAGGAATCAAATTCTCCCATAGTAAAATACAAAACTACTTGGTCCACTGTGCTTAGTGTGTAGAGAGAGTGAAAAGAACACATTGTTAAATATTTACTTTTCCAATATAATAAAAATCCATTACATTTACTAATTAAACTACCTTGAAGCTTTGAAAGAACAATAAATGGCCACCCTTTTTGACAGCAGGGGAAAATGCATTACTTTAAGTAGCAAACACACACACAAAAAGAATTTACTTGAAAAATTCAGCTATTGTTTATTTTGTTTTGAGCATTGAAAAAGAGGAAGGGATGTCTATATAAATAATTTCCTAATGATGAATGTAGTAAATAGATTAAACTCTACTACAAGAAACAAAGAAGACTGACAGAATGTAATAATTGCAAAGGCATCAAAATGATGATTTTTAGGGGATTCTCTAGAATGCAACTTGAAAAACTGTGTAAAGGCAAAAGCTGGAGTTGAGGAAAATGACATTTGTTTGACATGCTGGCACTAAAAAAAAATTAAAACTAAAAGTGAAAACCCAAGAGATCAGAACCTGTCCTTTAGCTGCTCTCGCTTCCTACTTTGGCCAGAAGTGTCTTCTTCAATATTTGTGTTCTCTTGGTTATTTTCTAAATTATCACATTACTATATATTATTATTTTATTACCATATTGTTATGTGATTATTAATGTAACATCAACAATAATGTCATATTTATATGTTGCTTTAGGCTTATAAGTGTTTTCCCCATGATAAGCCTGTGTGTTAAGTAGATATAGTTAGCCTCATTTTATGGATGAGGAGATTGAGTCGTAGAGAGATAAAGCAACTTACCTATGGCCACACAAGTTGTGTCAGAGCCAAGATATGAACTCAGATCCTCTTGAGTTAAAGTTTAATGATTTTCTACTACACCATCTGCCTAACTAGTGCTTGGCACACAGTACGTATTTTTAAGTGTTGGTTGATTATCCAGTTTATATGATTTAAAGCTTATGAAAGATGGTAGTCAAACTCATTCACTGTAGTAGTTATTTCACCGTTCTGCCCTGATCTGCCCTATTTGTTGTGTTTTAACATCTGCTTGCTTACCTTTGTATGATATCTTGTCTTTAATTCTTCTGTGGTCCTGACAGCCAGTTACCTGTACGGCTATAGACCTATATCTAAACCACTAACTTCCCTGTCATGGCATTCTAGGTCCTATCTTAAATCTGATATTAAACTGAAAGGGGTATGGAAAGTTCCTCCTTCCCTAACTACCTGTTGCTGACATAGACAGGAGTAATATTTTCAGACAAAGTTCATTTAATGAAGCCAACCAATAGAAGCAACTGGGTGGTGTAGTAGATGGTGTATGAGACTTGGAGGCAGGAATATGAGTGTGTTTGAATCCTGTCTCAGACACTTACTAGCTGTGAAACCCTGGGCAAGTCATTTAATCTATCTCTGTTTTGTTATCTGTAAAATGCAGATTAATAACAGCAACTATTTCACAGGGTCATTGTGAGGAAGAAGTGAAACAACGTATGTAAACCTATGTACAAACGTCAAGTGCCATATAAATGCTAGTTATTGTTATACCAACTATGAATGACAGCAATTTGTGTTTGTGCAGCACTTTAAGGTTTACAAAATGCTCTATACATACTATTGTATTTGTCACTTATAATAACCCTGTGCTGTATACATTGGTGGTACAATTAGTATTATCATCATTTTACCAATGAGGAAGAAGAAGCTGAAGCTCAGAGAAATCCCATGATTACGTAGCTTATAAATTAAGTCAAGACACGGACTCAAGTTTTCTAACCCCAAGTCCAATGACCTTGGCAATGACAAAGATGGAACTCGGATGATTTGTTGCTCATTGTACTCCTTCCCATCATGATAACAGTAGTGATGAGGATAAACAGGTCATATTTACATAGCACATTAAAGTCGACAGAGCCGTTTCCTCAGCAACCCTGAAAACTTCAAGCTTTAGCTAATAGGCACATTTTCTCCTTTTTGCAGATACAGAAACATAGGCTCTGAAAGGCCAAGTGATTTCAACATGGTTACACAGCATGTTAGAACCAAAGTTTGTACTTAGGCCAAGTTCAGTACATGTTCTGCTACAATCAATCTATCAATAATTTTTAAAGGGCCTTCTATGCTCCAGGCACTGTCTCTTCCATTCCATTCCAGTTGGGATGACAAACTTGTAAACTTACACACATACCAGCATATGCAAAAGAGATACAAGGTAACTTTTTAGGAAGCATTTACTAGTAGCTGGGGGTAGCTATACAAGTGAAACAGGATGGATACAAGAGATATAGTGGAAACAGAATTAACAGGATGTAGTAACTAAATGAATATATATGGCAAAAGAGTCAGGGGTCTAGGATGACTTCAAGGTTGTAAACCTGAGTGAATGGAATATTGAACAGAAAAGTTCAGGAGCAGGGTGGATTTAGAGAGAAAGACAATTAATTCTGTTCTGGACATGTTGAGCTTGAGATGCCTTGAGGAACACTTAGTTCAAACACCTATTGGGAGAAATAATAATAACAATACTAGCAACAGCAGCATTTATATAGCACTTTTAGTTTGCAAAGTATTTTTTTTTAAATCACCTCATTTGACTCTCACAATGACAGGTGTTCTTTTTATCCCAATTTTAGATATGAGGAAAGAGAGGCGAAGAGATATTCAGTGATTTGCCCAGGGTCACATCACTTTTAATATCTGAACCAGGATTTGAACTAAGGTCTTCTTGACTGCTGAATCCAATGCTTTATCTATCATACCACCTAGCTGCCTAGGGAGTTGATGATGTAGGACTGGAGCTGTGGAGAGAGACAAGGGCATGACATACAGATGTGGGAGTCATTTGCATGGAGATAACAACTGAATCCATAGGAGATGATGAAGTCATCAAGTGATACAGAATAGAGGGAGAAGAGAGGAGGCCTTAGTAGAGAGCCTTTAGGTATGCCCACAATTGGGGTCATGATGACTGTACATAATTGTTTGCAAGTTGTCTCCCTCTTGAGAGTAGAGATTGGGGGTCTTCTGTCTTCCTATCTCCAATGCTTAACACAGTGCCTGGCACATAGTTACTGCTTAATAAATGCTAGTTAAAGACAGTCCCAAATGACTAAGGATGAAACATAATATCTGCCTCCAGAGAAAGAACTGTTATTGTCTGAATATAGAATGAAGTATGCTATTTTTCACTTTCATTCTTTTTCTCTTTTTCAAGTCTTCTTGCACAAAATGACAAATATGGAAATGTTTTACATGGTTGAACATGTATAACCCTATATACAGTGAGGGGAAAGAAGGAGACTGGGATAGAATCTGGAACTCAAAACATTAAAAAGAAAAAATATACGTTAAAAAATGTTTTAACATGTAATTAGGGGAAAATAAAATATATTTAAAATAAATGTTTATTGATTTGATTTGAATGATGATTCAGCAAAGAAGACTCAGAAGGAATGTTCAGGGTAAAAGGAGAACTAAAAGAGGGCAATGTGATGCAAACCTAGAGAGACTCCAGGAGGAGATTGTCAACTGCAGGAGAGGTCAAGAAGGAAGTTGATTCAGAAGAGGCCATTTACCATAAGCAAAATTGTCACAGGTCATTCTACAAAAGTCATCAACAGGCACACTGCTTACTGTTTCCTCTTTATTAAAGCTGGTAACCTGTTCACATTTCCATCTCCTAGTGCACCAGAAAGAAAAAGCATACCGTTTTTCAAAAAAAAAAACTGACCTAGAAAAAGCTAGGTTCACCCTGGTGGTGCCCAACAAGCCTACAGCATCTTAACGAAGTAGCCGCCACCTGAGGCTAAATTATGCATTGGATTTCTACATGTTAATGCCAACTCATGTCTTACACATTTCAATGTACAATGTAACTGAGGGAAGCCAGGCCAGAGTGTCAGGAAGCACAACCCAAGTAGAACATCAGATCCTGTCTTCCAGTCACAACGTCTACATGGCACTGCCTCTACCTTTGACTTCCCTGAGGGACTGTTTTAGGTTTGACATCGTCATCTGGCAGACACAGTCACAGAAGATTTAAAGTTGTTATATTTTAAAGGCTTCCTAATAATGTCCTTTTAAAACAGGGTTTAAATTCATGCTGTCGGCATTTTACCCCAGGCTTGAATGCTGTGCAGACAACAGAATACTTAAATTGTCATTCCCCAGGGATAGTCTGGAACAGTGCCCAGTGGAAAAGACTGCCTTAGTGTGTAAGGATGATGACAAGCAGCAGTTACTCTCTTTGCAAGAAATCTCCCTCCTAGAGGTCAATCCAATTCCCCCTCAACCTGGACAGATGGGGTTAGAACAGTTCTAGAATCCCCAGGGAAAGAGGTCTAAAGGTTCTGATTTAAACGAACTCCCCAGTCCACTTTCAAGCGGATCACAAATCAATAATATAAAATCATATTTGTGTCCCAGGGGCTGTTGTTGGCCTAGAGTGTCAGCCCACTTTGGATAGGAACTAGTACTCCCTTCAGAGCCAAGGAAAGGCATGGTGAGGCAAAATTGAACTCATCTGCTTGATCAAGATTCTAGTGAAGAAACATGAGTTGAGTCACAGCATCACAGGATTTGAGAGCTGGAGAGGACCTCAGCAGTCCAAATCATACATGAAAGGAGGCCCCACCAGGACATAGCACAACAAGGAGTCAGTCAGGCTCTATTGGAGCACCTCCAAAAAAAAAAGGAATGGATGTCACCATCTCCATGGCAGCCCATGCCACTGTTGTACAGTTCTAATTGTTAGAAATTTTTTCTGACATCAAATCTTTATTTGAACTCTTTGTAACTTTCAACCACTGCTTCTGGCTCTGCCCCACCTCACCCCACTACCCCTTCAATCAAACAGAACAAGTCATCACTCTTCCATACCACAATCCTTCAAGTATCTGAAGATAGTTACCAAGTTGCCCAAGTCATTTTTTTCTGGGCTAAACACCTTCATTCCCTTCCTTACATCCCTACCTTAGATCACTGCCTTGTCCTGGCAGAGGGGCATGCGTAGCTCAATGAAACTATGAGCTGTGCCATGCAGGGTTACCCAAGATGGACAGATCACAGTGGAGAGTTCTGATGAAAGGTGATCCACTGGAGAAGGAAACAGCAAACCACTTCAGTATCTTTGCCAAGAAAAGCCCATGGACAGTGGTAAAATGATAAAAGATATGACATCTGAAGATGAGCCCCTCAGTTCGGAAGGTGTCCGATACTCTTCTGGGGAAGAGCGGAGGACAGTTACAAGTAGCTCCAGTACTAACAGAAGCAGTTGGGCCAAAGCTGAAAGGAAGCTCAGCTGCGGATGTGTCTGGTGGCAAAAGGAAATCTGATGCTGTGAAGATCAATAGAGAGTATCATGGGAACAGTGAACATGAACTTGGACAGATTTTGAGAGGTAGTGGAGGATAGAAGGGCCTGCTGTCCTTGGGGTCCCACAGAGTCTGACATGACTGAACAACAAATTCTCATCTCATAGCTAGGTGGTGCCATGGATAGAGTGTTGGGCCTGGAGTCAAAAAAGACTCATCTTTTTGCATTCATATCTGGACTCAGACAATTACTAGCTATGTGACTCTGGATCAAGTCACTTAAGCCTCTTTGCCTCAGTTTCTTCATCTGTAAAATGAGCTGGAGAAAGAAATGGCAAACCACTGCAGTATCTTTGCCAAAAAAAACTCTGAATGGGGTCACAAAGAGTTGGACGTGACTAAAACGAATGAACGACAGCAACAACATTCTCGTGTGATGGACTCGAGACCTTTTACCATCTTGGTTGCTTTTCTCTACATACTTTTACAATTTATCAAGGTCCTTAAATTGTGGTGCTCAGAACTAAAAACAATGCTTCAGACACAGTCTTATTTGGGCAGAGTACAGTAGGACTATCACCTCCTACTACTAGAAGCTATGACTTGTATAATAGCACCCAAGATCTCATTAGGTTTTTTAGGCTTCCACCTCACAATGCTGCCTCATTTTGATCTGGAGGTCCACTAAAACATCTCCATCTTTTCCCAAAACAATCCAATTTAATCATGCCTCCCTAACTTTTTACTTGTGAAGTTGATTTTTTATACCATAATTTAAATCCGAATCTTCAGAGTCCTCTATTATTTCTAGGACAGCAGAGCCTCAATCCAGTATTACATCCTTAGACTCAGCAGGAATTAGACCGAACTATAGCATGGAAATTCATAGCAAAAAGAGTACCTGCTGCTGGTTATCATCTGGCTATTCTTCCTTTACCCACTGAAGCAATTTTACACCTATCTGTATTGAATTCTGCCCCATCAATTTCAGTCCAATGCTCTAATTTGTCAATCTTTTTGGACCCGGACTTTGCCATCTGCTATATTACTGATCCCTCCGAGCTTTATGTCTTCTGCCAATCTGATGAGCGTACCCTCTATGCCTTTATCCAAGTCATTGACAAAAATGTTAAATAGCACAGGGTCGAGCAAGAGATCCTCGAGATCCTTGGGTCCCTCCCCTGGAGACCTCTTACCACATCAACAATGGACCATTTTACTGCTCACAAAAAGAAAATATGTAATACTAATCCATACTTGCACATGAAAAAGAATAATTGATTAAATTATGTAGAAAATTCCTCAAATTATACATTTTCAGAGCTGGAAAAGACTCAAGCAGTCATTTATTTTCCTCTCTCATCTAGGGACTCCTGTATCAAATCCCTTCTACGTTATCCCTTATGGAATCATCCAAGTACTGTTTGAACACTTGTAAAATCGTTGAGCTCAAGAAATCCTTAATTCCTCCTTACTATTTTGTCTATCTTTTTTGTGAGGAGGGATGGAGGCTGAGAATTGGAAAGAACTTTAAGCTCCCAAGAGTTAATGCTTTGCTGCTAAGAAGTTTTTTTCTCAATGTTGAAGTCCTAAAACTAAAAATTACCAAGCTGACCAAGGAGGTAACCTCTAATGAATAAATAAAGTAACTTATGTGATTTGAAGGAAAGCTGTATTTATTCTAAAACAATTTGGCCACCATTCTGCAGTCAATCTAACTGCCTTGGGGTTACAATAGTTTGGGTCCAAGCATTTAGATCTTGTCTGCTTAAATATCAATGATAATATTACTAGAATCAATACATACTTTATTACTTTCTATTGGGAATGGGGAAATTATACAGTGTCTCCTCATTATAGCCAAAATAATAACTCTGAATAAAGTAAACACTTAACTGATAGAGTGATGTGATTAAGGAAATAGTCATACATTCAAAGATATCCCCCAATAACTCACTTTTGGCATGGATTGCGTTTATATACATATACACACATTCATACCTTGTACACAGCTGGTACTTAATAAATACTAATCCAAATTAATATGTCGAATGGCACAATATCTTCATTTTTTGGGAGGGATAAGACTTGTGATTTCATTAATATTTAAAACTGATGAGGAAGATAGTCCTTTTGCTCAGTGAAGACTGACTCCCACTCTGGAATTTAGGGTATTCCCTGGAAGAATTAAAAGTTCAAGAGACTTGTTCAGGATCATGTACCCAGTAAGTATCAGAGGCTGGACTCAAATCTGTCTTTCTGGAGTTTGTACTCTACCCACTATACTATGTTGTCTCTCAGAATCCAGTAGCTACCAGGGTAGGGAACGTGGGACCTCAAGGCCACATGTGGCCCTCTAGATCTGCAAGTGTTTCCCTTTGACTAAATCTAAACTTCACAGAATGACCTAGAGGGTCACATGTGGTTTCGAGGCCACAGGTTCCCCACCTCTCATAGACTGTTTGATTTAGGATTGAACATGAAAGTACAAGGTCTATTCTAAGCCTCTTGAGCAGGGGTCCTCAATATGAGGTCCTTGGTGTATTTTTTTTATAATCGACTATATGATTTGTTTCCTTCATAATTGTAATTCCGTGTATTTTTTTTCACATGCATTTAAAAACATTCTTCTGAGAGGGAGCCCATAGGCTTCACCAGACTCCCAAAGAAGTTTATGGCACCCACACAAAGGGTCAATAACCCTTACTCTAGATGCAAAAGGGTGGCCATAGAAGGTAATAGAAAACAGAAGGGAATTGACAAGGGGAAACACATGGAATGACTCTTCATGAGATCACAAGCTATCTTAGTATAAATAATGAGAATAAACCAAATTGATTTTATATATTTGAAATGAGATCTATCCAGGGGACTTCATACTATGCAGCAGAATTTTGTGAAGAATAGACTGGTTTAATTGAAAGCAACAGATGATATTCTATTTACAAAACTGACCTGTTAATAAGCAGATTTGCATTATAAATGTGTATTTTTTTTGTTTGTTTAATCGGGTCTTTTTTTTTTCCTCAATAGCTGCAATACCTATAGAATCATTGACTTTTAAGAGGAAAAAACAACTACTTAATAATTCATTTATATAAAATTTTATGGTCATACTGCTAGCGTTAGAGCCAGAATTTTAACCCAGGTTTCTCTGGCTCTAAGTCCAGTACTCTTTCTACAGAAGAATAGCATAGTTGATAGAACACTAGACTTGAAGCCAGGAAGAATTGGGTTCAAATCTCTACCTCAGGCATTGTGTGACAATGGGCAAGACTGTTAATGCCTGTGGGTTAAAGAGAACCTCAAAATAAATACCTTCAAACAAAATCCCTGCAGTTCCTCAGTTAGTAAGCACTTATTTATTAAGTGCTTGTTAAATAGAATGTTATATAGTGTTTTTTTAAAAAAAAATATGGCAAAAAGCCATGTTTTCATAGGAAAATTATTTTTGAAGAGAAATAATTTCTTAAATTATGTTTAGAACTCTAGTCAATGCTTTAAGCCCCTAAGATGAAGAGATTGTTCAGGTGGACCTGGAAAGGATAAGTCAAATTAGGAAGTTCCAATCATTACATTATAGAATGCTTATAGCATGGGAGGGTTTACAAGAAATATCTTTAAAAAGAACGCACTTGTGGTGAGATCAAGGTACTTTCCAACATATTACCTGGAAGAAGCTAACCTAAAATGTATTCAATGAAAAGTCATCTGTAACTTTGAAACACATTTGGTAGGAAAATGGGTTAATATGACAAAGGTTTCTTTGTATCATATGCAAACAAAAGGATGCCAGTCCTCATGCAGTCAGGAAAAATAAAGCTACAGACAAAGAATGTATCAGTTTAACTGGCACTAAATATCAAAGAAGGAAGATACTATAGCTCTGGCTGACCAAAAGAATGGCATTCTTTATAGTGGAGTAAGATAGCTTTTTAGGCTGTAACACAGGGTAGATGAAACACACCACGCTCTGTGACTCCAATCTATTTTTGTCAAGCAGCCTTCTATTTATTATTTCCTGGGTACTTTAATAGTGAAAAGATAATGTGCTGAATAGCAGAGATGACGACTCCAGTCTTGAAAAAGTATAATTCATATTACATAAAATTAATAAATTGACATCTTGAGTATAAACCAATCTTTTATAAATTTCGTTAACATGAATCATCTCTCCATGGCCTAATGAAAAGGAAAACTAGTAAAATTAAATTTGTGAAATCTGTAAAGTAAAAGACTAGATTACAGAACCCAGTGAATCGGGCATAGCCTACCTAGGGGAGCGTAGAAAACCAATTAGCCTTACCTTTCCTTACTATATAAACAAACTTCAAACTTAGACAATGGACAAGGATTACACGATTATGTCCTGTGCAATTTATCCCAAAAAGTTTCTTAAGAAAAAAGTCCAGCCCAAAGTTAGCCACTGCACATTATCCAGGTAATTTTCTTTTTTTTTTTAAATTTTATTTTAGACTCAAAGGCCAGAACAAAATATAGAATAAAGAAACAAAAACATATAATAAACTTGAATATTAGAACTTAAATACAAAATAAGAAAGGGAAAAAAAGCATGCATAGCAGAAAATAAGAGAGGATTCAAAATATGTAACAATAAATTTTCATTTCAAGAAAGCCTGTATGAAAAATAATACAAGTTGTGTTGAGACTGTCCATCTTTTCTTTGCTTCCTTGTAAGTTTTCTTTTGTTCTCTGCAGTGCACTTTTTTATTTTTTACTTTTCCCTCCCAGGCTAAAATTAAGTTTAGATATATTTCTCTATAGCTATAGATATATACATACACATATACATATATCCATACATATAAAGACATATACTTTCCCAAACAAATTCTACTCCTGACCTTTGTTTTTATGTTTTTGCATATCTGTTTCCTATCCCTCCAGCCTCCTCTACTTTACTTCTACACTCTACCTTGCCCTCCTGTTACTTGCCTACGCCCTCTCCAAGGATCCCTCACCTATCCTCCCATTCCCATAAATCTGAACACTCTTCTATACCTCCCTTTTACCTACTCCCTCACCCAGGTAATTTTCTAATTGTAAAACAGACACACCTAGGTGGTGTAGTTAGGTTTGGAGTCAGGAAGACCAGAGTTCAAATCCAACCTTAAAAAAAAAAACACAAGCTGTGTGCCCCTGGGCAAGTCACTTAACCCTATTTGTCTCAGTTTCCTCCTCTGTAAAATGAGCTGGAGAAGGAAATGGTAAATCATTCCAGTATCCCTACCAAGAAAACCCCAAATGGGGTCAAAGAGAGTTGCATGTGACTAAAACAACTGCACAAGAACAAAACAGACACAAGAATCACCAATGATCAACAAGAATTTTTTTTAAGTGTTCACTATTTGCATGGAACTGTGATAAGTACGATCTTTGTATTCTCAGTGCCTGCTACATAGCACATAAATGAATGCTTTTCAATTGATTAACAAAGGGGAAATTTTTCATTGGCTAAGAATCAGTTAAAGAAAGCCATAAAGGAGGCAGCATTGTCCAGTACTAAGTATCTTGGCTGTGGAGTCAGAGGACCAGGGTTCAAATTCCATCTCTGAAACTTAATTATCTGTGTCACTTACGAAAAGTCAGTTAACCTGATCCTTAGATTCTTCAACTATAAAACGAGAAGGGTTTCACTAGATGGCCTCTGCTGTCCTTTCTAGCTTTATAGGAATGATATTAATTCATTTGCTGGAAGTTTTATTTTGTTTTGTTTTGTCTCGTCCTCATTAACAGAATTCTGAGATAAAAAAAAAACTATCGAATTTCAAAAACTCAAGCACAGAAATCACAAGCAGGGAAGAGACTTCAACACTGTCAATTTTTTTAAAATTTTATTTAATTTATTTAATATATTTAGTTTTCAGCATTGATTTTCACAAGAGTTTGAATTACAAATTTTCTCCCCATTTCTACCCTCCCCCCCACTCCAAGATGGCATGTATTCTGGTTGCCCTGTTCCCCAGTCAGCCCTCCCTTCTGTCACCTCTCTCCCCTCCCATCCCCCTTTTCCCTTCCTTTCTTGTAGGGCAAGATAAATTTCTATGCCTCATTGCCTGTGTATCTTATTTCCTAGTTGCATGCAAAAACTTTTTTTGTTTTGTTTTTGAACATCTGCTTTTAAAACTTTGAGTTCCAAATTCTCTCCCCTCTTCCCTTCCCACCCACCCTCCTCAAGAAATCAAGCAATTCAACATAGGCCACATGTGTATCATTATGTAAAACCCTTCCACAATACTCATGTTGTAAAAGACTAACTATGTTTTGCTCCTTCCTGTCCTATCCTCCTTTATTGAATTTTCTCCCTTAACCCTGTCCCTTTTCGAAAGTGTTTGTTTTTGATTACCTCCTC
>CM053626.1:219450237-219474498 GCA_028646595.1 Phalanger gymnotis | reverse complement strand
CAAGTTTGAAATGCTAATGGTACCATGAAAGTTCCAGAAGTAATAATTACCAGCATTGTTTCTTTATAAACTAGCTGTACTGAAACATTCTGATTCACTTGTAAGGCTCCACCAGGCCAACAGAAACAAATATTTTCCACAGGGAAGCTTTCATTGATAACTGAGAATGAATGTATCCAAATGGAAAGGTATGATGTTTCTTAAGGGGAGAAAAGAGTAGAGTCAGATAAGGACAAAGACAACATCAAGTTACCTAAATGAAAGGAGTGGGAGGAGAAAGTGGTCTTAGGAAAAGAAATTATTCACTTCCTTAGATATCAAGTCTGTCTTTTTTTGGATTAGATTTAGGCTTTGGGTTTTTTTTTAATTTATCGTCAGAGAAAGAATTCTATCTCTACTTGCTTCAGGATGACACTATATACCAATCTGGTAAGTCACTTGATGTTCTTGTATCATTTTTTTCACTTTATATTGTAAAAGTTATTCATTAGCCCATAAAAACATTATCCAAGGCTTGTGTTCGTGGATTATGCTTTAGGAAGAAATCCCCAAATGTCTCCAAAATGTCTAGATTTGAGTTGGGCTAGGTGACCTCTGACACCCCTTCTAACCCTGAGACTTTGATTCTCTTTTAAGTCCAAAGCTTCTGAGGACAGAGAATGGGGGAAGGGGGCAATGGGTGTGAAGGGAGAGATCGATATTAATTAAGTTGTCATATACTGGACTTAGAAATTCAACGCTAGGCTGGGATTCAGTAGACCCAATTCTGAAACTGACTATGCCATTAACTAGCTTTGTGACCTTGGGCAAGTCACAATCTCTCTGTCCCTCAGTTACCTCATGTGCAAAGGAAAAAGATTAAATAAGAGGTACACTAAAATCCCTCACAGATCTAGCATTCAGATTCTATACTTGGATAAACACTGATGCTATTTCCATAGTAAACTCTGGCCTTGAGAAAATGCAGCATCTTTCATTCATTCAACAACAGCATAGTCCAACAGCTCTAGGATCATATCTGGTCCACATCTTTCACCTAAGGAAGCATCTCCACTTATGAGCCACTGGCCTAGTTGTGCAGTGCAGGAGATGGTTCAGAGCTTAAAGATAACCCAGAATATCCAGTGCTAAAAACTGCTGAATCAGTTATGTGCCCTCATTTTGACAGATCATTAACAATTAGATGCTCCCTCCCCTTCCCCTAACTTTGAAAAGAAACCCCGTCTTTCTTGTCCTCGCAGAGGTCAACTGTAAAGGCAGACACCAGAGAAAAGCCTGTGTCAGCCAAGAATGCTGTAACCCACAAATAGAAAAAATCTAGACTTTATGCAAAATCAAAACACTGTTTTTATAGCATCATTAATGATCATTAAATACTGCACTCTGTAGTAGGCCTTTTGGCTTTCTAGATTGGGATAGAAAAGATGGTGAGATCACTCTCACTTCTAAAATTCAATGAGTCTGACTCTAATTCTCTGCCTTTCCTGGGTTCAGGAAGCTGTAGTTTTTTCACTCAACCGTCTGGCGTATGCAACCCTAAAAGAATGCAGCAGGAAGGAGCCCCAGCAACCACCCAGACAAAACATTTGTCTACAGTTTTCCCCACAGTCGTGAGACAGGAACACCATAGCTCCCAGAGCTAATAAGGCTCTGGGACAGAACCGACAGATACCAAGCTTTCCTATGGTCTTTCGTGGCCCGCCTCTGATCCCCAGGACTTACTAGAGCTGAGATCGGTGTCCTGCCAAGAGCAGAAGGTGAAGGAGGGAGGATGCGGGAAAGAGTAGAAGACTAGGGCCAGGAAAAGGAGAGGGGAGATAAGGTGGGATGCTAACGAAGTGGGAGACGGTCAGAAGACATGGGGCAGTGGAGGGAGGGAGGGAGGGAGGGAGGTATATGTGAAGAGGCCCCAGAGCCTCTTGGCAAAGGGAGCTGTGCTTGAGGCTCACCCGCTGGGAAGGCGGTAGGTGGCCCAGGCCTCCCTACCTGTGGTGGAGAGCACCGTGCTGGCGAAGAAGAGGGCGGAGGTGAAGTCCCAGTTCCAGTTACCGGAGGCGTTGCTGAGCACCGAAACGCCGTAGTTGCTGGCCTCCAGCACCCGCACCAAGAACTGCTCCAGCTGCTGCTCCGACAGACACTTGTGCTCCTCCAGGAAGCGCTGCTTCAGCTTGCGCAGCTCCTGGCGCAGCAGGTCCTCGTAGGGCAACTCCACGGAGGAGAAGACCACGGCGCCGAAGACCAGGTAGAGCAGGTAGCCCAGCACCAGGAAGGCGAAGCACCAGGCGGAGCGGTGCCTCTCTACCAGCCGCACGCAGGAGCTGCCCGCCAGGGACTGCAGCATCTTCCCCAGCGCGCCACCGCCGCCGCCGCCGCGGCAGACCCCAGGAGAGCGCGAGCCTGACCGCCGGGAGCCCAGCGCACAACCCGACACACACACGCACACACACTCACTCACTCACTCACTCACACTCCCTCCCTCACGCGTGCACAACCACAGACATTCACGCACGCGGGCCGAGAGGATCTGCAGTGGGAGGGGGCGAATCCTTCAATGAACTCTGGGGCAGTCCGGGAGCCCGCCCCGGACGCTTGTGGTCTCCTCTCAGGAGGCCTTTCTCCAGCTGCCACCCACAGAGCCGGCCTCGCCCTACCCGCGCCGCCCGTATGCAAAGGCAGCGCCCGAAGTTTGAGAGGCTTAAATAAAGGTTCCCTCTCTCCTTGCCCCGCTTCCTTCGCCCTCCCCCTTCCACTCCCGGCTCCGGCTCCCTTTGTGCACTTGGGTTCTCCTTGTGATTGGCTGGCTCGTGTTTCTTTTTCTCTCTCTCACTCGTTCGCTCGCTCGCTCGCTCTCTCCCCTTCCTTTCCTGTTTCCTTTCAGTATAAAAAGCCCCAGATGATGTGGCGCTGACGTGGTTCCCCAGCTCAGGTAGCCAGCAAGTCGAATGAGTCTGTAGGTCTGGAATTAAACTTCACCAAAGATGTAGCTGTGGCTGTTCCCTGGAAAGGGAAACCGACGAGCTCTGACAATCCTCCTTCCCTCCACCCTGTTAGTTATCCACACCCTACATCCTTGGCACAAAGGTGTTTATGGCTAGCCTACCTTTTCTGGTTCTCCACCCTGCCTGTGGGAAAATTAAAAGAAACTCTGTATTTAATAGACTGGAGGAGAAGAGGGGGCTTTTTGCAACAAAGAACAGTGTGAGTTTATGAAAGTTGGGGAAAATGTAACTTCTTTGACATATCACCCTATTGTCTGTAACCTACTCATTTCCAAATTAATTTCTTCTGAAATACTGATTGGCCTAGACACTGAAATTCTGTTTCTGCTGCTTGGGGGAGAGGCATCTGTGTCATTTTAACCTAGTATGTTAGAGCTGAAAGGGACCTTAGAGATCATGGAGTCCTACCCTTTTACAGATCCTTTTACAAATAAAAAAAAAAAATTCAATGTAGAAAGGAAAGTATTTTTTTTGAAAGTTCTCTTTTCTGATTTCTAATTCTTTAAAAAACCTTTTACATCAAATTATAATATAAGCTCCTTGGAAGCAGGGACTTGTTCTTTTTCTTTCTGGCACCCGGGTCCGCATTGGCAATGCTTGATATATATTGAAAATCTGTCCTCAAAGAAAAGATATGAGAAAACACACCCACTCTTTTGCAGAGATGAGAGGCTCACAGATGTGGAACATTACATATATTTTCACATTTTTTTCAATTTTGTTATTGATTATCCTGATTTATTTCTTTTTCTTCCTTTTTTTTTTCTTTTAAAATATATTTGTTATATGAGACGGCTCAGAGGGAGGAGGGAGATTTAGGTCATGTAAAACCAAAGATATCAATTCAATTATATTTTGAAAATTAATGATAGTTGACTGACAAAAATAAACAGCAGATTTACATTGAACAAAAATAGCAATGTTTGAAGGGGGCTTATGTTTTAAACTCGAAGGCAACACGTAAACATTAATTTATCTCAACAATTTATAAAATAATAACTTTTTGGTATTTCAGGGAGCATGTGCAGACCTTGCTGACACCTGTGGAAGTTACGTTTTTTTTTTCCTCTTTATGTTGAGTCCTATCATGAAAGGGTGTAATGTTGTTTCCAATTATCTGTCATCTTATTCTGTCAAGATTCTGGCGATTGCCAGCTGTTATGCACCAGAATGGCTTATAAGAAAATTAAAAAAAAAAGATTCAACAAAAATAAGAAAGGAAAAGAAAAAAAAATACTGAAAGATCTGGACCACATTGAAATTTCACTATGATTATTATATGTTTACCCAGGTTCAATTGTCCATTGTCTCCTTGTGCTTTACTTTTTTTTTTTTCCAGCTTAAGTAATTATGCTTGTGAAAGAGACCAAGGCTTTGTTCTGCTCAGCACCTAGGGCATTATACCAGTAAAGGGGCACAAGGCAAGAGGAAGTTCTGTGACCTGAATTAGCAGAGAAGCCAGTCAGATGGAGAAGCCAGTTTGTCTACATATACAAACACTTGCCACACTGTAATCCTTTTTACTACTAGAGCTGTGGCTATGTATTTAAAATCTAGAGAAGAATGAATTTCTGTCCAATGCTGCCTTTCCTTCCAGTGTTCTACTACAGAGACAGAAGCCAACCTTGGAATGGTTCCAGTGATGATTCTCTATACAGGTATAAATATCATTCAAGAAGCTAGAGGTCTGCCTGTTTCCCAATTGTCGAAGGCTATTTGGGTCTAAGACTTCTTAACAGGGCCCAGAATTTCCACATATACCACTGGCTCCCAGAGTTTGCCTCAACTAAGAGAGTTAAGTTGCCTCTGCTTCACTTATTTTTTGTCAGTTCTCCAGGTTTACCCACTTTAGGGATCTAGGAATCAGCATAATTGTAGATTTTTATTCCTAGGATGAAGCCTGTACCCTACTTCTGTTTTCTACTTTCCTCCAGTATCTCACTCACTCCTGATTCTCCAAGGCCTATACTAACTTATATAAAGGGTGATATCCCTCAAAGTATCCTCTGGCAAGGCTGGATCTGCTTCTCCTTATCCCTCTGAGCTATCAATCTCATGGGATTAACAGGAGAGAAGGGAGGGGAGGAGAGGAGAGGGGAGGGGGAAACAAGAATGTTCAGGGAAGAGCAGGTAAGGTACATAATTAGGAAGAGAAGAGAGATGTGATTAGGTTAGAGAAGAAACACAGGTTAGAAGCTTTAGAGAAAAAATATGCATGATTTGACCCCTTATGTAGAAGATGAGAGGATAATTAGCTACTAATTTCCAACTTACTCTTTACACTAATGTAACTAGCTTCCCCTTATGGTTCTGTCTGGCTATGTGAGTATGCTTGCTCAGTGCCTAGGCACTTTTGGGATGATAAATTCCTTAGCTGCATCTAGCTGGCCATGGTGACTCAGTGTTGAAGGGCATTTTGGGTATGATGAAGCAATCTCTAGGACCACTGGCCCTGGTCCAACTGGCCAGAAGACAGGGACTTTGATGTAGACAGTACCAAGTTGAAGTGAAATGACTATTCAATAGTCTCACAATGTACTTTATGTTCTAATGAGGTTTAAAGTAGTAACCTCCTCTGAAAAGTATAACAATAGCTGTAAGTTAATTATGGAAACATGTTTTAATTTTTTTCTGTCATTGTATACTTAAAGAATTTTGTATTTAGCAATCTTTTTGTGCCTGTAGGAAATAAATACCTGTCCCATACCTGATTCATACTGCACATTGAGTACCTTTCTACTATTCATTTGGAGAGAAAACCTAGACAAGAGCCAAAACATAAAGTTTAAGTCAATTAGCCCAGAGCACTTAGATGGGAATAAAATGACTTAAAGCATGTGGTAATGAAACTGAGGCAAAGATGTTAAGTGGCTTGCTCCCACTTGCACAGCTAGTAATTAATTGTCAGAGGTTTTCTCCAGTTCCAGACAATCCTTCTTTCCATTATAACACACTGCCTCCCATGACTCAGGTGTCCTTTCAGCTGACAAGTTTACTCCCTGAAGACATTTGGGCCTTCCTTTGAAGGTAGAGGAGTTCTACTTTATCTTGTTGTTGAAGCTGAGCCACTTCATTATTTCAGAATAGAATAAAATTGAAAAGATATGACAAAGCAGCTTGCAAACAGGACACTGGTAGGAAGGGGAAAACACAGAATAGTAATAGCCATCTCCCTTCATCAGGGAAAGGAGCTAGATCCATAAATCCCCCTTTTTGTCCCTCAACCCCTTTCCAGGGCTAGCCAGATGAAGGAGGGTAGAGGGAGATTTTTGATTGTGTGGACATACATTCAAAGATTCATCAGTTTTTTAAAAATCACCAATTACCGCTGTCTTCTTGCCCTCACTCAAGTTTTCCCCCAGGTATGACATATATTCTCCTTCCATCTCTACTTCCTAGACTTCCTGGTTTCACCTGTTCAGGCCTCAGTTATTTCCTTGATAAGATGAGGGGAATGCACTCAGTGGCTTCTTAGATCTCTCAAACCTTGAAAATAAATTACCAAAGAGCTCACAGAGGTTATATACATCAACTGTTAACTCAGAAAAATAAAATAAGGTAAGTCAAAAAGCCACAGAGGTTATAGCAAAAACTTTACATCAACCGTCAACTCTGAAAAAATAAAAAAGAAATAAAATACAAAAAAAAGGGTAAATAAATAAATATCACTAGGAAGGTTAAGGGGTAGCTATCAGTCATTCTCATCTCAGTAGAAATTAGTTTAATAGACTTGTTTTTTTTTCTAATACCTAGCAAAGGAAGAGGAATTTTGATAGTAGAGAGGAAAGATCATCTTGAATCATGAGACATAGCTAAGGAGCTTAGATTTAGGAAGGAAGGATGAAGTAGAAAGAATGTGGCAACTACGGGGCAGGCAGGATGGAAGCACTGAGTAGCCAGGAGTCACCAGAAAGATAAAACCAGGAAGTGGGAAATGGGTTCAGAAAGAGTTATCAGATAGGAATATGAAGAGGGAAGCAGGAGTAGGCCAAAGATCAGTGCTGGGAAAATACCAATACAGGATTGTGCTTGATAAATAGAAGGTGTGCCCAGAGGAGTCCCAGGGTGTGTAATTAAATATAGTAAAAATTGTGCTCTTTTCCTTCTTCATTTCTAGATTTTCAAAAGTTGCCTTCTGGCCCTACTGTAGGTATATGACTGCTGGGTAACCTGAGTTGTGATAAGAAGTTGAAACAGAAGGAACTGGATAGCTGGGGCCCATCTTTACTTCTGCTGCTTCTTATTCCTTTGGGATATCAGGTTGTTCAAGTTAGTGGCTTGGAAAGAATTTCTGGCAATCTCCAGGAAGGAAGTCAGGATAATTACTATGATATCAAGTGATTCATTTAATTCAATTCAACAAACATTTATTAAGTAATATAGTAGGAATAATATCTACCGGGATTCCTACCATGTAAATTATGCTAGACATTTTTTTTTATTTTCCCCCCTAAAAACCAAACGAGCAATCCTTGACACTTGATTGGTCCAGGGGCATAAGGCTATTGAGAGAGCTTCCCAGAGATCTAAGGTTATAGAAGAGGCCAGCACACTATGAGTCTCTCATACTCGGTGGATGACTCACTCACTGCCTTGTGAAACACTAACTCTTACTGACCACACTTTTTTCTATATGGAGATAAAGGGGGCTGGGTCTACCTGAACCAGTACTGTATCCTCGATGAGTGTCCTTTCCAGACTATGACCTACTAAACCTTTTGTTAAATACTCCATGAATGCCTTATTTCATTCTAATCTCAAACCTGAACTACCAAATCAACCTGAATGAGGCCAGGCCTACAACAAGTGCCTACTGTACGCAGAGCATTGCTAGGTAAGAGACATTCTCACATATCACATAGAATCATTAGAGTGTGAGTTTCTTGAGAGCAGGGATTATTTTTTCCATTTCTTTGTATCTCCAGCACTTAGTAGGCATTCAATAAATATTTATTGACTGAGTGGGGCCATCAAGTTCAATCTCATTTAATCAATGAAGAAACTTGGGTGCACAGAGGTGAAGGGATTTGCCTAAGGTTATATAGCTGCTGCCTGAGACAGGATTTGAAGCTTTCTTCTTGGTTCTAAGTTCAGTACTCTGTCCATTACATGCTGTCTATCTAATATTATAGTGGGTTTAGGAAATGATTTGGTGGGGGTTTGGGGGGAGGAATTAAGGAGTGGTGAGAACCAAATATGGTTAACCATCATACGTAATAATATATTGTAGGCGTATTGAAGAAGAACAAAACAAAGTACCATGTGACATCTGAAGGGGAAGATCAGTAATCACTTGGAAACCAAGGAAGGTTTTGAGGAAGACATAGCACATGAGATAAGATATAAAGGAGTAGGAATTCAATAGGTGAAGAAGGTGAGGAGATACGAAGATAGAAAAATTCATAGAGGTCACTGCCCTGAGCTTTATCAACCCTGCCCCCTTCAAATCTCCTGCATTGACTTTCTACACTTCACCCATCCGTACACAGGCTATTAATGGAGAAAACACAACAATATTTTATAAACTACTGGGTATGTGTATTACCCACATCAGCAGAAAAGACAATAGGAAGCAGTGTAATGCTCATGATCTTTGCCAAAGTGGACTGAATTCAGTTGGGACTACAATTCCTTCTCTAGGCAGCAAGCCAATGCTTTTGCCCCTCAATAAATCTGGTTAATTATCCGAGGGTATTTATTTCTAGTCCATTGATGTAGGGGCACTGTGATTTACCCTCAGTTCAGATGAGTTAAATGAATGGGTCAAGTCTTTAATTTTAATCTATCAAATGTCATTCAGTTATTAGCAGGTTGCTCATTATTCTCCCAAGGTAGAGTGGCTTTCATCCTGCCCCCCAATTTGCACATCATCACTTCCACCTACAGAAATTCTTCTGTCCTTCAAAGCCCAGATCAAAGCATACATCCTACAATAATTTTTTCTCTAATTACCCTCAACTGGAAAGATACATCTTCTGGAAGTCCTTCAGTACGTATTTTCCATACCTTGTTTGTAATCTATTATTACTGCTTCATATTGTTAGTTATTTTCTCATGTGTACATATCTTGTTTCCTAAACTAGATTGAAAGCTTTTGGAAGGCAAGTAGCATGTCTTAGTCACCTCCATGTCTCTCATGACTCTTAACTCAGTGCCTTAAGAGAGAATATAATTAAATGTTCATTTCTTTGGTCAATTAAAAAGCAGCCAAGGGTAGAGCCAAGATAGCAGATTAGAGGCAACAGCCTAGCCAAATTCTTCCAACATTCCCCACCAGACAACTTTAACATACTGCTTCAAATCAAATTTTGGAGTGGCAGAGCAAACACAGGGTCAGGGTGAGATATTTTTCCAGCCTAAGATAACTCAGGAAGTTAGTAGGAGAGGTCCGTGACACATAGGTGGGGGCCAGCCTGGAGCAGAAAGGGTAGCAGCATGAATGGAGGGCCATGGAAGTGGCTGCAACAGATGTTTTGGCGCTCTCAGCCCAGAAACAGTAAGGGGGTCAGACAACTGTTCAGAAAGAAATTACAGAGGACCTTTTGCTGGCATTAGGCGCAGCTGGCCCTGATTGGCAACTCTATTGCCCAAAAATAGTTTGGGGCCATAGTTCCAGGTCAGTTAGTTAGAATGGAGCAAGGGCCCTGGTCACAATTCTATGACCAAGAAGGACACCAGTGTTTGTGGATACAGTGGAAACCAGATCATATACCAGGAGAGCAGTGACCACACCTCTCCCCAGATCACACCGCTTTGGAAGCACCAAAAACTTTGAGGCCTGCAGAACCAATTCTGAAAACAGCAGCACAAAAAGAGCTTGAAGCTTAGGACAATGCCTCTCTATCCCCAGGTTAGCAAAACACAACTTCAACACAAACCTAATAGTCAAGGAATAGGCTGTAAAATGAATAAATGATTAAAAAAAAAAAGAAATCAGTCATAGAAAGCTACTATAGTGGCAGGGAACATCAAGATACAAACTCAGAGGAAGACAACATTGTGAAAACAGTTACAACTAAAGCTTTAAAGAAAAATGCAAATTGGATATAAGCTCAATGTGAATTCCTGGAAGACAAAGAGATGAGCGTGGTAGAGGAAAAATTGGGGAAAGACATAAAAGTGATGCAAGAAAATTGTGAAAAAATTAACAGCTTGGTAAAAGAGGCACAAAAATACTGAAGAAAATGACTCCTTAAAAAACAGAAGTGACCAAATGGTAAAAGAGACATAAAAACTCACTGAAGAAAAGAACTCTTTAAAAAGCAGAATAGGCCAAATGAAAAAACTTACGAAAGAAAATAATTCCTTAAAAAATAGAATTGAGTGAGTGGAAGCCAATCACTCCATCAAGAAGCAATAAAACAAAGTCTAAAGAATGAAAAAAAATAGAAGAAAATGTGAAATATCTCATCACAAAAACGACTTACCTGAAATTAGTGGACTGAAAGTCATAATCAAAAAGGAGTCTTGACATCATAGTTCAAAAAATTATCAAAGAAAATTCCCCAATATATTAGATTCATACTGTAAAATAAAAATCATAAGAATCTATGAATCACCTCCTGAAAGACATCCCAAATTAAAACCCTCAGAAATATTATAGGTAAATTCCAGAGCCCTCAGGTCAAGAAGAAAATATTATAATCATCCATAACTCAACAATTCAATATCATGGAGCTACAGTCAGGATCACACAAAATTTATCAGCTTCCAGGTTAAAGGATCAGAGGATTTGGAATGTGATGTTACAGAAGGCAAAGGAACTAGAATTACAAGCAAGAATAACCTACCCAGAAAAAGTGAGTATAATTCTTCATGCGAAAATTGGATATTTAATGAAATTGAGGATTTTAAAATATTCCTGATGAAAAGACCAGAGCTGGAGGAGGGGCAGAGCCAAGAAGGTGGCTGGAAAGCAGGGACTTGCTTAAGCTCTCCCCCAAATCCCTCCAAACACCTGTAAAATATAGCTCTGAACACATTCTAGAGCTGCGGAACCTAAGAAATAGCAGACGGAAGCAGATCTCTAGCCCAAGACAGCCTGAATGGTCACTAGGAAGAGTCTATCACATAGTGCTGGGAGTGGAGCGCAGCCCAGCGTGGTCCTAGCTAGAAACAACTAGACCAGCTGTTGGGCTGAGCAGGCCTGAGGGCCATGAATCATTGAGCTGTGGCAGTTACCAGGCTTCTCAACCCACAAACGCCAAAGACCACTGAGCAGGTTAGTGAGAAAATTTCTGGATCAGGGTGAAAGCAGTTCAGCCCCAGCCTTGGGGGTGGCAGAGGTGGCATGGTTGTGGTGGTGGTGGCAGCAGCAGGAAGCTCCTGCGGCTGCTTCCAGAGCTGCTTGGACTGGAGACCTGACAACTGGTCCTGGTTGGCAGTTCTTGGTGGGGGAGGAGTGCTGCTGTGGCAGAGCTTGCAGTGACAGTGGAGTAGAAATAGCTCTAAAAACAGCAGCACTTAGCCCCTAAAGCTTGGGACAAAGTACTCTATACTCTACAAGCAGTCATACCCTAACAAAAATCTCAAGAGTCAAGTAGTTGACTGGGAACGTGAACAGGCAGCAAAAATGGACTCAGACTATAGAATCTTTTTTTGGTGACAAAGAAGATCAAAACATACAGCCGGAAGAAGTCAACAAAGTCAAAGAGTCTATATCAAAAGCCTCCAAGAAAAATATGAATTGGTCTCAGGCCGTGGAAGAGCTCAAAAAGGATTTGGAAAGGCAAGTTAGAGAAGTAGAGGAAAAACTGGGAAGACAAATGAGAAATGAGAGTGATGAGAGAAAAGCATGAAAAATAAGTCAACAACATGCTAAAGAAGACCCAAAAAAAATACTGAAGAAAATAACACCTTAAAAAATCGACTAACCCAAATGTCAAAACAGCTCCAAAAAGCCAATGAGGAGAGGAACGTCTTGAAAGGCAGAATTAGCCAAATGGAAAAGGAGGTCCAAAAGACCGTGACTTTACGAGAAATAAAGACATTATAAAACAGAACCAAAGGAATGAAAAAATGGAAGACAATGTGAAATATCTCATTGGAAAAACCACTGACCTGGAAAATAGATCCAGGAGAAAGGGATTAGTGGAAGTTCTGGATGTGAATTAGAGTGTGTTTTTCCTTGACTGAGGTGCGCTCTCCTTGGTGCCTAAAGATTAGGGCCTCTAAAGAGACTGCTTAGAAAGTCAGGTCTGGTGGTTCTTCGGTGACTGCAAAATGAATTGGGATTTTTTTTTTTGTGGTAACTGAAGGGGTGGGTTAAGGAGTGGAGAATGGTTTTGGAATAATCATTAACAATGGTGGACTGAAGGGTATAGAATTCAGGAAGTTGAAACTATGGAGCAGAGTACAGACTAAGTTATTACTTGCTTCTATTGGTACAAGCTCTCATAGGACTATCAAACAAAAAGAGTGGAAACAGATCAGTCTTTGGTGTTCACAGTCCCTTTTTCCTCTATCTATCCATGTATCTATTATATATTATATATACACACACACACACCTATATATATACATATATATTACATATATAATATTTACGTGTGTATGTACACATATATAGAGAAAGATGACAGGACAGGCAGGCTTGTATACATATAGACACATAAGAGGTAAGTGTGAAATACACAAAAAATAAACACCAATTTTAAGTAATTTAACTGTTTAAAATGTAAATTGTTTTTGAAAAGGAGAGGGAAGCTGGAGAAAAAAAATTTTAATTTAGGCAAGATATTTAGTCCATGATTTTTTAAAATATATTTTGATATCTATATTTCAATATAGTTGATTTTCTTTTACATAGTTATAAAGTAGTGCCTATTTTTATGCATTTAAAAACATTATTTTGAATAAGGGGTCCATAAGATTAACCCTACTGCCAAGGTGGTCCTTGAGATTTAAAATAAAGTGAAGAACTCCTGAACTAGAGGAATCCAGTATGTCTTCTTAAAGAAGGCAGAACTTCTAGGAACTAGACAGATGTTTTTGAGTTGCAAGTTTTTTTCAAGATTAGGGAGGAAAACTTAGGTTATCTTTTCTGTTGTTGGCCTTCACATTTTCTTTGAGAGCTTCGATTTCTAATCTAATCAAACTGCTAATATCGCTTTTAAAATTTTTTATTTCTTTTTGTATCTTTCTGAAATTTCTGGTGGCTGTTTTTGTATAGTCTCTGAGAAATCCGAGAGTTCTTTTCTGTTTCAGATTTTAAAGTTGTATTTTCCTTCACAATATGATACTTACTTGGTGTTATGGTCCTTTTAAAAGCATTTACACTCATTTTCTTTTTCTGTCTTTATGAGTCTCACAATGAGATTATCTGTTTGAGAGCCAGGCGTACATACAGATTTTTTTCTGGGACTTTTTTGTGTGCTTGTTTTTAAGGCTTTTCTTTTAAATGCCCAGTAGCATGTCTCTGGCTTCTCCCCTCACTATTTGACTTTCCACCTTTTGGTGTTGTGGCATGCACCTTTTCTCCTGCACAGACCATTGATGCTGGGCACATTTAGCCTCCTTATGTTGGAACCTATTGGGACTCAGCTGGATCCTTTCCTAAAGTAAATTTCGTGGGGGAGATGACTAACCACAGCTAGGTTTTCAGGCCCCATTTTTGGAATCATGAAAGAACCTTCTTCTGTAGTTAGTACCATGCTTCCCTACTATCCTTCTTACCACTCTCCACCCCAGTTGTATCCCTTTCTTTCATGTGATTGTGTGCTGTGGGCACAGCAGGGGCAGAGGGGTGGGGAGGAGTGATGGAGTGAGTCACTGCTCTGTGCAATGGGAGAGGGACCACTTCAGTCATATTATGAACACACAATACTGTGATGTTGTTGGTGTTGACTGTACTTGATGGGTCAGGGGGAGGAACTGAGAGCAAGGAGGGTGATTGCCAACTTCAAATATTTGAGTTCTGTGATGTTATTTCACATGACATTCGCCTTCTTCATGTGCTGTTTCTCCCTTCATCTCTTGTTTCCACTTTAATTGTTACATATTTAATGCCTATCTCTTTTGGAGGTTGTGAGCTTAAAGAGCTATACTGAAAACAACTATTCCGTGATTTTGCTGGCCCTCTGACTCAAACAAGGCAATTTGTTTGCAATCTTAGTAAAATTAATATACACATTTAAAAAAATAAACTGTGTAATCAATAATTTGATAAACTGTGTAATCAATAAATTTTGTAATTTATTTTCTTTTTAATTTGTTTTTGTGTATGCATTTGAACATATAGTTGTCAGATTATGATAATATTTCTGAACTGGAAGAAAGAGGATTTAGGTGAAAACATGAACAAAATGCCATGAACAAGAAGGTGAAAATAGAGGGATTGTCCATACCCATGAAACCGAAAATCCTTCACAACATTAAAGTAAATTTACATATAATAATAATAATAATAATAATAACATTTATTTAGCACCTACTGCATGTCAGGTACTGTGCTAAGTGCTTTACTAATATTATATCATTTGATCTTCACAACGACCCTGGGAGGTATATGGTATTATTTCCATTTTACAGATGAGAAAATTGAAGTTGTGACTTACCCAAAGTCACACAGCTACTAAGAGTCTGAGACCAGAATTGAATGCCCGTCCTCCTGATTCCAGGTTCAGCACTATCCATTGTATCACCTAGTTGCCCCATATACAAAACAAACAAAAAAAAACCTGATGCTCAAAAACTTTAAGTGCTTTTTTCCTAAGGTGAAACAGCTAGTCAGGGTCCAATTTTGGACTTAATTTCTGACTCCTAGTACATTGCTCTGTTTGAATTTGGTTTCCCATCTCTTGTCTCTGACAGGCTCTGACAAGAGGGAAGGGTGGGAACGGAGACACTTGGAACATTTGTGGGCAGCTTATCCCATTTTAACATTTCTTTGCTCTTTCCCTGATAGTGTTTATCTTTTCTCTTACTGTCGAATGTTTCTGGTATGTGACTTTAGGACCAATGATAATTCAGGAACAGTAAGAAGAGATTAAAGTAAAATGGAAAAACGCACAATTTATCAGAGAAAATGCACACACAAAAATAAACAATAAAGAAGTATATACACATAAACACACTTAAAACTGATGAATTACAAACTAATATATTGCAGGGTCTAGGAATCTTCGAACTACCTACTAGTCCCAGGGAGATTCACTTAGGGTCATAACTCTAGAAAGGCTTCCATTACAGTGAGACCATTTAGCCCAATGCCTTCATTTTATAGATAAGAAAACTGAAGTCCAGGGAGCTTCAGTGACTTGTCCAAAGTCACCTAGACATTAAATTTCAGGGATAGAATGTGAACCCAGGTCCTTAGACCCCATAGTCCACATTCATAAGACAGGAGATTATAATGGAGCCACTGGTCTCAAGTAGGCATAATTTAATCCATTTAAAGCAGTAAGTTCATTGGATTTGGAAAGTAATATTACATTATTCTATAGAATAAGGACATTTAGGCAAATGGGTCCTTGGTTGAAGTTTCTATATACAGTAGTTCTTCATTCAGGGAAGCAATCCCTCATGAAACCAAATGAAATTCAATTCAATGAATATTTATTAAGTGCCTACCAGGTATAAAGCACTGTCTTAGGTGGCTACCAATACAATGACAAAGTCGGAACAGTCCTAGCCCTCAAGGAGCTTTTGTTATATGGAATATCTTTCCTCCTCAGTGGTAGTAGCCCCTATCCTACCTGATGATGGAAGGCTGAAGATTCTTTTTCCTCAAATATAAATGGCAGGAAGCCTGGCATTGAAGCATAGTGGAGTGGGTCCCACCTAAATGCATGGCAGCAGGTATCTGGGTGAAGAGTCAGTTCCCAGGAGAAGCTGGTGCTAGATAGTCTACCCATCTTGATCCAGCAATGGTACAGAACAGAGTATGTGATGGGGCGAGGGCATAGTGCTCCCATTCTGAATTTCAGAAAAGCTTTGGCAGCTAGGATTAGAGTAGTCCCATATTTAGTATGTAGGTAAGCTTCTATACTCTCAGCTTATCTCTGAATATAATATTTCATTTATTTATATAGACATTTGTCTTCCTGACAACCCTGTGAGACATGTAGGGTGAAGATTGTTATCCTCATTTTATGGGATCGAGGAGGTTAAGGGGCTTACTACCTAAAGCTAATATCAGAGCTTAAACTTGATCCCAGTTCTCATAACTCTCAATCCACTGCTCTTTCTCCCATAAAAGTTTGTCTCACTTTGATCAAGGGCTGAGAGCCCCAGTAAGAAAAATTAAATAAAGAAAAATAGGTTAAAAACAAAAAGGCCGGTTCTGGAAATTCACTAAAATATTACCCAAATCACTGAAGAAGATTGGCTGAGACAAATGTACTCTCACACATATCAAAGCAATATTGTACAATTGTGTAGTCATCTTATGTTTTCATAGTATTTACTGATAACTTGGAATGAACACATCCTACATAAATAAATACTTATTCAGGCTGCTGCTTTTACTTGTACTTTTGGCCATATATATTTAATTTATATCTTTGTGCACATTTAATTCTGTCATTATAATGTTCAGATCAAATCATAGGCATATAGACAAAGCAATAAGAGGACTAAACAGTCATTAAGTCCCTCTTGGTGGATCAAATAAGATTAGAATTTCCCTGAGCCTCTAATCACCAAAGCCAATTGGTTCCTTGTCTCCAACTTATAATATCAGAGAATTGTCTGGAGCACTGAGAGTTAAAGCGACTTGCCGAGAGTAATATTAGGTAGGGGTGGGACTTGAATTCAGGCATTCCATACTGCAAGGAAAAATCTTTATTTGCTATGTTATACTGACTCTTTTCTTTAGATTAGATGATCTCTAAGGCCCCTTCCAGCTCTAACTCAACATTTTTCCATTAGTTGGAAACAACTGATTGACATCAGGGAAGATGGTGATTCATTCACTAGCCACATTGGTGGAGGGAGTGAAAAATGAGTGTCATGATTTAGGAAGTACAAGCAATGATGCATATCTTCGATTTGGATTTACATATATTTGTGAGATACAGCTTTCAACTATGGCAATAATTAAAGCCAAGTATCAAGATAAACTGAACTTAGAACCTGAAATTCAAATGGCTATAATGCAAAGTTTTTAATAACTATTTTCAAAAAATCACATTGCTCTCATTAAATATATCATTATTAATATAAAAACCCTTATGTATCATTAAGAAAAATGCTATTCAAAAATATTTCACCTGAATAAAGGCGAAAGTATCTATTTGTTTGAAAAATATTTATAGCAGCTCTTTTTGTAGTGGCTAAGAATTGGAAATTGAGGGGATGTCTATCTATCCAGGAATGGCTGAACAAGTTATGGTATATGGTTGTAATGGGATATTATTGTGCTTTGAGAAATGACAAGCAGGATGATTTCAGAAAAACTTGTAAACACTTACATGAACTGATGCAAATTGAAGTGAGCAGAACTAGTAGAACATTGTACACAGTAGCAGCAATATTGCACAATGAAAAACTATGAGTGACTTGGCTATTCTGGGTAATACAATGATCCAAGACAATCCCAAAAGACTCATAAAGAAAAATGCTATCCACCTCCAGAGAAAACATCTTCTTTCTTCCTTCCTTTCTTTCTTTCTTTCTTTCTTTCTTTCTTTCTTTCTTTCTTTCTTTCTTTCTTTCTTTCTTTCTTTCTTTCTTTCTTTCTTTCTTTCTTTCTTTCCTTCCTTCCTTCCTTCCTTCCTTCTCTTTCTTTCCTTCTTCCTTCCTTTCTTTCTTTTTCTCTTTCCTTCTTTCCTTCTCTCTTTCTTTCTTCTTTCATTTCTTTTTTTCTTTCTTTCCCTCTTTTTCTTTCTCTCTTTCTTTTTTCCTGAGGTTTTTTTGCACAAAATGACTAATATGGAAATGTTTCACGTGATTGCACATGTTTAACCTATATCAGATTGCTTATCACCTCAGGAAGGGGGAAGGAGTGGGAGGGAGGGAATTTGGAACTCAAAACTTTAAAAAATGAATATTAAAAATTGTTTTTCCATGTAATTTAGGGGAAATAAAATATTATTTAAAATATTTCACGTGTTCTAGCCTTTTAAAATTTGTATTGTTATATAAACTTCAAAGGGGATAGGGACTAGACTTGGAATATGCTTATTTTAGGGAACTCCTATATGAGGAAACCTCCACTATTAATAAACTTCCACTATCAATACTTGCTTGATCATAGAATCACTTGATTGGTCACAGAACCAATATGTGTTAGAGATAGGAATTGAGCCCATGTCTTCCTGGCATTAAAGTCAGCTCTCTAACCACTATTTCAGATTGATAATTTTGTTCTGTCTGTTGTATATAATTATTTGTACAGTAGTCAGTCAACTGGTGTTTATTAAGCTCCTGCCATGGGTCAGGCATAGTGATAAGTGCTGGGTTCACAAAGAAAGGCAAATACAATCCTTACTTCCAGGGAGCTTACATCCTGATAAGGAAGCAGCACAACTAGGTACATGCAAGATCTATGTAAAGTAGATTGGAAGGTAATCTCACAGAAGATGGCATTAGCAGCTGGGGAAACTGTGAAAGACCTCCTATAGAATGTAGGATATGAGCTGAAACTTGGAGGAAACCAGGAAAACAAAGAATCGGAAATGAGGGAGCAGAGGATTTTAGGCATGGAGAATGACTGGTGGAAAGTCACAGAGATTGAAGAAGGTTTGTTATGTTGAAAGAGGAAGTAGGCTGGTGCCACTGAACTGTGGAATGTAAAGATCCATGTAGAGTTATAGCACAGGAGAATACTTCGTGAGTGACTCTTGCTAGGCTGGCTTAACAGCATTTTAAAGTTTCAAGTCCATTACTTAGGAGCTTTATCAATAATTCAATCAAGTAAATATAATTCCAAATCTCAGAATAAAGTGTAAGACTGGAAATGTAAAAAGAGGGACAGGTTATGAAAAGCATTAAATGCCAAACAGTTAAGTTTATATTTCATTCTACAGGTATACAAAAAGTGGGGAATGATTTGGTCATCTTTGTATTAAGCTTTGGCTTGGATTTTTAGCTTTCTCATTGAGTTTCACTAAGGCCAAAGCTTTTTCAGTAAATTTATACCATAGTAGAATTTTCTATTATTAATTGAATTGCTTTAATGAATTGATGAAAAGAAAAGAGCTGAATATAAAATTTGATAATCAGATACAAAACTCAGAGAAGCATAAAAATGCAAACATGAAAAAATAAATCATAAGGAACTTAATATGGTTAAATTGCTTACATTCCTATACAGGAAAATGATACATATAACTCCAAAGAACTTTATTATTAGGGAAGTTACAAGGAGTCTACATAGGCAGAATGCATGGGTATGAGTTGGTTATGTTGGTTATGAAAGAGTGAGAAAGAGGGATGCATTGGAAGAAGAGGTAAGGGAAAAAAAGAATGAGGAAAATTATTTTACAAAAAAAGATGTGTAAGGAAGAGCTTTTATAGCAAAGGCTAAGATTGGGGTATAGTAGATAGTGCTTGAAGCCTAATCTCATTGGAATTTGTTTCAAGAAGGAAGAATATATGTATGCACTCAGTGAGTACACAAATCTATTTTACCCAACAGGGAAGTAAGACTAAAAGGGGCAAAGAATGAGGGGGAATGATAAAAGCAAGGGATTATTAAAGGAGGAAGTGATCAAAAGCAAAACAGACCCTTGAGTAAGGACAGGATAAAATGGACAAAATGAGAGAGAGAGAGAGAAGGAGAGAGAGAGAGAGAGAGAGAGAGAGAGAGAGAGAGAGATAAACAGAAGGAAATAAGATGGAGGTATATGCACAGTTAGCAATTATAACTGTGAATGTGAATGGGATGAGCCCACTCATAATTCAGAAACAGATAGAATGGATTAGAAACTAGAATCAAAAAATATGTTGTTTACAAGAGACACTTGAAACAGAAAGACTCACATAGAGTAAAATTAAGAGGCTGGAGCAGAATCTATTATGCTTCATCTGAAAAAGGCAGTGGTAGCAATCAAGATATCAAGCAGAGCAAAAGCAAAAGCAAAAGTAAGCCTAATTAAAAGAGATAACCAGGGAAACTATATTTTGCTAAATGGCATAATAAACAATGAAGTAATATAAAAATGTATAGTAAGTTTTTCTAATAAGGACCTCATTTCTCAAATATATATATATATATGAAACTGAGTTAAATTTTAAAAATAAGAGCTATTCCCCAATTGATAAATGGTCAAAGGATATGAAAAGGTAGTTTTCAGAAGAAGAAATTAAAGCTATCTCTAGTCACATGAAAAAAAATGTTTTAAATAACTATCGATTAGAGAAATACAAATTAAAGCAACTCTGAGTTACCACCTCACACTTATTATAAATGACAAATACTGGAGGGGGTGTGTTGTTGGTGCGTAGTTGTTCGTGGAATTATGAACTGGTTCAAACATTCTGGAGAACAATTTAGAACTACGGCCAAAGGACTATAAAACTGTACATGCTCTTTGATCCAGCAATCTCACTACTAGGTCTATATCCCAAAGAGATCAAAGACGGAGGCAAGAAGCTATATGTACAAAATATTTATAGCAACTCTTTTTATGGTAGCAAAGAATTAGAAATTGAACGGATGCCCATCAGTTGGAGAATGGTTGAACAAATTGTGGTATATGGTGGTGATTAAACACTATTGTACTATAAGAAATGTCAAAAGGGATGCTTTTGGAAAAAAAAAAAACTGGGAAGACCTATTTAAATTGATGAAGAATGAAGTGAGTAAAACCAGAAGATCATTCATTGTACATGGTAACAGCAACGTGTGATGATGATCAATTGTGAAAGACTTAGCTACTTTGATCAGCACAGTGATCCCAGACAAGTTAGAAGGACTCATAATGAAAGTTGAGATCTACCTCCAGAGAGAAAAATGATGAACTCTGAGTACAAATTGAAGTGTTATTTCCTCTCCTTCTTTATTTTTCTTGCTTTTTTTGGGATAACTTGGCAAACATGAAAATATGTTTTACATGATTTCACGTTATGTCAATAAGACAAAATGGGCTCCTTAGCATTTGAGGAGTTTGGCTTTTGTTTACTTTGTTTACTTTGAGTGAAAGTACTTTCAGCTGTTAAGTGCTAAGCCCCAGGCCCAAAGCCCTATCAGGTGTGAAACCTGTGTGGGTGTAGATTAATGACTTAAGAGGGGCCAAGTTGGGAACCAATGGTCTCTGGTTGTTGAGACGGGGCTTGAGAACGCCAGAGGCTTGGCTGAGAGGAAAGGTAAGCTAAGAGACCAACTACAGCTGAAGCTGAAAAAAGCCGAAGCAGGAGACCTGTGTGAACCCAGGAGTGTGAGCAAGGACTTGAGGCCAGTAAATATGATTTGGCTAAATACTATCTTGTTTCTCTGTGGCCTCCTGGTTACTCTTGTGAGGCGGGCCTATTGGGCATGGGGGTTTTTTGTTCAAGATGTCGGAATGGGGAGGCTGGTTCGTTTGTTGCTCTGGGGCCTAAATAAATGTTCTGATGCTTTCTACTTAGAGAATCCCTCATACCTTGCAATTTCGAACCATTCAAACATATACATGATTATATTTGAGATTATAAATTCAGCCTTCTTGCTACACATGTATAATGGGTATCATAATGCTTGTGTTCTTAGTGGGGAGAGAAGGGTTGGGGGGAGGAAGAGAATTTGGAACTCAAATTTTAAAAAAGTTTAAAATAAAAATAAAAAATAAATAATTATTTTTTAAAGAAATGCTTTGTCTTTAAAAATATATGTAGAGAGAGGGTTTGCAATAGTCTAAAACCTATCGTTTATGATGTATCACATTCAGAAATAGATTGTTTTTGTTTGTTAATCATAGTTCTGTTTCTGTATTGAGTCAACTTGAGGCAGCCAAGGTCCCATTTTTTAAAAGGGAAAGGAATACATATTTATTAAATGCCTATTATGTATGAGGCACTATGCAAATATGTCTTCACAACAATCCTGTATGAGCTATTATTATCCTCAATTTTACAGTTGAGAAAACTGAGGCAGAAAGAGGCTAAATGAGTTGGTCAGGGTCACTGTGTTACCTAGTTGCTTGTTGCAACAATTAGGCTAGCAGCTGCTGTGGGGGTGAAAGACTAACACAAGCCCAACAACAAGAACACAACAAGAACCTGGCCAGCACAGGTTCTTTTTATCTGCTCTCCTAAGGAAAGCAACGTCAAGGGTTAACAATCTTAGTTCAGTCCAACATACAAATATCATTCACTTAGTTCAGGGGAAAAAGCCAGTACCCTGAACTTTAGAGAAATACAAACAAATTACAAACATACATTATAAACAGACCAAATACAATTCGTAGTTACCAAGAAACCATCAACATCTGGGTGAGCTGGGAGGCTCTTAGAGAGGCTGCCCAGAGTCCTGTGCCAACACTCCTCCAGGAGTGAGAGCCTCCCTCAAATAGCTCTGTTCTCTCTTTTTATACACTCTTTAGCCATCATCAAACATCATCTGAGCAACCAGAACTTAGGCTCCTACTATTGGCTCTGGTCTTAGCAACTCCCCTTAGGACCCCAAGGGCTTCACACCCACATAGGCTTAGCACCTAGTAGATAGGGGTTTGGGCCTGGGGCTTTGTACCTAGTAAGGCTCAATCAAAAACACTTAATTAATTTGTCATTCCAAAACAGTAAAGAAAGTTCCAACTTAATTGATATTACATTGCCATAGCACAGAAGACAACAGAAAGAAGGCCAGAAGGAAACATTGATAAGTAGGACAGCTCTGAAAGTTATGTTGTGGTTCTTATCTGCTTAAAAGGGAAATCAAGTTGAACGTAATAAAGATTCATGATTTCACATATGAACTTCTTTTATGTTCTTTGTATATAAAAATTCTCATTTTATTTGTTTAAATTTATAATTTTGAAAATTAATTGAAAATTTTAAAAGAGATGGCAGTGATTGTTGTTTACTAAAGGCCTGAGTTGGAGAACAATTAGATGACTCTGGAATGTAGTCAAACTGGCTACAATTATTTCACCTGTGTTCTGAGTTCTCCATTCCAGTTTGATTACTTCACCGACTCCTACATCTAAGTCTCTATTAAGAAGTAAGTCACAGGGATTAATTTATATTGTTTTTATTTTTTTTGTAACCTTTCCACCATTCTTCTGTTTTCATATAACCTTATAATTCATCTAGTTCAAAATCTTCCTTTTACAAATTATGAAACTGAGGTAGAGGGATGCTAACCGTTTGTTATGACATGTTCTTGCTACATGCCTAGACCCAAATTTTCCCCATTCTATCTCCACAGGTAGAGATATTATTCATGTGTAACCAGGATCTACATGGTTTGATCTGACGAAAGGTAAAGCAAAGAGCTTTTTCCAGGGTTTGCTTATAGGGCAATGGTCATGAGCTTTATCTGGGCTTCAGAGTCTTTGTTCTACTGTGACAAGGTAGCAGAGCAATGTTTTGAGGAGAAGGAGGAAGCTCTGCAACTTGGTACTAAAAATGGCTTGAGACTCATGAATACCAGAAGCCCATACATTTCCCATAAGTCACTGATTAGAATTGCACACCCACTTTCCACATGTACCTCTCTCCCCACTTTCCATCTCAGCCTCAGGCTGCATATTTTTCTACTTTTCCTTTATTTGTAACTAGTTTCATTGCTTGCCTAAAAATATTTGTTGAGGGTGTAGGTACCCAGTATGATTTGTCCTGACTGTGCCAACTCTTGTGTTTGGTTAATGCTTCTTAAATTGTAAAATAAAGCTTACTTTTTCATATAAGACAATTAAATATTAAGATTTGTGAAATAGCTACAATAGTTTTATGATCAGATATGCAAATTCACAAAATGCACCAGAATTGTTCAGTGAAATTAAAATTTGAAAATGTCTGATTAAAATAAAGTTCAAAATTTAAAGGTTAAAAACAAAAACAAGACAAGAGATAAGGTAGTCATTAGTACAATAGCTTCTTGGGGCCCCTGGATGCCTTGCTTTGCTACTGATCTAATTGAATTCTACAAATATTTAAGTTCCTAATATATGCCTATTTAATAAAGTAGGCAATATGAAGAAGTATAAATGCATTGTGCTAGATCTTGAGGAGCTCACAGTCTTTTTATTTTTTGGTTTTTTCTTTAACAATTTTTTTAATTTATTTTTAATATGTTTAGTTTTCAGCATTGATTTTCACATGCGTTTGAATTACAGATTTTCTCCCCATTTCCCCCCCCCACTCCAAGATGGCATACACTCTGGTTGCCCTGTTCCCCAGT
>CM053626.1:219416206-219449737 GCA_028646595.1 Phalanger gymnotis | reverse complement strand
AATGGGCTTTCTGGGCCTGGAGTCTTTTTGTCAAGATGTTGGAATGGGGAGGCTGGTTCAAGTTTTTGCTGCGGTGGGGCCTAAATAAATTTCTTGTTGTTTTCTCCTTAGAGAATCTCTCATACCTTGCGATTTCGGACCATTCAAACATATACATGATTATATTTGAGATCATAAATTCGGCCTTCCTACTACAATGCTACAATAGTTATTCACAACCACGCTGCAGCACTGGAAGAATTTTAGTGTTTAAAAAGATCAGATTTTGCTTCAGAAAAAGTTTAGAATCATTGAAAGCATTGATCAATTTCCCAAAGGCAATGAATCCAGTTAGCTCTTCTCCTCTTATTCAGTCCTGGAAACTTTCATTTTCCTTCCTTCATAAATATACATAGATATACATATGTATATATGTATATTATGTATGTATGTGTATGTGTATATAAAACATATGTAATATATAATAGGTGTGTGTTCGTGTGTATGTATATATGTACATATGTATGTATATGGATATGCATATGTATATGTATGTAAACAAATCCCAAATCTTGTCCAACTAAATATACATCACAGTCTTAACAAGAGAAGTTTTTCATCCACTTAGTTTTTACTATGTGATTTGGTAGATTAGATGAGTATTTTAAATTTATTTAAAGATTCTAGATACAGGGGTGGGTAACTTGCAGCCTTAAGGCCACATGTGGCCCTCTAGGTCCTCAAGTACAGCCCTATGACTGAATCCAAACTTCACCCCTGTTCTAGAACAACCCAGGATTTGACAGAATCATCCCAATGCTGTACACAAAGAGGAAGATCTAGAGGAATTTATTCACAGGGAACCCTACTTCCACTTAAACTCTGAATTGCATTGTTTAGTTTTACCTATTTTATATTCCATAGTTCATCCTCAAGGCACAACAGTAACAAAACAGGTTATGTAAGATTTCGTTTTTATCACATTTTACCCTATGACTATTTCAGACTATCTTTAGTCAAAATGAGGCCCATCTGTTATATGGGAAGTCTATTCATTATCCCCACATACATCTGGATAAATATAAGCAAAATACTTTTGGCTATGATGTGTCTAACACAATGATTCAATGAAGTGCAAATTATTGCTAAAAGTTTAATTTCATTTATGGAATCTGCATTATAGCACATTAATTTGAAATTCATAAAACTGAAATGGTCCTAAAGGGCAAATTTTCCTTTCTTAGTACATTTCTTTCAGTAGCTAAGTGTTAGTGTTGAACAAAGGATAAGATTTTGAGAGCTTGAAAATCAGAAGAAACTGATTGCCAACTTCAAGATTACATATGCCTACCACTTTTACCATCAGTAAGTATCCTTTCCTTTGAGGCATCAGTGCCAACTACCTTAATCAGTGCAGAAACAATAGGACATCAAGACTTCCTGACTGAGCTGTCTGCTCAGTCTTTTGATTTTATTGAACCTTTAAATTTTTCATCCTCTTTCCATTAACAATACATGTAAATGTTCTTAAGGTCACCACCTATGTCGATTATTTGGCAATGCAGTCTTTTGAGAATGCTGTGTGATTATTTTAAATGAGGCTGCTTATTGATGAACCACTTTTATTGTGATGCCTACTGTGAAAATCAAAAGTTTTTGTTTTCTTTTCTTCTGACACCTTCAGGTTAAGTTGGAAATTGCTACAATTGCAGAGCTCTCTTCTTAGCCTGTAGAAAGTGCAAACTAAAGGAGCAACTATAATAAATCTCAAATAATAACAGTAACTCACCTTTATGTAGCATATTATATAGAACCTTTAAAAAAATCTTGTGACATAAGTAGCTGTGGTATTGTTCTTCCTGCCTGTATCATAGGGCTGTCACAAGGATCAAATAAGATAATATTTGTAAAGCACTTAGCATAACAAGTGGAAAGAACAAGAAAAACAAAAAAAAAGTAAAAAATGAATATTGTGACATTATAAAGAATAAACTTGTCCCAAAAGAAGAGATAGCAAAAAATACTTCTCTGCACTCCTTTGCAGAGGTGGGTATAGGGGCATGGGGAGGATCCATGGATGTGAAAGATTTCATATAATTTTTTTTTCCCCTAAGGTATTGATCAGTTTTGCTGAGTATGTCTTTCTTTTTCTATATTTTTTCTTTTTCTTTTTATTAAATATCTGTTATAGGAGATGACTTTTTAGGAGGGAAAGAAGAGATATAAGGAAAAATCTAAGTGATGTAATAAAAGATAAAAGTAAAATTTTATTTTCTAAAAGTAAAATAAAATCAATTATAAGAGATAATTGCTGTAGTGTTGCTTTTTTTTATCTTGACCTCTACTGTCACCTTGATTCCCTTTGAATTCCCAGACATCAATATGATCTGTAATATTTTCCTAGGAGTTAGACTTGACAGCCACTAGGTTGCTTATAGTTTTTAGGGAAGGTAGAATTGACCTTTTTTTTTTTTAACAGTTAATAGGCTCCATGCATTGTAGACACTAAAGTAGCTTTTGAAAGGTAGTAATGAGAGCTGTGTCCCATGGAATCAGAGGAGGGTGAACTGAACTTGATGTTTGGTGTCTTGTTATATATCCTGTTGACTGAACTGGATCTGTTCTCCAAACTCTTTCAGCCAGAAATTCTGCTCCATTGGTATAGGTTTATAGAACCCAGAGTCACCTCTATATCTTCAGGAAACATCAGGGTAGGACCTAATGGAGGTATGAGACATAAGTTCCAAATAACTGGAATTCTATTCTATGTCTTGTCCTTAACAATGTGGTCATTGAGTACAACGTACAGATTATAGAGAAAATTGTTGTTAGACTTGTAAGGTACAGTACTTATCATAGGAGTTTAGGAGCATAATGTGTCCTTGGACTTTTAATCATAACTAGCTTTGATTCCCCCACTAGCTATGGAATTGGAATATGAAGAGGAATAAAGGAAAAAATACTAATTCTAATTATCTAGGATCCCCTGCAGCAATACAAAAATTTATTTTAAAATGCTGCCATTTTCAAATAAAGCAGACTTTCAGTTGAATCCAAATCTCCTTATTATCAGTGACAGGAGTGCAAAAGACAAGAGTATTTTCCTTAACAGAATGTTAATGAATAGTACCTTTATTTTCTCATGTTCATTTGCTAAAATTATTTGCATACTAGTGGGAGCCAGGAGGTCTGGAACAAGGGTCAGAAGCCTTTCTTTTAGCTTTTGCTCAACTGTTCTCAAACCAGAGAATAAAGGATTAGGGGATGTAATGAGACTTCCTCTTCCCTCTCCTCCCTTTTATTTAAAAAAAAAAAAAGATTTGCAGAATCATGAAGAGAGAATATATGAAGACTGTACCTGCTCAGTCAGCCTGAGAAATACAGTAAGTTACCATTTGCCACTTAGTTGTCTTCCCGTTGTTTGGAATGGGGAGCAAAATTATTTGTCCTTTCCCCACTTAATACCCCCATTGTATGTCAAATTTGAAGTCACAAAACTTGAGTTCAAATCTTGAGTGTTACTACCTACAATATAGACCTTTGGACTAGGGATAATCTCTCTGATTTCAATTTCCTCATCCGTATGTGCTGGACTAGATACCATGAAAGGTTTCTTTTAGCTCCAACTCTGTGATCTGAAGATCCTGTAATGGAGAGGTAAAGTTTTTCTTTAATAACAAGGCGGGATTCCCTTGGGGAGCAGCTAGATGGAACAATGGATAGAGCTTATCTTCAGATTTATCTTCCTGAGTTCAAATCCAGCCTCAGACACTTACTTGCTGTATGATCCAGTGGTTCACATCAGTTTCCTTATCTGTAAAATGAGGTGGAAAAGAAAATGTAAACCACTCCAATATCTTTCCAAAGAAAATCCCAAATGGGGTCATGAAGAGTCATACATGGCTGAAAAATGATGGAACTGTGGGATTCCCTTGATTAAAAACTGATCTGTCCCTTAAAAGTGGAGAATACCTCCACTGACCTCCAGCTCTGGCAAAATTTATAATGTTAAAAATGTTGCCTCCTATTCCAAAGAATGAAGAGCTAATGGTCAAAGGACATGAACAGAGTTCTCAAAAGAAGAGTTGCAAACTACTAATAAATACATGAAAGAATGCTCCACATCATGAATAAGATAAATGAAAATTAAAACAATAGTAAGGTTTTACATCACACCTAGAAAATTGGCAAATATGACAAAAGATGGAAATAATCAATGTTGGAGGTGATGGGGAAAGATAATTACACTAAAAATGCATTGCTAGTGGAGCTATGAATCAGAATAGCCATTTCAGAAGGCAATTTGGAATCCTGTAAATAAAGTGATTAAAGTGCACGTGCCCTTTCACCCAGAGAGTCCACTACAAGGCCATTGATAAGAAGGAAGGAAGTCATTGGTATGAAGAAAGCCCCAAAATGTATCAAAATATTAAACTTTTTTGTGTATTAGCAAAGAACTCAAAACAAAGTAGGTACCCATAAATTGGGGAATGCCTAAACAAACTGGTATGTGTGTGTAACATAATATTACTCTTCTGTAAGAAATGACAAATATGATGAATAAAGAGAAGCACGAAATGTCTTATGTGAACTGATTATTTGTCCATTCTGATGTATATTTAGACATATTCTAAAAAGTTTTATATTCCTTCCATTTGACAGTTCTTCAAGATATAAACACAATTGTCTTTCTTCTCTAGTCTAAACATCCCCATTTCCTTTGTCAAACTCTGAAAATTAGTGACCAGAGAACCACAGAAGTTAAGCAACAACTGTTAAATCTGAAAATACCAAAGAGCTCACAGAGTTGTACACCAACTGGTGTTAACTCTGAAAATAAATGAATGAATGAATTGATTGATAGATAGATAGATAGATAGATAGATAGATAGATAGATAGATAGATAGATGGATAGATACACCAAAGAGCCACAGAGGTTATATACTGACTATTAACTCTGAAAAATAAAATAAAACCAAAAAAGTCACAGAAGTTATAAGCAAAAAGCCTTTTTTATTCCATTGGAAGAGTGAAACTAGAAAGTGTGCTGGAGTCTCCGCTAAGACCAAGGAGACTCAAGGCAGTGAGGCTAAGCCTTGATACATATAGTTGGCCAAATAACTTAGGTTATTTGAATATTATGGAATACTATTGTGCTATAAGAAATTAATGAAGGAGATGGTTTCAGAAAGCCCTGGGAAGACTTACATGAACTGATGCAATGTGAAGTGAGCAGAACCAGGAGAACAGTTTACACAGTAATATTGTAAAGATGATCAACTGTGAAAGACTTGTTAGCTCTGATCAACACAATGATCCACCACAAGTCAATAAGACCCATGATGAAATATATTATCCACCTCCAGATAATGGACTAAGAGTACAAATTGAAGCATCCTTTTTTTTTCTTTCCATGATAGTTCAAAGATGACTGACACTGGTTTAGTAATCCTACCTTGAGACGTACTTTATCTAGGTCTGATGACTTGGCTTTCTCAAGGACAGCTAGATTGTCTCCTACTATTTCCCTGCTTATTTGGGTTATAAATGCTTTTCTGGCCATTTTGCTATGTCCTTTCCTGTCCAAGGATCATCCATCTTGACAGATAAGGCAGAAGTGAAATTAGATTTGAACTGCTTTACTATGTCTCCATAATATAACTCGATATGGTTCAGTGTTATACACTGTTTAGATTTCCTTGGATCTGGATTTTGTCATCCAACATATGAGATAGGCTTTTCAGCTTTGTGTTACCTACTGTCAGAAGTTCCCTATAAATTTCGTAAGCTTGTAATCTATCCCCTTTCTCTAAGTCTTTGATAAGAATATCCAACAGCATGGAGCCCAGCACAGAAATGTGGAACACCATAATGAATACTGCTTTTTTAGTCAAGCGTAGCTTGATGTCCTCATTTTTCAAAAAAGGTGAGATAATGGAGTCTTTAAACTACAAACCAGTGAGCTTGACTTTGATTCTTGGAAATATTTGTAAACCTACTATTAAAGGGATCCTTAGTGAACATCAAGAAAATGAAATGGTGTTCACAATGAGCCAGCATGGTGATAGTAAGAGGACCTGCCAGACTATCCTCATTCCTTTTATGAACAGATTTACTAGATAAATAAATGAAGAGAATGCTATAGAACATCTCTAGGGTAGATGTTACCTGAATTTTGTCAAATAATAATAACAAAAATAATGACATAATGCCATCAATTATATCTGAGACAAAGAATAATAGTTAACAATAAAGGTCTAATTAGTGTGCTTATCAAAATTGCTGATGACACAAATGTGAAAAGGATAGCTGACACACTGGATGACTGAAAGAATTTTCTAAGACCTTGACCAACTAGGCCATTAGCACTTTTAAATAAATTATCTCCTTTAATTCTCATGAAAAGAATGAACTGGTTTTAAGCTTTCCTCACAGTAGAAAACTACCAACGTTAAAAATCCCTATTCAAATCCTGATGGAAACCAAGGATCACAAGCAGACTTTGATTTGGTAGATAAATCCTAAGCAGTTACCTGGGGGACATAGAAGTTAAGGTCTTCTTGACTCCAGAGGATCTCCCTTCATACCCTATGTCATGCTGCACCTTTTATTTTCATGGCAGACCGCTTTTGTAAATGAAAAACTGGAGACAGAAGAAGTTCAGTAACCTGCTTGAATTCATTCAGCTACTAAGTGAGAGAACCAGAGTCAGACCTCAGGTCTTCCAATTCCAAATTCAGGGTTAATTTTACTAGGCCATCCTGCTTCTATTGTTGTTCAATTGTTTCAGTTATGGCCAACTCTTTGCGACCCAGTTTGGGGTTTTCCTGGCAAAGATACTGGAGTGATTTGCCATTTCCTTCTCCAGCTCATTTTTTACTGATGAGGAACTGAGGCAAATAGGGTAAGCAATTTGCCCAGGGCCATACAGCTGGTAAGTATCTGAGGCCAGATTTGTCTTGACTTCAGTCCTGGCACTGTATCTGCTGTAACAGAACAGAATCTTTGGGATTCTTCACATGCCCCAAGCCCAGAACACTTGCTTCCCTCCCTGGACCCTCAGGGTAGTCCTTAATTCATCCCTTAATTCACAAGTATGAGTCAGAAGTATTCTAAAACCAAAATATACTTGATATCACTCCCCATTTCAGGTTTCAAGATTGGGAGCTATCAGTACTCTCAAGGACAGAGGAGAGACTTAAAGCCAGGGAAACCTCTTCAGAATAAGAAGTTTGATAAGATAATATATGTTAAAGTGGTTTGTACTTTTCAAAAAAAATATTATATAAAGGCAAAACATATTGATCTGAGAAGGCTTTTCCTCCCAGAGAAGACATGATATAAGAACACATGGATAACAGTGACAGTGGTTTCTTGTTTATAAAATATTATTTACCCAGTGCTTTCTATCTGAAGAACAATGCAGAGTCGTGTAGTGGAAGGAATGATGGATCTGGTTTTGAATTCTGACACTGCTACTCGCTATTGATCTGACCTCAGGCAAAACACTACTTTCTGAGCCTCAGCATCTTCACTTGTCAAATGAAGTTGGACTAATGCAGTTGGACTGGACAACCTTTGAGATCTTGCATCTTGTGATCCTACTTCATGAAGAAAATAGATGTCATCCTAATAATGCATGACTGGGAAGCTATTGTATAAGACACTGTTATATTCTATCAGAGCTAGCCATAGGGAAGGGATTCTTAACATGTACTTGGGCTTTTAAAATACATTTTGATAACTATATTTCCTATATACTGGAGAAGGAAATGGTAAACCACTCCAGTATCTTTGCCAGTAAAACCCCAAATGGGGTCATGAAGAGTCAGACACAACTGAAAAAACCACACAATGATATTTCAATATAATTTGTATCCTTTGTAATTCTTTGTATTTTATTTTATTCATTTGGCAGCTAAGAGATACAATAGATAGAGCACCAAGCCAGGAGTCAGGAAGAACTTAGTTCAAATCTATTCTTAAACTTTTATTGCTTTATTATCCTGAGCAAATCATTTAATCTCTGCCTTTTTCTCTTTCTTCGACTGTAAAATAAAAATAATAATAGCACCTACCTCCCAGGATTGTTGGGAGGATCAAATGGACTAATATTTGTAAAAGTGCTTAGCACACTGTCTGGTGTAGAATTGGTGATTAATAAATATTTCTTCCTTTTCACTTTCTCCTTTGCCAATAATGATAGTCATAAGATCACAGCCCTAGAGCTGAGAGACTTTAAAGTTTATATAAATCCAACCCTTTCACTTGAGGAAGTGTAATAAGAAGGCCGAATTTATGATTTCAAAGAGAATCATATATATGTCTGAACGGTTCAAAACCGCAGGATATAAGGAATTCTCTGAGTAGAAGGCAGAAGAATTAAAGCATTTATTCAGGCTCCAAAGTAACAGACCCACAAACCAGCCTCCCCATTTTGATATTTTGATCAAAAGCTTCCAGGCCCAATAAGTCTGCCTCACAAGAGTAACCAGGAGGCCACAGAAAAACATGATGGTATTAAACCAAATCATATTCATGCTTTCCCTCTCGGGTAAGAAGATTACCCACTGCCCTCAAGTCCTTGCTCAGCACTCCTTGGTCCACACACAGGTGTGGTGACCATCTACTTCTGGGTCTGCTCTGGAGTCAATACCTCCCCCCAGCCAGCCCCACCTTGGGCCCCTCCTCAGTCATTGATCCACACCCACATAGGTTTTACACCTAATAGGGCTTTGGGCCTGGGGCTTAGCATTTAGCAAGATTCAATGAAATAGCTGAATCACTCAAAGCATACAAAAGCCAAACTCCTCAAGGGCACCTGTTGAACTAAGTGCTAAGGAGCCCATTTTGCTTACCAACACAGGAAGGTAGGTGGCACAGTAAAGTGTTGAGCCCACAGTGAAGAAAATCTGAGATCTCACCTCAGAAACTTCCTAACTGTATAATTCTGAGCAGGTCATTTCTATTTGCCTCAGTTTCCCCAACTGTTAAATGGGATTAATAATAGTACTTACCTGTAGGATTGCTGTGGGATTCAACTGAGATGGTATTTATAAAGCACTTGGCACAGTGATTGGCACATACTAGATACTACACAAACTCTTTTTCCCCTTCTCTTCAATGAGAAACATTCATTTAAGAATTTTATTCTGAAAAAATTTCCAAAGACTTCATCAGACTCCCAGTCCCAGAGTATCTTGAATGGGCATGACTGATCCAGGCCCTATGTTTCCTGGAGCCAGGTCATTAGCAATTTAGCAAGAGGGAGTAAGGGGAAATTATCATCTGGTGGTTGTGACAATAGAATAAACCCATTCTAAGAAGTAAGCTAGTGAGGGAAGTGTAAGTCTAATTCTTCTTTGTGAATTAACAACAGCCAAGCAGAGAGATGAGAGAAATGCTTATTTCTCTCATATTAATAGCCAATTATTAGAATTGGAGATTAATAATAACTTACCAATTCAGAACATTTAGCTTATAAAATTCTTTCCTTTTTTATCTACTGTGAGCAAAGCAGACAGTGATTAGTATATTGATTTATAGATTAGGAAACTGATACTCAGATGAGAGTAGTGACTTGCCTAAAGTCACATGAACAATTAGTGGCAAAGCAAAGACTTATGTCCAGGCCTTCTGGGTTTAGGTTCAGTGCTTTTTATACCACATCAGGCCGTCTCTCTAAATTGAAATTTTTTATTACCATGATTGCAAAACCATCTGGGAAGCAATATTTTGGATATCATGATAACCAAGAAAAAGGCCAAATTTCAAAATGTTTACAGTCTCCAGAGTAGTATCCCAATATTATGCATGTTGATAGCTCAACATTTCCCAAATTTACCATGAAAAATGAGAATGTACTCTGTGTCAGCCGTCTATGTGATGGCAGACCGCTAACTTGTTAGAGCAATAATCATAATTGATAAAAAGCTAAAGTAAAATAATGAATAAAAGATATGGTATATAATTTAAACAACTTAGTAACAAACTATTTAAATAAGTAACAGATCATTTAAGATGGGTAATTCACAGTAGAAATATCATTGATACTCATAATAATATTTTCTTTTACAAAAGTTTATCCAATTTAAATAAGTTACCATACTAGGGCAATTTAAAATTTTTTATCGATTGATTTAAAAAAAATTGTTAGGCAATGCAGTTTACTGAAATGTTTGCACAGAAGATTAGCCTCAAGGACATAGGCATGGGAATTGTGCTATTTAAAAACATATGCATATACCCCTCCCCTCAACAAAATGAAACAAGCCTTCCCAGAATGTCAAATACTCTTGCAAAAACAAAGTCAAGCACAATCCCAAACAGAACTAGCTTCTAACAGCAAGAAGGCACAACATCTTCAAATGTGAAAATATATACCAGCCAATAGGAAAAAGGAAAAATGGTCCCTTGATCAAATGGGGAAGCAGAAGGAACCCAGCTAAAAAGCTTTAAAAGTACCTATATCATCAAACACTTGACTTATTGACAAGGAGAGAGAGAGAAAACTCACCTTAGAAATTTTATAAGGAAGAATGATAGATGATTACAAGTAATATCACTTGATACAACAGGGAGAGTCAGTAGAGAGTAAAACCAGTTTAAAGATAACTTGGCAAGAAATCCATCAAAGCAAAGTCATCCCAGGGGCACTTAAGGATGAAAAGAAGAGTGCAATAAAAGAAAGAAAAATGGGAAAAGATCTGCAGACTTTTTATTTAAAAACCCAACTATTTTCATCATGAAAGTAGAGCTACCACACTTTGATTCTAATATCACTCTTCTAGATGAGCTCATAGAAGAGATACAAATGGTACTAAAGAAAATAATGTCAGGCATGTTAGCGAGAGTGTACCAGTGGTACATAGTAGAGATCAATGCTAGAAATAAGTAAATGTGAAGACATTGAGAAATCAATTCATGAGGAATATAAAAAAGAAAAGTATACTAACATATTGAAAAAAAAATCTTGGACTCTTACTAAAACTGAAAAAGGTGTCACAAAAATCAACAATTACTGATCTGTATGTTGACTTTCCCACCTATACAATTGTTTTATGGAAATTACTTATGCATATCAAGAGCATCCTTATTGAGGGTCTTGATAGGGAACAGTTGGGCTTTTGCAATCAATATTCTGGATTGGATCACATCTTTACTATCCAGAGAGATATAAAGAATACAAGATCCCTTGATGCTTACTATTTGTTGATTAGGAAAAAAGAATTTGATTCAGTGGAGCAAAATGCTGCTTTTCAGTAAAATCTCCCACAATATAACAATATCATTAAGGATTATTTGAAAGCTATAATAATGGAAATAGCCTTGTTCAATAATTCTCCTAAAAATATCAGGTAAAGCATTAAAAAAGAAAACATGTACTTGCCAAATTTGTTCACCATAGTGATAGGGATATTCAACAGTGTCTAAGTTGAAGAATAATTCTTTAGAGTGGATTAAGTCTCCAAGATGCTTTTATTTGCAAATGATATTTTGTTTATTCCATCAAGTCTCAAAAACACTGTGGAGCCTCCTGGAAAAAATCCTGTAACCACTCAAAAGTATTTGTTCACTAAAAGAGAAAAATTGTATGAAGAAGGTCTATTGACCTTTTACGCATTTGTTGGTTTGATGGCAACCTCCTTTAATGATTCCGTATTTCTCCCATAAAGATCCATCTTTTTAACATCAATATTCTATCAACTTTGGTGTATGACTACAAGACATAGAATATAATGGTCTCCAAAGAACTGAAAATGAATATTCCAGAGGAAAATGGAGAGGTGAAAGGTGAGCGTGAGCAACTTACAACATATAACAATGAAGAACTTTGAAAAAGGAGTAAAATATATCATAAGGGAAATGTATGATAGGAAAAGAAGATACACTAGTAATGCGGTGTGTGTAAGGGGTGTCAGGTGGATGGATTGAGTGTTCCATCTACGTTCTCACCATGGAGAAATTGAGGCGAAATTAGAATGTCATTAGAAGAAACTGAGAATGACTTTCGGCCTCTTAAGTTGATTCACTGTGGTGATCTCATAGTAGCACATGAATTGAGAGTTGCCCAGGATGGGCAGAAATGGATGGGTTATGGCCTATATCATTGGAAGGAATATCCAAGTCAAAGATTATTGAAAAAATATGCAAAAATCTGAGGTTCTTTGAAGAGCAAATGTTGTACAAATGTACACTGGACATCTAGTTTCTTTGTCATTTGTTTCAATTTTGCTGGATGCATTTAGCCGATGCAGAAACCTGGTGATATGATCACATGATTGAAAACTTGGCTTTTTATTGCTAAAGAATAATTCACTGCGTACACAAAGTACCTAGATTAATAATATATGTTGTTGTTGTTCATCCTTTTCAAGGAGGACCAGTGAAATCATGGGGGTGATGTCTTAATGTCTGCATAAATTGGATTTAAGTGAGGCAGAGTTGAACAAAGTCATCAGTCTTACTCTCTCTTCCAGAGTCATTTAAGTCCAATGGCAAGACAAAAATCAAGTTGAATGGCTATGCAGTAGATGCAGTGGGTAACCTTGGTGTCTTTAATGTCTGACCAACCCTGTTTCAGCTGCCTTCATGTCCATTGGAACAAATTGTTCATATCTGCCCATTCTGCTGGAGGAAGAGAGACTGAGAGCAAAAAATTAAACTCAGGCTTTCTGACTCAAAATTCAGAGAGATGAAGCTTTTATTCAGCATTTGCTATATGCTAGGCACTCTATTAAGCACCAGAGATACAAATAGAAGAATACAAAATGACCCCTGCCCTGAAGAAGCTTCTAATGAGAGAAGACAATGATGCAGACTGCCTGAATTGAAGCATGGTAAGGAGACTTTAGGGAGGTGTGTGAAAGTCTAGGTCCCCTGAAAGATGAGACAGAAAATTCACCTATCAGTTCCAGTGAGTAATAGACTGAGTCTAAATTTTTGTTTTTTGTTGTTGTTCAGTTGTTTCAGTCATGCCCAACACTTTGTGACACCATTTCAGGTTTTCTTCCAAAAATACTGGAGTGGTTTGCCAATTCCTTCTCCAACTCATTTTGCATATGAGGAAACTGAAGCAAACCCGATTAAATGACTTGTCCATGGTCACACAGCTAGGAAGCATCTGAAGCCAGATTTGTACCCAGAAAGGTGAGTGTTTCTAACTCCAGGCCTGACATTCTATCCATTGTACCACTTAGCTGCCCTAAGTTTCTGGTAAGATCAGGGTATTCAGAGACTAGGACCAGAGAGAGAAATCAGTCAGTCAGTTAAAGAACATTTATTAAGAACCTATTATGTGTCAGACACTATGCTAAGTGTTGGGGTTACAAAAACAGTCAAAAGATAATAGATGGAGGAATTGGCATGCCAGGTCAACACAAGATAATTTAAAAATTAAGTTAGAAACAGAACAACAAACAGACAAAATGGAACAGATCTGTCTGCATATCTACAAGTATTTTTTTTAATAATGATAGTAGAAATGTTTCATCTGGACTCTAACATCCAAGTTCTCAAAATACACTTTATGGGGAAGTAGAAGTGTCACCAAACCAGACCAAGTGTACAAAGTAAAACAATGCTGGAAGCAACAGAATTTTAAGGGAATTGAGGGATCCATTTTCATAAATCAAAAAGAGAAGAAAATACAACTTTTTTTAAAGATAGTATTATTATAGGCAAAAAATGAAACAAGATAGCAATAACTGCCAACTCATATGTTTACATTCCCATATCAACAAAATCTTTGTGAAAATTAGCTACATATTTATTAGGATTATACTTCATGAAAATATTCAAAGGAACAGGTGAGCTTTTTCAATGACATTCTAAAGAAATCTTTTTCTTGTTTTAAGAATCATGCAATTGACTGAATAATATAAAGAAGAAAATATAGCAATATTTATATTTTTTTTGTTAGATAGAAAACCTAAGTTCAAATGTGACCTCAGACATTTACATACGACCTAGAGCAAGTTGTTTAACCTCCATCTTTTTAGTATGAGTCAAATGACTTAAAGGAAGGCCTCCAGAACATTTTTTAGACCCTTTCTGGTATCTGTGGGAGGGCCTGGACAAGTTAAAAACAATGAAGAAGGTGTAGAGGGGTTGTCATCAGCACCTTTGAAGGAAACAACCTTTTGGATCACTAATTTATTAAAATAATGAAGTAACTCTGAGGAAAAGATCACTAGCCAGACACGAAGGAAGGATATTATGGTGATGCAGGACTCTGACAACCCAGACATCTGCTGGAATTCTCTTCCTGCCAAAAGCAGAGCATCTGAAAAATGTGTGACTTTCTGTAATTATAATTTTATCCTTCAAAAAAGTGGTAGAAGGATCATTGGAAGAAGTGAGAAGAGGAATTATTATTCTGAAACTGATTCTGGCCCACAAAATGGAACCACTATTGAAGTTGAAACAACAGGAAACTCAAGAGTAAGTGACCACTCCATCATAGAGTACTTAATAGAGACAGGGAAGGGGGAGTGCAGTGTTCTATGTATCCTAGATTTAGAGAAAGAAAATTTGAAGGGTTTGGAGAAAAGATAGTGTTATGGTAATTAGAGTGGGACTTTCTTACTGTTCTTCTCTTTCGGAATGCTGAAGCCATGAAGTGCCTTTAAAGAGTCTTGCCTTTGTTTGAATAGGGCAGATAAAGTGGGACCTTTTGTATTTTGTTTTGGAGTGCTTCTCAGCACTGAGGTAATCAAGTACCTTTGAAGAGTCTTGCCTTTCAAATGTAATGGCAAGCAAACTGAACTTTTTGTTGTCTTTGTTTTGGAGTGCTTCTCAGCACTAGGGAATCTTTGATTGAATCTGGAGTCTTGGATGACCTGCTTAGGTCAAGGGAAGGCCTAGTTCACATGGCTTTGAGTCACATGGTTGTGATGCCATCTGACCCTGAAGAAGTGTGTATATATTTAGAGGTTAGCGTTTTGCCTTTGAGGGCACACTCATTGGAAGACTGTTGGTGATTTGGCCTCATGAGACTCTGGGTAGCTGTTGGAGGCCCCCCAGCTTTGAAAACCCAGGTATTGGTGCCTCTCTCTCTCTGGTTACTATGTAAATTCCCTGGTCAGACAGCTAGACATCTGTCTGTTGATTTCTGTGTGTGTTTGCTCTGTTTATATAATGTATGCTTGTAATTTCTGTTTCTATGTTCTCTGAAGTTCAGGGGCTGGCTTTTCCCCCTGAATTAAGTGAATGATATATTTATTAAATTAAATTAATTAAATTAAATTAATTAAAGTGAGATTGTTAACCCCTTAAAATTACTTTCCTTAGAAAAACAGATCAAAGAATGTGTGCTAGCAGCCCTCCTGTGTGCTCTTGTTGTTGGTCTTTCACCCCCACAGCAGCTGCTAACAACATTGTTGTTACAGATAGCTAGGAAACCCTGGCCTAATATTTTGAAGTAGTTGGTCCCAAGAGGAACCAGAATCTCTCAATAAGGAAATTCTAATGATACAAGCAGAAATGCTTTTAATGCGGGCTGGGGGAGGGAAAAGAATTTCTCAACAAAATCACTGTAGCTACAAAGGGAACTTATTAATACTCAGTGCATTCTCAGGCCATTATCCCTGCACTCACTTCCTCCCTTGCCAATATCACTCTATAGCAGAGAATTTTAACCTCTGGTATGAAAACTTTTTTTTGTAACTTTAAATAAAATTAGTTTCTTTTATAATCTTATGTATTTTATTCACTTAAAAACATTATTCTGTGATGTTTCATCATACTGCCAAAGGAATCCATGACACAATAAAGCTTAAGAATTCTGGACCTATAGTTAGCTTTTTTATGGACCAGTATTACTCACTGAATCCACACCATCATTTGATGAGTAATGAATGATACTTGAATCTATGCTTTGACACAGATAAACCCATACTAGGACATCTTGAAGAAATCAAAGAGTAAAAGGATGCATCCTTATATCTACTTCTACATCTCTGTCTCTTCCATCTATCTAGATAATTATCTGTCTTCTTGTATGGATATCAACCTATATCTATAACAGCTCTTTTCACAGTAGCAAAGACATTGAAAACTAAGTGACTGACCTACTGAGAAATGGCTAATAATTACATATTATTGTGCCATAAGAAATGATGAAATGGACAATTTTAGTGAAAACTGGGAAAATCTTTATGAATTGATGCATAGTAAAGTGAGTAGAACACTTGATACAATGATAATGACATTAGAGAGGGGAGAAATCAAAAGATTTTAGGACTGTGATCAAATGCAATGACAAGTCATGATTCCAAAAAGAAAGAAGATGAAATAGGCCACTTCCCTGACAATGAGATACTTATATTATGTAGCTCATCTTTATATAAATATATCCCCCCATCAATGTATATACCTATGTGTGTGTTGTAATACTTGTGCTTGCTTATTATATTCCTGAACTGTATAAAAGGCCTTAATCTTATAAAACCCCACCTTAAAGAATTATAGGAAATCTAAAATAAGGGATGCTGAAAAGTTTTACCACTTCTTTCTTAGACTATTGCAATAACCTCCTAATTAGTCTCTCTGCCTCTAGACTCTTCCCTTTATAGCCTACCCTCTGCATAAAAGTCAAATTAATTCTCTTAAAACACAGGTCTGACTAAGTCACTCCCCCTCCTTAAAAGTCTTCAGGGTAGAAGAAATGACTGAACTTTTGTTTCCACAGAAATCATGTGATACATAATTTGCAAAACCTAAGGAGTCATACTTGTTAAAAAGTCTCCTACTCATTAGTTACTTCAAGAAATAAAAAATTGTGGCAGGGGATGTAGCCCAGAGTTTGAGAGAAGACACTGTCTTTGTTCTCTGGGAAGCCTTTTTTCCTTTTTAAAAACTGCCAGGCCTGGTGAAGTTCACTAAGGATGAGACCCATTAACCCAGACACTGTCTTAGATAATGGGACCTTTCTTTTGGATATGCTAGGTTGAATCTTCAACTCACACTTTTGTCAACTCTTATCAATTGAGAAAATATCTTTCTCATTCTACGGAGATCATAAAATCTGAGTGATGCAGAAATCCTGGGATGAGATTAAAAGTATTTATGGCTTGCCATTCCTTTATTAAATAACATATAAAGAGAATGAGGATGAAAGAGGGAAGGAAATTGAAATGTGGACATGAGAGATGTAAGCAATAGTGGAGACTCACATGGAGATGGGTTTTAGGTGTTTTCAGGTAAGCTGTAGACCCTGAAATGCCAACCAGTGGAGAACAGGGGAGGGAAAAGCCAATCAGGACAAGACATAAAATGCTTTGTAATTGTCAGAAAAGGTGTGTCTCTTTATGGGTGACCCAGGCTGTTGCAGTTTCTGGCAAGAGAATGATAAATAAAATCTTTCTTTAATTCACTGATGGCCGTGTGGAGGTCTTTGGTAAGACGATTATTTCTGACAAAGGGCTACGTATCGCCTCTAAGACAAAACAAAAAATCCTCGGTTTAGCATTTAAAATCCTTCAAAATCTGACTCTATTTACCTTTTTTGGCTTATTTCACATTATACCTCTTCATGCACTCTCTATTCTAATCAAACTGTCCAGTTGTGTGGTTTGTCCTTCATACTCAAAGAGGATCATGATATCAGGGAGATGATGACATCACTTGCAAAAACTTTGATTTGAGTAAGGGAGAGCTGTGCAAGGTCCCCTGCCTCACTCTCTCCTCCAGAGCCATCTGAGTCCAGTCCAGATATCAATCAGGACAGGTGGATATTGCCCAAGATGCAGTGGGAGACCCTGGCCCTTTTAAGCTAAGGTCTTTTCCAATTCTCACTTTGAGTGAGGCAATGCCCATTCAGTGAATAGCCACTTTAAGAAGTGCGTGAAGGGATGGTGCCTTTAACAACAATGAAAATCAAACTGAGAGGGCAAGACCCTCAGGGTTACTGGGTCTTTCACTCTGAGCCTGGAGGGCCTAAAAATAACCATTAACTGGTGCTTGGGCAGGGACGAGATCCAGAGTGAATCAAGTTTAAAGTCTGGTCTTTGAGAAAGAAATCTAGCTAGTAAACCCCAAGTTAACTAGGTAGCTTGTGGCCATCAAAATCTACCTTCCTTTGGGCAGAACACCATCAGGTAAAGGGAAGGCAGGGGAGGGGAGGAGAAGCTGAGTTGCTCAACTGGAAATGGCCCAGAGGGTGCCTATTTAGGCAGCTCCAACTACTCAGAGGTTGTGGCCAGTTATCTCCTCTGTATACACAGTATTCCATCTCCTACCCACAAACCTTTATTCGGTTCACTTCCCCATGGCTCAAGTGTCAAAGATCTTTCCTTAAACTTTACCTCATAGAATCCCCAGGGTATTTCTAAATGCAACTCAGGTGTTAACTGCTATATTAGGCCTTTAAGATCCTCAAGTTATTAGTGCTCTTGGAATTATTACAGTATATATATATACATATAATATATATAATATGTGTGTACATATATACATATACACACACATTATATAATGTATATATATGTATATATACATATATACATATGTGTGTGTATATGTATATATATATACACTTATTTACTTAATTATATGTGTACATATTATATCATCCCAGTAGGATGTAGGTCCCCTGAAGGCAGAGATTTTTTTTGGTATGGTTGTTTTGTAACCCCAGTACCTACCATAATAGTAGGTCCTTAATGAATTGTTTTTGAATGAATAAATGACCATATGATAACCTGTAAGGCCAACTATAAGCTGGGCTAGCCCCTTTTGTATTCCCTTAGAAGAGGCCAGGATTGACCAAGCCAATGTGGCAGCATAGCATCAACATTGGAACAAAATGAGACATTTGTAGGTCATTAAATGGCTAACAAAAGGAAATTTCTAAAGGTATAACACAGAAAGGATACAGTATTTAGGTCAGGTAAACAGAGTCTCTCTCATTTCAATTCAGAAATGCTTCTGGTTAACAGGATAATTTGTGGTGACTTGCTCAGTTTTAGGAGATCCAGTTAAGTATGAAAGGCCCCTGTTCTAGGTGAGTGGACTTTTTTATGCCCTCAAGTGATCAGGAAGCCATATCACATGTCTTGAAGATGCCAGGAAGCTATGTCAATGGTGATATGCCTTGAACCTAAGTCCTGGGCCAATCAAGTTTTGGGACAGCGCCGCTGACTTTTACGAAAGAACTAGACCAATGTATGTGATGATTGTAGGGGGATTCCTGGTAGATATTGATCCTATCACATCATGAATATGTTGTATGTTGATCTCTTTTTTTTTTGATCTTCAATTTATTTATTGCTGGCTAGCCAAAAGAAATTGAAACTCTCATCTCTCAGGGTTTTCATTTGTCAAAACATTTATATAGGCTAAAGGGATCGATGGGGGCAAATCTACATTACATAAAATTCATTTTATGTAGAGGTTTGCAGAATGATCCATTTATGTAAAGTGAGAATTGGCACAGATTCAAATTACCATGTATACTTTAAACATTAGACACAGAAAACAATACAACGCTATTTACAAAGATTGATATTTTTGTTTTTTTTTTCCATTACCAGTGTTTTTTCAATATTTCTCCCCTATCCTCTACAAGAGTCATACCACACAACAAATAATATTACAGAGGAAAAATGGAAAGATGAAAAAAATTAGCAAAATTCATGAGTTCAATGTAAACATCTGCAAAATATGCAATGTGCCACACCCATGGAGCTCTCACCTTTGCAAAGGAGTAGGGTTGGGATGTCTTCTCATTGCTCTTCTTCAAAGTATCCTTGTTCTTTGTCATTTTGCAACATTCATTTTGATGGTTTTGTGGTTGTTCTCCATGTTTGTGTTTTCTTGCCAAATAAAGTTGGATCAATATCCCTAACTAGGCAAATGCTTCCAAAGAAGTTGAAGGGAGAGGGAGAATACTCTTGACCAAAAAAAAATGTCTGTAATAGCCTTTTTTTAATTCTACCAAAAAACTAGAAAAAAAGTGACTATCACTAGAGGACTAGCTGAAAAGTGATGTAGCAATGTCATATTATTGTGTCTCTATCATCATTTTTATTAGTCTACTTGGCAGTATCCTAATCATGGATATCACCATTGTCATTTCTATTATAGCTTTGTTATTAGTGCTATCACTATCACTATCACTGACATTGGTGTTAACTATATTTTCAGTATTATTATATTTGTGATATTACTATATTTGTGGAATTAGCATCAGTATCATCATCACTATCATAACTTTCAAGAATGTCAGCATCAGAATGGTTATCACCATCCTCCCACTTTTTTAGAATCATCATCGTGGCTATCACCATCACTGAAGTTATTGTCTTTATCCTTATTGCTGTTTCTATCATCATTACTTTTATCAAAAAGCCTGTCCCCATTCCTATTTTTGTCTTCACCATTGTCATCACTCCTGTCCCCAATGCTGTTGCAGGTAATATTGGTTCTCATTGTCAATATTGCTATCATGGTCACTGGAACTTTTGTCATCATCATCACGGTTGTCAATACCTTTGCTGCCATCACTAAGGTATGTCACTGTTAGTGTTATGGCCTTTTTCATCTTGGCCATAACCATCAACAACCTCTTTGGTGTTGTCATCATGGTTATCACCATCATCATAACTATTACTATAGTTATTACCATTTTCATCAACCTTATCCTGGAATTTACAATTCTCTGTGATGTCAGCAGCATCCTTATATTGGCTGTCATCACTGTCAGAGATGGTTTCATCATTGATTTCACCATCACTATCATTACTGCTCTTGTCTTCACTTTCATCATCTTTAGCAGCCTGGAATACAGATTGGAATGTGGAACACACAAAGGAGTCTTTTACTTCTTCAAATTGCCCTTGGATAATTTGTGCTGGGAAAGAAAACTCAAAGAATTCTTCATTAGGACTATATTGATAGGCACTGTTACTGGTGTCACTTGAACATGACATGGCCAGATCTTGGGCCAGAAGGAAGCCTGAAGGTATTACTTCATTACATTTAGTTTGGCTTCTTGATTTACTCTCTGTCTGCTGTTCTTCTTTCTCTCCCATTTCCAAAATGTGTTTGCTTCTTTCCACAGATTCTCCAGGTATTAGCTTCAACATAGCTTCCAGGTTGCGAAAGTGGAGGCAACCACTATATGTTCCTTTGTTTTTCCAGGAACTGGACCTGGACATCCTCCAAGGAGGTTTCTCAGTCAGGAACACAGCTCCAGCTGGAATCTAGATTCTGAGCAGAGACTTCTCAAACTAAGCCAGTACCGGCCTTTTATATTCCTTTTCCTTGATGCATGTGATCTTTATTTTTTTTTGGAGGGGGGGGGCAGGCAGGGCAATTGGGGTTAAGTGACTTGCCCAAGGTCACACAGCTAGTACATGTGTCAGGTGTCTGAGGCCCTATTTGAACTCACATCTTCCTGATTCCAGGGCTGGTGCTCTACTCCCTGCGCCACCTAGCTGCCCTCACATGTGATCTTTAAAGCATAACTCAAAAGAAAAGAGAAAAAATCTCTCAGAAGTAGGGGCCCCTATAGTAAAAAAGTACAGAAATTGGAATGGGTATGTTATGGTGATTGAGGATACTTTGTGCCTTTTATCAACCTTAGGATTGTATAAGCTTAGAAATGTGTTTACTGAAGGAAAACTAGAAAAGCACAACTTGGGTTAACAACCTCATTTTCCCCACTCAAGGACCAGCCAACTGTGAAATGAGTATCATTGTAAGTATTGATAAATAAAAGTAAAATCGAGGACATTTAAAGGTGTGTGTGTGTGTGTGTGTGTGTGTAATTATTTTTTGGAGGTGAGAGGTACTGATACCCTGCCCAGTTTTGCAAAGACTGAGCATCATGACCCTCACGTCACTCAGGTTTGAGACGTTAGCTTCTCATCACCCACAAAATAATGGATCCCTGTCAACATTGATAAAAGTCTCTAGGTAGTGTGATAGATGATTGATTAGACACCTATTTTACTCAAGTCAGCATTAATAAATTTAGCATGATTCTATAAGGGTAGTGATTGCTAGTAATTATTAGTATAATACCTGTTTATCAATATATATTTAATTAATCAACTAATAAGTATGGGAATTATATATATTCTAGGAGTAATTAGATAAGGTTAGATAGATTCTTTCTCATAATAGCCTAAAACTTTAAACTACAAGCTATAAGTTCACTGGCTTGTTATGAGGTTCACTTGCTTAACCACAGGAAGCTAACTAGAGGACCTCCACCTTTGTTTTTGCTATATCATCCTGACCAAACCCAGCACTGCAAAGATGACTTAATGATACGGAAAATCCCTCAGCTATTTAAAAAAAAATTGGGGGGGGGTTGTATTTATTTAGCATTTAATTTTTCCCCAGTTACACGTAAAAAGAATTTTTAGCACCTGTTTTTAAAACTTTGAGTTCCAAATTCTCTCCCTTCCTCCTTCTCCACCTTCCCTCATTGAGAAGGCAAGCAATTTGATATATTTTATACACATGTAGTCAAGCAAAACATATCCATAATAGTCATGTTGTAAAAGAAAACATAGGCCAACAAAAACCTCAAGAAAAATAAAGTTAAAAAAATATGCTTCAATCCGCATTCAGACACCTTCATTTCTTTCTTTGGGGCTGGATAGTATTTTTCATCATAAGTCCTTCAGGGTTGTCTTGAATCATTGTATTGTGAGAATAACTAAGTCATTCACAGCTGATAATCTTACAATATTGCTGTTACTTTGTACCCAGTACATTTCACTTTGCATCAACCCATGCAAGTTTTTCCATGTTTTTCTGCTGATTATTTCTTATAGCACAATAGTATTCTATTATAATTACATACCAACGACTTGTTCAGACATTCCCCAATTGATGGGCATACCCTCAGTTTCTAATTCTTTACCCCCAGAAAAGAGCTGCTGTAAATATTTTGTGCAAATAGGTCCTTTTCCTTTTTATTTTTTTAGTCTCTTTTGGGACAGAGACCTAGTAGTGTAGTAGTAGTAGGTCAAAGGATATGCATAGTTTTATAGCCCTTTGGGCATAGTTCCAAATTGCTCTATAGACTGGTTAAATCAATTCACAACTCCACCAACAACACATTAATGTCTCATTTTTTCCCACATCCCCTCCAGCATTTGTCATTTAGCTTTTCTGTCTTATTAGCCAATCTAATAGGTATGAATTAGTACCTCCAAATTGTTTTAATTTGCATTTCTCCAATCACTAGTGAGTAAAAACCTTTTTTCATATGGCTATAGATGGCTTTGATTACTTCTGACCAGTTATTGATCCCTTTACCATCTGTGGACTGGAAGCTCTGGAAGTAGCTGCTGCCACTGCTGCTGCCACCACCTCAGGGCTCTCTCCTGGGCCAGGTTTGGTCTGGTCTCCTCTATAACCCAAGTCCAACAGACCTTTCTCACTGACCTTCTAAGTAGTGGTAGTGGTATTGTGGAAAAGAAGTAAACTTAGATCAGGAGATTAGGGTCAAGTTTCAACCCCAATATTTGATGATCAGATGACCATGAACAAAGCATTAAACTTTTGGGGCCTTAGCTCCTTTGCCTTTAAAGTAGGGATAATACTAGCTATACCACTTACCTCACAAGAATTGTTGTGAGGAATTCTAATGTACCATATAAATATGAGTTATTATAATGCCAGAAGAGAGTTCTGTACAAGTAGGTGCTAATATCTAATAATAGAGTGCTTATTGTATTCCAGACACTGCACTAAGTGCTGGGAATATGAATACAAGTAAAAAGAGACTGTCCTTGCCCTCAAAGAGTTTACATTCTTATAAGGGAAGAAAACACACAAAAGGGAGCAGAAAGGAGTGTGGGGAAGCAGGTACCCAAGTGAAGGAATCCTACTGAAGTAGGGAAAGTCTGAAGCAAATCCAGCAAGAGAATGAAGGTTGGTTGCCTGGGCCCCTCCCCACAGTGGAGACCCAGGGAGAAAACCACCCATGGCAGAATGGAGCTAGGATGGCTAAGGAATGTTCCAGAGTGAGAAAAAGTGAAGACATGTTGTTGAAATCTGAAAAGACAATTAATTTGAACATTCAACTGAAATTTGTGCCCCTTTAGGTTCAGTACCTTTATCACCACACATCCTCTAGAGAATGATTCTGAGTACATTGTGGACTAAAAGCCTTGGTTCTTGTCATCTCATCCACGTAGCATATTGTCTTTTTATTTTTTTTTTAACTCAGAGAATTCTAGAAAGGAAGGTTCCCATCCAACAGAGTTACTTATGTAGGTTCTTCTTTCTTTACTTTCTCCTCCTCCTTTTCTTCTTTCTGCCGCATTTATTTATTCTGCTCTTTCTCCAAAATTTGCTCCTAGCATTTAATAATGAATGCCCAGAGTCAAGATATCAGATCATGTTACAGTACAAAGACTAGTTGCTTTGAAAAGTAAATTTATAACTCTAAAGCCTTGTTTTATGGAAATTTTAAAACCTAATAAAATTGGTTGGAACTATAAAATTTTGTTCTATGGACTCTAAACAGGTGACGTGTAGTTACATCTACCTAGAAATTTGTGAGGGGGTAGAGTTTTCTATCACATGCTTCTCTTTAGCTTTCTACTGATAGTAAATCAATCATCTATTTATCATCTCTCAATCTATGTATCTGTCTATAGCTGTCTGTCTGTCTGAAGTACCTTCTCTATATACAGCACTGTTCCAAGTTGTGTTTCAAATCTTTATCCTTTCCATTTGCTATTCTCATTTTTCTCATAATTCTCTTCTGTTATATAGTATTTCCTCTGAATAAATAAGCTACATCAGGGAGATAGCAATACACACACAATACTGAAAGCACATGCATTTAGTCCGATGTTATAAGCAGAAAATTAAATTTTCAACTTTTCATTCTGCCTTGAAATTATTTTTCTTGTTCTTAACTGTGAAAAAATAAGAGACCTATTTTAAACATGGCCACAGTTAACTGAAGAGGAAATTGCCTTGCCTACTGAGGTTTACAAGTCAGAATATGCTCATATTAAAACATGTCATCCTGTCTTCATTCCCTATTTGCTATAACCCTAGGAGAATTCAGGCTAATAAACTTTTATGCCATTGTCTCCTTTTATGAACAAAGCTCCCATACCACAAACTTTGAGCATAACCTGTTTTACCTGGGGAGTTATAAAAACAAACTGATGGTTGGTGGTGCCATAGAAGGACTCTTATGTCAACAGCAAAACATGTATTATTTTCTGGGTTTATTATGTTTCTGTGCACTTTAAATTATAGATAAAAACTAGTTTGGGAAGGGAAAAGGGTTGGGCAGGATTACATTTAAAGCTCCCTTCTCTAAACTATTCTTTTCTAGGTTTAAATGGTGCAGGGATTTGAATGGTGCCATTTTATTAGTGTACACCTGACTTGTTTGTTTTCTCAAAGGTGATACACTGAGATCATTCCATTTTAACTGGGTAGGGGTGGGGCAGGGATGGATACCAATAATAAGTCATGATCTCCTTAGAAATTTTACGGTGGGGCAGAGCCAAGATGGCAGAGTAAAGGCAACAACTCAACAGAACTCTCCCAAAATAATGTCTCCAAACGACTTTAAAATAATGCCTCAAATCAATTTCTAGAGGGGCAGAGCCAACTGAAGGTCAGAGTAAGGCATTTTCCAGCCATTTTCTGCTTTCCTTCTAATCCTAATCACATTAGTTTCATTTGTACAAAAACTTTTTTAGTGCAATGTAATCAAAATTATCCATTTCATATCTCACAATGCTCCTCATTTCTTGTTTATTCATAAATCGTTCTCATGCATAGATCTGATAGGTACTATGTTCCATGTTCTTCTAATTTTCTTGTGATACCTCCCTTTATATCTAGATCATGTATCCATTTTGACCTTGTCTTGGTAAATGGTTTAAGATATTTTTTATGCCCAATTTCTGCCAGACTGCTTTCCAGCTTTCCTAATAATTTTTTGAAATAAAGAATTCTTACCCACAAAACTTAAATCTTTATGTTTGTCAGACACAAGGTTACTACAATCATATAGTCCTGTGTATTGAATGTTTATTTTGTTCCAATGATCTACCTTTCCATTTTATAGCCAGCACCAGATACTTTTGATAATTAGCAGCTTCCATGTTAAAGGATTAGAAGGTTTGGAATAGAATATTTTCTAAAGCAAAGGAGCTAGGGTTATCACCCAGAATCACCTACCCAGCAAAACATCAGGGAAAAAATGAATATTTAATGAAATAGAGGACTTTTAAGCATTCATGATGAAAAGACTAGAGCTGAATAGAAAATCTGACATTCAAACGCAGGATGCAAGAGAAGCATGAAAAGGAAAATGTTAAATTGAAATCATAAGGGACCTAATATGGTTAAACTGTTTATATTCCTACATGTGAAGATGAAACTTGTAATTCCCAAGAACTTTATCATTATTGGGACAGTAAGAAGAAGCATACACACAGAAAGTGAATGGTTATGAGTTGACTATGATGAGCTGATCTGAAATATAATGAAGCTGTGAGAAAGAGGGAAGCATTGGGAGAAGGGAGAGGAAAAATGGGGAAAATTATCTCACACAAAAGGGATGCATAAGGAAGAGCTTTCAAGGTGAAGGGGAAATGGGGGAGGGGTGGCAGGCAACTCTTGAACTTCATTCTCACTGGAATTGGTTCAAAGAGAGAGTAACATACACAACTCAGTTATGTATAAAAATCTATCTTTTTCAACAGAGAAATAGGAGGGGAAGGGGATAAAAGAAGAGGTGGAGTTAAAGAAGATATGGTAGATTAAGAAAAACTGGGGTCACAACCAAAACTGACTTTTGATGAGGGATAGGGGGGAGAGAGAGAAAGAGAGAGATAGAGAGAGAGACACAGAGAGAGAGAGACAGAGACAGAGAAGGAGGGAGGGAGGGAGGGAGGGGAAGAGAGACAAAGACAGAGACAGAGAGAGACAGAGATGCAGAGAGAGAAAGATAAACAGGGGGAAAACAGAATGAAAGGAATTACATTGTTAGTAATCATAACTATAAATAAGAATAGGATCAACTCATCCATAGAATGGAAGTGGATAGTAAAGTGGATTAGAAACCACAATCCAACAGTGTGTTGTTCAGAAGAAACACATTTAAACAGAAACACATATACAAAGTATAAATAAGTGCTAGGAACAGAATCCATTATGCTTCAATAGAAGTTAAAAAAAAGGCAAGGGTAGCAGTTATGATCTCAGACAAAGCAAAAGGAAAAATAGATCTAATTTAAAAAGATAAGCAGGGAAACTACATCTTGCTAAAAGGTGAAACAGTGAAACAATATCAATATTAAATATATGTACCAAATGGCACATCATCCAAATGCTTAACGGAAAAGTTAAATTAGTTACAGGAGGAAATAGTAAAACCATGCCAGTGGAGGGCCTCTACTTTCCTGTCTCAGACTTAGATAAATCTAACCACAAAATAAACAAGAAAGAAGTTAAGGATATTGTGAGAAACGTGGTTTTGGGGATCGCTGGACTTCCCCAAATTGTGAGAACACACAGCTTTGGGGATCACTGGACTTCCTAGGCAGGGCCAAAGTCCTGAGGAAGAACCCTGTGATAATCCCTAGGGAAGGCTGTAGAGACCACAGGACTCCCAGACGAAGACCAAGTAGTAGCCCCCCTCTTAATCTGTGGAGATCACAGGGCCTCCTAGGGGTCAGACCCTAAGGAGGACCCAAGCAATGGCCCCTTAGGACAGTGGTAAGATCACGAAGCTCCCAAGACAGGGCCAGAAGTCCCAAGTGATGTCCCCTTAAGAAGACTGTGCAGACCACAGGGTTTCCCGAGGGAATCCAGAATGGTAGCCCTCTTAACACCACCGTGGGGATCACAGGACACCCCAAGGCAAGATCCAGGAGTAAGCCTGGGACAAGCTTCCACTGCCCATTGCTTGCCTTCACTTGACCTTAGGAAGATCTATGTGATTTGCCCATTCTTACTCAAAGAACTCAGGACCAGAATAAGGCATTTTATTGCATTCCTTGAGAGAATGGATGTAGTGCTCACCGGGACACTCACACCCTGATACAGCTGCAGGAGCAGGGGTAACCATTCCCTCCACTCCTGCTAGAGTTATGGTTAGTTTGCAGTCTTTGCTTTTTACATAGTTTTCCTAGGTTATACAGTTTATATAGATAGGATAATAAGGATACAGAAGCAAAAGTGAAGTTAAATAGATTTTCCTTGTCTTAGTTAAGGATTAAACTACATTCTTTTACTTTCCCCTACTTTCCCTCTTTAACATATGCAAATTATGCAAATCACTAGGCCTGGATTCTTGACCAAGACCAGACCCTAGATAAGCTTGAACTGGTTCAAGCTGTTTGGCCTCTAATTCCCCTGACTGCCTTCTCAAAAAGCACCCCCACAAGCCTCTCACCTCTCACCTGACTGACCTTGAGGCCTGGTTTCTGCTAAAGCTGGGGTGGGGGAGGGGGGAAGTACACCTTTAGTTCTGTGGAAACAAACTCCTCCACCCATTTCTTACAATATGAATATAATTTTAGAAAAGTTACATATGATAGATCTCAGGAGAAAATTGAATGGCAATAGAAAGTCGTATCCCTTTTTTCTCAGTTGTACATAGACCTTTCACAAAAAATAATTGACCATATATTAGGGGATTAAACACCTTACAACCAAATACAGAAAAGCAAAAATATTAAATGCATCATTTTAAGATCATAATGCAATAAAATCAATGAAGGGCCATAGAAACATAGATTAAAAAATTAATTGGAAACTAAACAATCTAATCTTAAAGAATGAGTGGGTCAAAGAACAAATAATAGAAACAATCAATTTCATAAAAGAGAATGATGAGACAACATACCAAAATTTATGGGATGCAGCCAAAGCTGTACTTAGGAGAAAATTTATATCTGTAAATGCCTATATCAATAAAATAGAGAAACTGCAGATCAATGGATTGAGCACGGAATTAAAAAAAATAGAAGAATAACACATTAAAAATCTCTAATTAAACACCTAAATGGAAAAATCTCTAATTAAACACCTAAATGGAAACCCTGAAAATCAAAGGAGAGATTAATAACATTGAAAGAAAACAAACATTGAACTAATCAATAAAACTAGGAGTTCATTTTATGAAAAAACTCCCATAAGATAGATTACCATTGGTTAATTAGTTTTAAAAAAGAAGAAGAAAACTAAATTGCCAGAATAAAAAATCAAAAGGGTAAATGCACCACCAAGGAAGATGAAATTAAAGCACTTATTAAGAGATATTTTGCCCAGTTATATGCCAATAAATCTGACGATCTAAGTGAAATGGATGACTGTCTACAAAAAATAAATTTCCTAGATTAACAGAAGAAATAGAATACTTAAATAGCTCTATCATGGAAAAAGAAATTGAATGAGCCATCACTGAGCTCTCTAAGAAAAATCCTCAGGACCAGATGGATTCACAAGTATACTCTACCAAACCTTTAAGGAATAATTAATTTTAATACTACATAAACTATTTGGAAAAATAAGCAAAGAAGGAGTCCTACCAAATTCCTTTTATGACACAAATATGACACTGATACCAGGAAGAGCAAAACAGTGAAACAAAACAATAAACCAATTTCTCTGAAGAATATTGATGCAAAAATTTTAAATAAAATATTAGCAAGAGAATTAAAGCAATATATCACAAAGATCATCCATTATGACCAAGTGAGATTTATACCAGGTATAAATTCACCTGTAAACCAAGACAAGGTCAGAATGGGTACATGGTTTAAACAGAATGGGTGATATCACCCAAGAAAATTAGAAGGGTATGGGAAATTTTACTTGTCAGCTCTATGAATAAGGAAAGAGTTTATGAGCAAATAAGAGATAGAGAGGATCACAGGAAGCAAAACAGATAATTCTGATGATACTAAATGAGAAAAGTTTTATACTAACAAAACCAATGCAACCAACTCGGAATGAGTCAGAACCAACTCTACTCAGAATGCCCTATCACAGGTCAGGCACAAATAGTCCATGTGAACATTTGAGGTGGATACTCTAAAATTTGTGCAGTTTGTTTCTTTTAAGCTACTTCAATTCTGCTTTGCTCATAGAGCATAGATAGTCCTTCTCTGATGAGGGCATGTCACGCTGAGCATTCCTGTGCCAGTGTCTCCCATGTCCCGCAATCAATTCCAAAGTTCTTAAGAGAGACCTTGGAGGTGTCCTTGTATTGCTTTTTCTAACCACCATGTGAGTACTTGCCCTATTTGGGTTCTCCATAAAATAGGTTTTTTTCAAGAAGCATATGTTGACATTTGAACAATGGAGTGTGGGAGAGAAGAGGAATTAGATTAACTACCAAACTGAAGGTCTACAGAGCCATTGAGCTGACCTCATTGCGGTATGCCTGTGAAACCTGGACAGTCTACCAGTGCCATGCCAGGAAACTGAATCAATTCCATTTGAATTGTCTTAGGAAGATTCTGAAGATCACCTGGCAGGATAAGGTACCAGACAATGAGGTCCTTTCTAGAACTAAACTGCCAAGCATTCAAACTACTGCACAGAGCACAACTATATTATGTAGTCTCTCTACAAAAGGAGTATAAAACAATTTACCCTCAAAGGATTTCCAACCAAGCTGTGAAACAAGATGAAGACAAAAAATAAAAAGAGAATAGGACAAAAAGCATCAAATGTAGTGCTAAACATTTCTTGAATTCTCTGTGATAATTTTTGATGCTTTCAGATTCGTTTTATCTAAAAAACAAATCTACGTCTTAGCATATTACCCATGCCCTAAAAGCCATACTAAGAATCTTTGAGGCTACAATTTCCCTTTGCTTTTCTAAGTAAATATTTTATTATAAAATATTTGCAAATCTTTGTCTAAATTTATCATTATTTACTATCAGAAAGATGCATTTTCCCTATGAAATTATTACTATAGTTAATCAACACACATTTATTAATCACCTACTATGCACTAGACACTGTTTTAAGTGCTGGAATACAAAAGCAGGCAAAAAACTGCAACCAAACAAAAAATAGTCCTTGCTCTTAAGAAGACAATCTAAGGGGGAGAGGAGCATGCCAAAAACTATATACAAATTATATACACTCTAAATTGGAGTTAATTACAGAAAGAAGAAACTAGTATTAAGAAGGATCAGGAAAGCCTTGGAGAAGGGAAAATTTTAGCTGAAACTTGAAGGAAGTCGGGGAACTGGAGATAAGGAGGGGAAAAAAATCCAGGAATGAGGTAGCTAATGAAAATGCATGACATCAGGAGATGGAGCGTCTTGTGTGAGGAACACCAAGAAGGTCAGTGTCACTGAGTCATAGAATACGGAGGAGGTTGTGATATCTTCTCTATAATGCCATTAAGTCATTGGCTTAGCCCCCATCAGCTATGTTTCCTCCATTGTTAAGCGTCGGTGACTAACACCTCAGTTCTATGAAGTATCATATATAGTAGTTAGCATTTATATAACTCTTGAGGTTTTATAAAGAGCTTACCAACATTGATTACCTCATTTGATCCTCACAGAAACCTTGCGAGATAGGTGCTGTGATTTATCCTCCTTTTACAGATATAAAGTGATTTTCCCAAAGTCATACAGCTAGTAAGTATCCAAGGAAAGGTCTGAACCCAGGTCTTTCTGGATCCTAGTTCAGTGTTCTGTATACCATGCCATGATGCTCCTCTGGAATGGTGGCTCCTTAAGGGTAGGGACTGTCTTATTTTCATTTCTGTGTCCTTAGCACTTAACATAGGGCCTTGCACAGGTTATGCTTAACAAATGTTTATTGAATGACTGAATATAAATGTTAGTTATCATTATCATTCCTTTAGATAGGTATGGGAAAAGATCCTTTCAAGAAGGGAGGTGAGGTGAATGGGGAGTAACTAGATAATCCAATGCTATCTTTTTATGTTTTTCTTTTTCAATTCTTCCTCAGAGCGGGAGGGAGATGGTCTCAATAAATAACATCTGAAAGGTTATTAATAGTGCCAAGAGATTTTTAGACACATTTTGCTATAGTGAATGATGGCTTAGAAATAAGGGTTTTTATCCTTGACAGAATTCTGTCAAGGTTATAAATCTGAGGTATTCAGGACTGAAGGGGAGTCTCCTCTCTTCCTTTTCCACTGGAGTTACACTAGGACTATTCCCCAACCTTGTGGCCCCATTTCACTGTCACATTTACCTCTGTGGCCAACTTAGTGAGAGCTGCTAGGTATGACAAAAAAGTTTTGTAGTAGAAAAGAAAATTCTCTCAAGCTAGCTTTGAACATTCAGTGAGGCCTGATATGATGTAAAATGGGAGAGATAATGGTCATATCATGCATGGCATTCAAACAAGCATTTTTCAAGGGATCCTGTTTATTGAAGAACTCTGATTTCTCAGAAGTTGTCAGTGTAAATGAATATTTTCCCCAAGTTCTAGTTTAAGTCCTATTTCGCCTCCAGCTTAATACCTATCTCTGCCCAAATTGAGCCTACACTAATCTCTCCCTTCTTTGTGGATGTATGGAATTCAGCATCAGTACCTCCTCATTTAATACTTGCTTATACAATTATTCCTTCCATATCACAGGGGATAAGCTCATGGCTCCCCCACAATCTGGAAAATCCATATAAAATTTTTGGCCATCCCCTCATGCCAGAGAAGTCTGAATTATCACAGTACTAAAAGATAAAATGTATTGATATTATACAATACTATGCATAATTTTAATGCATTTGTGAATTTCTAAACTTTTTCTGTGTTTTCTGCTGGCCTTTGCATGTCAACTTGCCAAAAATTCCCATTTAATTTCTTATGCTGACCCATGATATATCAAAACCACAATGGGGGAAGTCACGATTTGGAAGGGATAACTATACATTGTCTCATACTGTCCCTACTTAATACTTGCTTAAATATTGTTATATTGTTTACTAATTGTTTCACACCTTAATATAACCTCTTCAGTTAGATTATGATCTCTGTGAGGGCAGGGACTATGTTTTATATTCATTTCCCAAAGCATCCATCCTACCATTGGACACATGTGACTGTTGGTTCACAGTATCACAGAATCTCATTCGAAAGGGCCATCTAGTCACTGGTTGTTGTCCTTCTTTCTCAGAGGACCAAAATGATATCACTTTGCTAGAATCAAGTTTCAGTGTGTCTGACTGTGACTGATCAGACCAATATGAGCTTGGAATGTTCTACCATAGGTTGGGCACAAGTAGTCCATTTGAACATTTGGGATGATTCTCTAAATTTACTCATTTGCATCTCTTTTGAGCTATTTCGATTCTGCCATCTAGTCAAACCTACACCTGAAGAATAATTCCTTCTTCAACATAGCAAAGAAGAGATCAATTAGCTTCTGCTTGAAGTCCTCTAATGAAGGACAACCTACTACCTCCTGAAGCTGCCCATTCCATTGTTAGACTCCTCTAATTGTTAAGCAGCTTTTCCTTATGTGAGCCAAAACCTGCCAAAATCTCACATTCATTGCTGGTAGTTCTGCCCTCGAGGTCAAAGTTGAAAAAGTCAAATCCTTCTTC
>CM053626.1:219396206-219411206 GCA_028646595.1 Phalanger gymnotis | reverse complement strand
TTCATTTGAAAACAAGATCTTCCTGAATTGGAAAGAGCCTTTGGATCCAAATGGAATTACCACTCAATATGAGGTCAGCTATAACAGCATTAGGTCATTTGATCCTGCTGTTCCTGTGGCTGGACCTCCTCAGACTGCGACAAATTTATGGAACAGTACACATCATGTATTTTTGCATCTCCACCCTGGGACAACCTACCAGTTCTTCATAAGAGCCAGTACAGTCAAAGGCTTTGGGCCAGCTACAGCAATCAACATTACAACCAATATCTCAGGTAATCGAATAAATGATATGAAAATATGAAAAGAAAAAAAGAAAACCCCAAATGCCATCATGAAGAGTCGGACATAATTAAAACGACTGAACAATAACCATCTGGTTACATTAGAAGCTAATGTAATAATTCTGTGAATAATGGAATCATAGGTTACTCAATCAATAAGGATTTATTAAGTATCTACTACGCACCACACATTGTTATAGGTTCTCAGGATACAGACAAAAGATGATCAATCCCTGCTCTCCCAGAGCCTATGTCAGGGGAGGTAATACATACTAAAACAAACAAACAAATATACATATATATTTGCTTGTTCATATATATATATATATATATATAATTACCATGCATTTATTACATGTATATATATGTATACATGTATGTGTATATATATATATATGTATATATATATGTACTAAATGTATGGTAATTTGGGGAGTAGGGACCTGGGGCAAAATCAGGAAAGTTTCAGATAAAAGATATTCCTCGTGCAATCTTGAAGGAAAAATAAGATAAAAAGGAAATGCATTCTGTGCATGGGAGATAGAGATTAAACAAGACCTTTGCTTTATAGATAAAGAATCTGTAGCCTTGAGAGGTTGAAATGGACGGACGGAGAAACACAGACCAAGCCAAATTAGAATATATATTGAGCATCATTTATTAGCCAGCCACTGTCCCATAGAGGGGAGCCGCCCCGAGCTCAAGAATCTAGGGCTTCTCATATGTGAGAGCAGGTGCAAGAAAGCCATTACAAAAGTAGGGTATTGTGAGCATGTCTAGGCTTGCCCATCTGGGGCCACACAGGGTCTTGAGCAAGACTCGGGGATTTATGCCAAGTGTTTGTTCCAGGGAGTTGAGTTGGATCTGGGGTCACAGAGCTCCAGTAAGTGGAGTATTACGGCACGCCCCTGTGCAAGAGGGCTGCGTGCCCCTGTGCGAGGGAGCATTTCAAGGTTAGGTAACTTGCTCATTATCACAGAGGTAGCAAGTAGCAGGGATGCCGTTGCACCCAAGGCTCCTTGACCCTAAATCCAGTTCGCTTTCCACTTTGTCATGCTGTCATCGGGGCAAAAGGAATCCACACTATCGACAAGGCAGGATGTAGCATTCCCAAGCAGACCTTAAGTGAATACTGCTTTTCTTGTTCATAAAAAGATTACCAAGCACAAACGTGGAGGAGCCCTTCAAAATCAGTGAATTGTTGTAAAAATAGAGTTGAGAGAGGTTCCATGGATCACATAGGAGAGCTTGTTTCATAGGTGTGGCTCTAAAGCCAGCAGTCTCTTAGTTCAGGTTCAATGTTGGGAGGAATTAAGTCACTCCCAAGGTACTAAATATTTAACAAAGGAGGAGGTTTACTTTGCCCACACACAGCAAGGATATGTAACAAAGATACACAGCAAGGATACAGTAGCACTTAGTTTCTCTGGATGTGCCTCCTCCCCATTCTTTATCTGAAATGCCTCTGGTCAAACAGTTATCAGCAGGGGTGGAGAACCTGTGGCCTTGAGGTCACATGTTGCAGTCCAGGTCCTCAAATGTGGCCCTTTGTGTTGGATTCTGTCAAAGGACTTCACTTGAAGACCTAGAGGGCCACATGTGGCCTGGAAGCTGCAGCTTCCCCACCCCTGATTTATAGGCTTTCTTATGGTATGGAGAACCCACTAAACCTGTGAGGCTCCATGTCCATTTGGCTTGGCTTTTTATAGGCCTAGGCCAGGAAACTCTGTCAAAGAATCTGAGGCCACTCAGGTTTCATGAGGGAGGAAGTTTCACCAAGGGAAGCCCCTAGGATTGCTAGGGCTGAAGAAAGTTGCACAGGGGGTGTATGTGGGGAGAAAGTCCTGTTGGAGTAAAGGGAGCTGCATTATTAGGGTAGTTGGAAACTACTGTCCTACCACAACTTGGAATATACTTGGTCTCGTGAAAGTATTTCACAGCCCTAACAATGTCTTAACTTGTAATCAAAGGGAAGCTTCGCATTTTAAAAATAGATTTGGTAGTCCCCTAAATAGAAGACATTCTGTAGAGGTCGGTTGTGTCTGGAAAGAAGTCGGTTATATAGAGAACCAAGAGAAACCAAAGTCATTTTGGAGAGGTTTGGTTTTAATTTAGAGAAAATCACCTTTATTGTTGAAATGATATCAATGTGTTGGTGGTGGTGGTGGTGGTGGTGGTTTTTTCCCAATCCATTTGACTTTCTGCACCTATTACTCAAATTGTTGAGTAAATTTGTGTTCTCATGGATGTAAGGATTCTCTCCAAAGATGAAAATCATAACCCACCTTTGTCCATTCTGTGGAACTCTTGCCTGGGTCCTACCATAAATTCTTTACAGGAGGTCCATCTCAGATGCTGGGAGCCTCCCTTTCCTTGTGATGGCAAAAGAAAATAGAATAAATGGGCTATTTACTGGTTATGCCTTGATCTTGCCACATGACCAGTCCATTCTCTGTTTCATACATTTTTGATGAAAACTTTTATTCTTCTTGTCTTTGGTAATTTTCTGTAATTATTGTAGCCTGCCTTCACCAACCATTAACTCCTCCATTGCTCTCTGAGTGATACTAATTTTCAGTTCTTCAGAGACTGCAGTATAACTTGGTTCATATTTTTCATCCACTTCATTTGTACTGTATGGGTTATTAGACAAAACCTTTGAATAGTTCTAAGTCTTATTTATGAGGCAATGTGTTATCCAGGCCCAGAGTCAAAAAGACCTGAGTTCAAATCCAGCCTCAGACACTTGCTAGCTATGTGATCCTTGGCAAGTCACTTAATCCTGTTTACCTCAGTTCTTCATCTGTAAAATGAACTGGAGAAGGAAATGGCAAACCAGTCCAGTATCTTTGCCAAGAAAACACCAAATGGGGTCACAAAGAGTTAGACACAACTGAAACAACTGAACAAGAGTTCTGCTTTTACTTTGCTCCTATGTATTATAAGTAGGTGTATGGGGAATGGAAAAAGCCTTTTATACCTTCCTTTATCTTCTTCTTGCTCTACATAGTTATAAGATTTTAAAAATTCTTTTAAACATTAATTGCAAGCCCTTTCTGCCATTGGGCTTTTGCCTTCCTAATACTATTCCTTCCAAAAAGAAGCAAACATATAGATATATATAGATACATATATATATCTATGTAGATAGATATATAGATACATTTTATACAGAAGACACGTTCTAACAAACACTGAAATGATGCCTCCTTTTAAAATATATCCCCTGAAAACCATAAAAACTTCATAATAGCATGATTGCGACTGACAATACATGTCACTAAACTTTTGTAGTTTATTGTTTCTTAACGGGAAGAACCAGTGCCTACTTTAATTCTGATAGTATAGTACCAGCATCATCTAAGTTTTGTGGACTCTTAGTGATGGTTTTTTATTCATATTATTCGAATCATTGCATATATTGCTTCTTTACTTTGCATTATTGTATGTGTCTTCCTATATTTCTCTAAGTTCTTCAAATTCATCATTTCTTACGGTACAATAATATTCCATTAAATTTGTATAAATATGTTCAGCCATTTTCAGATCACTTGGAATATATTTTGTTTACAGCTTTTAGTTATCACAAAATAACATTGCTATGAATATATGTACACATATTTATGTGTGTATACACAATGTATGTATATGTGTGTATATATGTACATACACATATATGGGTATTTGTATATCCCAACTTTTCCATGCAATGTATTAGGTATGTATATACCTATTATTACATATTATATAAAGGTTACTTTTTAGTGTCATTAGTCTCCTTAGGGTATAGGCACAGTAGTAGAACCTCTCAAAGAGTATGAACAATTTAGGAACTCTTCTTGAATATGGATTTTCCAGAATGAGCCACTCCACTAGTGGTACATCAGCATTCCCATCTTTTCATAGCCCTTTTAATATGGAATTTTCCTATTTTTATCATATTTGTTACTTTGATAGACAAGAGGTGATATCTAAAGATTGTTTTAATTTGCCTTTTTTCTATTTATTCATGATTTTGGACATCTTTTAAAATTTTTTTTGCACCGTTTCTTCTTTTGGAAATTGTTGTTTTGCCATATCCTTGGGCATTGGCCATTGACAATCATCTCTTTATCTCGTAGATTTGCTTCCTGACACAATTAAAGCATCTTTCTTGTCACTTCTTGGCATTCCTCCTCATTTACCTGCTTTCCTTATCATCTCTTCTGAATGTTTTATCTCTTCTGTGTTGCACACTTAAAAGAGGAGAGAATCACCCCCTGGCTGAAGTGAAGTAGAAATTAGGAGCCCACTAGCCTAAAGCCATCACTAATCCTCCACATACAAATGTCATATCATCTAATGCAAGTTCCAGCATGATTAATAAAGACACTACTTATATGCACGGGTAGATTTTTCTTTATTTTGCTACAGCTACCAGACTATACTTAATTTTGATCCACCAATATTAGGGCAGGAGATGAATGTTAAAAACCAAGGCTATTGATATTGACTTACTTTTCCACCCACAGCTGCAAGTTACACAAAGGGCTCTATGCTAATTATAGCTTGTGGCAATCTGACTCAACAGAAATCTCATCAGTATTGCAAGTTAGTGCCTAGCCCACAGAATACCATATTTTTGAACAGAATATTTATGTTGGAGAATCAGTCATAGACATGGATTGAAAAGGAAGTGGGGAAAACAGTAGCAAGAAAAAAATCTGCAGGGAATGAATGAAAGAAGGAATTGGAAGGTAAAGGCCTGTGATCATACTTATCCTTTCCCTTCCTTGATTTTTCTACTATTCTTTTGAGATATCTCTTCACAGTCCAAAAGGAGGGCATGAGGGAAGACAGATGATCTAGGTAACAGGAACCAAACTTACATAGACAGAAAAATATAAAAGCATTTGGCTGCTGTATTTTGGCTTTTAAAGCCCCTAACTTAGCTGCTTCTTACCTTTCTAGTCTTGTTAAACATTCTTCTCTATATACTATGAAATCCAGAGATACTGGCAACCTTGTTTTTCCTCATGAAAGACCCTTTATTTACCCCCAGTTTATTTTCACTGACTCTCCCTCATTCCTAGAGTTCTTTCCCTTTTTGTCTCTGATTCTTGGGTTTCCTGGAGCTCAGCTAAAATCTCACCTTCTGCGAGAAGCCTTTCCTGGTCCCCTTTAATGCTGGTGCCTTTCCTCTGAGAAAAGTTCCTATCTTTCTTGTATATATTTCATATACACATAGTTGTGTGTCCATTAGACTATGAATTCCTTGACATGAGTGCACTGGAGTCAGCTCTCACCAGCTCAGGGGAACCGGTTGTTAAATTTTGTATGAGCACCGAATACCTTAGAAAGTGGCAAATGATATAAATCAGGGTTTGATCATTGTTTCTCTGATTGTCTAGACTCATGAATGTTATAAAGAAAATATTCAGCAGCTAGGTGGCCCAGTGAGTAGAGCACCGGCCCTGGAGTCAGGAGGACCTGAGTTCAAATCCATCCTCAGACACTTGACACACTTACTAGCTTTGTGACCCTGAGTAAGTCACTTAACCCCAATTGCCCTGCCCTCCCTCTCCAAAAAAAAGAAAAAGAAAATGTTAATAATGAAAATTGAACTTAAAAGTGTGCTGTGTGTTTTTGCGAATTGATTGTTAAACATTACCCTCATCCTCTGGGAGCAAAAACTGTTTTTTTGCCTCTCTTTATAACACAAATATATAATATTTATATATATGTATATAATATATATACACATATATAATGCACATTTACATACTGCTCATAATACATTATGAATATTATTATACATAATATTAATAATATATCATATAATAATATAATACTCAATGTAATACATACACATATGTAATGCATATTTGTATATAATGCTCATCTATATATATAATAATAATAATAGAGTGAATTAACATTCATATAGCCCTTACTTGGTGCCAGGTATTGTACTAAGTGCTTTATAATTACTATCTCATTTGATCTCCAAATCAGAGGAGGTATATATTGTTATTTCCCCCACTTTTCAGATGAAGAAAATAGAGATTAAGTGATTTACTTGCCCAGGATCACACAATTAGTAAGCGTCTTAGGCCAGATTTGAACTCAAGTTTTCCTGATTCCAGGCCCAGCTCTATACATGTCACCGCCTACCTGCCCTTCAAAATCCTTTACCAAGTCGATAAGGGGTTGCAATCTACATATAAGGAGGTGAATTCTGTCTTCTTCATTCTTACCCCACCTAATCATTTTGCTAAAAAGAAACTGTACCCAATACAGGATGATAAAGTCTTCTCATATACAGGGCTTTCCATCTAGTTCCAGGTCTCTTTCACCTTTCTCAGCTACTACATTGTTTTATTACTGTACCAATAATTTGGTGCTTATCACCAAAGGCTCCTTTGGAACATTTCATTCAATTCAATCAAAGAAACATTTATTAAACACCTAATATATGCCAAGCACCTGTGCTTAATGGTAAGGATATAAAAGACAAACATCTCTTGTGTTATTGCCTGGAATTGTTATTTAACTCTTATTTTGTTATTAATAACTCTTCAAGTATATATGTTTTATCTTCCCCTCCCAAGACAACTATTAGCTAAGTAAGGGTAGGAGCAATAACGTTTACTTACCTAAGTGCCTAGCACATGATAAGCACTTAATAAATGCTTGTTGACTTAATTTAACTTATAGTTCTGTATCTCCTGCAGTGAATGGAAACATCAAATACATAGCAGACGGTGAATATTTGTTTGATGAATGAATCAAGACCTGGGAACAATCACAAAGTAGGATAGAGACCCGAGTCATATGAGTCTTTGAAAAACTTTAAAATGCTTAGTCATTATTGTGATGGGTACCATGGGTATACCAGGTAGGTGGTCCAGATTTAGAGATTCAAAGTATTTTACTTAAAAATGCCTGCTCCCTCCCCAAGCTGTATTTGTTCCCATTCCAGATTTGTTTTCTGCTTCTGGAATTCATTATCTATTTTCTCCTTCTGCCTGGGTAGTCTATTTTACCAAAATATTAACTTTTTTTGGATATGCCTTGAAACTTTTTGCTTCTTTATATTTGTACCTTTTCCCTGGAACCTCTCTCTCTCTCCCAACCCCCATTTTTACCTGTCCAAATACTGCCCATTTTCTCAGACATAGCTCAAAAGTTACCTTTTTCATGAAAACTTTCTTGACCAGCATAAAATCACAGAATCATAGAATTTCTTCCTCTAAAATATATACCACCCACTGAAACTCCACCCACACACAAACATCATCACCACAGAACCCCAAATACACTGCCAGTCTCACTTCATCTAATCTTTTCCAAGTGTCATGATCACTGCAGCCATTCCCATTAGGTAAAGGTCACTTTGATCCAAATGGCAGAGAAAAGCTTTAAGCTTTAGTCTAAATATGAGAGCTAGAATGGGAGACCAGTAAGGTTGGGATCTAGAAGTTTAAGATTCTGCCAAAGATTTAGAGCCACCTAATCAATCAATTAACCAGTTAATAAATATGGAAAGCATTGGCTTAAGTGTTATGGAGGATAAAGGTCTGGGGTACAAAAAAGTTTGCCTTGTGAGGCAAGCAACCAATCAGTCACTCAAAAAGCATTTATTAAGTACCTACTATGTTCTAGGTACTGCAATAGGTTTTGGGAATTCAGACAAAAGTAAACACACCCACTGCCCTCAAATAGTTAATTTGTAATCTATGAGTTTCTCCTCAAATCTCAAACACTGAATCTTTAGTTCCTTGCCATGATGATTCCTCTAGACTCTTACCTTCACGGTAAAATGCTCGCTGTCAAGTAGAGGGATTAATCGATTAATCCATGAATCAACAAACATTTCCTAAGCTATGTATAGGGAGCTGGGGATACAAAGAAAAAAAAAACACAGAAGACATCGACATATTATGCATGTGTGTGCATATGTATGTATGTACATATGTGTACATATGAATGTATGCATACACACATGTATCAAAACATATGCAAAATAAATATTCCTAGAGGAGATACAGAAGTAGAAGTCAAGTTACCAAGGTAATTTGTATGGAGAAGTAACTGGCATCTTGTTGGGGTGAGGATTAAGAAAGGCTTTCTATAGGTGGTAGTGTTTGAGCTAAGCTTTAAAAAAAAATTGACATTCCAAGAGGCAGAAGTTAGGTGTGGGAAACGGCCAGCTCAGAGGCATTGAGATGAGAAGATGAAAGCCATGGGTGAGGAATAAAGAATAGTAATACTCTAATGGTGGGCCCTGTGACCTGCTGAAGGAGTTGACACTGTGGCACTCGGAATCAAATGTCTCAGATGATAGGCATGAGAGAAGCCTTGAGGGAAGAATGTGGGCAATGAGTTTCCTACATTGTGTGACTATAGAAAGTGGATAGGTTAATATTTTACATCCCAGCATATTCTGGGAAGCTTGTTGCAGACTGATTCCATTCCCAACCTCATGCTCCCTGTCCATAGATGTTTTCAGCCAAAATAAAATAAAAATAAAATAAAACAAGACAAAACAAAAAATAATTGACAAACCCTGAATTGTTAATGCCATGATAAGAAAGCTTGAGCTTCCTACAAGGCACATCTCATTAATGGGTTAAAAAAAAGGACTTATCTTCTCCAAGCTACATCTTTAAAACACAACAATAATAATAACAATGACAACAAACCAAGGTATAATGTTATATGCCTCAGAAATCCTAATACCTAACATCTGTGTCCAATGACAAATAAGACCTCCCTAAAAAGCAGAAGTCTCATCATTTATAAATGCCAAAGGTGAGTTTAGGAGGGAGGGTTCACTCAGTATTCTCACGCTAACAGATGATTAGCTGTTGGCTGCCAGGAGCTGAGAAGGAAGGGCAGAACATAACTTTTATCAGCTGAAAATGTCAGTCTTCACAGTACTTTTGTACAAAGTACAACCCCTTTTCTTCTGGTTCTACTACTTGGGGGAAGAGTATCCTGGGTAGTGGGTGGTACATCCTCTACCTTCCATATGGACCTTTGTGTGAATAAAGAAGGTGGGCAGGCAGATATTTAAAATTCTTCTGCTATCTCTCCCCTAGAGGTGCCAATTGAAATACAGGAAGTGTGAACATATTGTATTGCTTTTGGGTTGCTAGTGGTATAGAAAATGGACAGAATTTCTGAAGATAATCTAAAACTATTTTAGTTTGAAAAGAATGTACTTTCCTTTGTATATCATATTCCATATTTTGTTGTTTTCTTTCCAGTTTATAGTCAGGGAAACCTTTGTTTTCCTATTTACATGCTGTGGGAATAATTTATAGTTATCCTTGAGAAAATGACTGTAGCTCCAAGATCTTGTCTCTTCTCTGTATTTCTTATTAAATATTATCTTTCTATATTTCCTTCGATAGCTGCCTTTTCATGGTCACTACAACCCAAGCTAGAATAAGGATGTTTGCAGTAGCCATAACATATTGGTAGAAGAAAGGAAGGAGAAAAAGGCTGCTTTTCTTAAAATTTTTAAAACAACAGCATTTTATCATTCTTTACATGAAAGGAATTTGGCAACAGAGATAGTGCTTCAGGAGTGAACTGTTTGCAAAAATAATTCATTCTTTCAAAACAAGTAGAAGAAAAGGGCTGTTAGATCATAGGACTTTCTTAGGAAGATGTGCCTGAAAACCATAAAGCCTTCTTCTTCATTTCTCTATTCATGGGTGCCAGGTTCCCCAGAAATTTTCCCTGATGCCTTTAGCTTAAAGTGACTCTCTCCCCTCAAATTTCCCTAGACAATTTGTCTATCACTCTCCTCTGCCTTTATGACAATGCCCCCAGTACCATGGTTAAATGTGCACATATCCTATACCTACCCCCATGAGATGGTAAGCTCTTTGAGGGCAAGCACTATATTGTTTTTCATCATGGTAAGATCAGTGGCTTACACACAGTAGACACTTTAAAAGTTTGTTGAAATGAATCCTCCCTTAGGAAATACACCTGTAATTCTAAGCATTACATCATCATCTCTACTTCTATAGAGAGTACTACCTCACCTCAGAAGGACAATAATGCTGAATCATCTCTTTCCTTTTCCTTCCTTTTATTTCTTCTCTTCCTTTCTTCTTTCTTTTTCAGCCTCATATCTGTGTAATCTTCTGTCTGTATCTGTCTGCATCTGTTTCTTCCTCTTTTTTCTGTCTCTTTCTCCACCTACACCTAGTTCCCCAGTATGGTAATTACTTCCATGCTCTGATACTTTCTAGTCTTTGTGCAAATTCACCAATCTCTCTTTCCTATTCACTCAGGGTCTCAGTCTTATAAATGAAACTTGAGCTAAAGTATTAATGGTGGGTATTACGTTAACATGTTCTCTCCTCAACAGCTCACCCTCCCACCTTCACTGATATTTGTGTTTTAAATAGGGAATTTTGACCTTGAATTAGTAGGTGGATATTTATTCTACTTCCAAGTAGTCTGACCCTACAGTTTTATTTTTTGGAAGTATTATTGTTAAGCCAAAACATCATGAAAAGAGATATATGGGTAAAAAAGTCTGGGGCTCAACTATTTGAGAGAGAATGATTTGAGAAATTCAACAACTTTCCTCCTTTCTCATATTAATTAATTAAGGTCATATTTATCAGCTCTTTCTCATTAGTTATGAATGTGGCATATCAATTCAAATCATGGGAGCTAATGACTATTTCAGAAATGGGACTAGTCAGAGACACGGGTAGAAACATTGGACCTGAGGTTAAGGAGACCTAGATTCAAATCCTGCCACAGAAGCATATCTTGTGACTAGGGAAGTCAACTCACCTTCTGAGCCTTCATTTGCTAATATAATTTTTCAGATGGAAATAATAGCACCTACCTTAGGAACTATAGATTTTGGTTAGATGGGACTTCAGTGACCATCTAGTGCAATTAATACCTAAAAAAGTGTTCCCTTCACAACAGTACCTGAAAAAAAGTAGGCACTTAATCAATGTTTATTAACTGAATAATTGATATGACCAACAAGTGCTTATCCAGCCTTTGCTTTGCACATCACCAATGAAGAACCCATCCACTCCCCCAAAAATCCACAATTTCCCCTCCTATCAAACCTAAATGTATGTATATGTGTGTGTGTATGTGTGCGTGCGTGTGTGCGTACATATATATGCATATATATACATATATGTATGTATATTTCCAACTTTTAAACATTGTTATTGGTTGTGACCTCTTGAACCAAAGAAAAAAAGCCTGATCCTTCTTCCTCAGGATGGCTTTTCTCATACTATATTTGAGGACAACCATCATGCTCCCTTTGAGTCTTTTCTTCTCTAGGCTAAACACACTTTTGATGGTTGTTTTGAGAATCAAGTAAAATAATGTAGACAAAATGCTTTGCAAACCTTAGAGCATTATATGAATGGCAGCTATTATTATTATTAATAATAAAATTGGCAGAGTGGATAAGGAGAACAAAAGAATGACCCAGCAAACTAGAAATAACAGGATTATTTTTCCCCTCTGGAACTACATCTATTCTTTATAACATCAAACACTATGTATTTTCACTAAAGAACAATGGATGTGTTCATCGTGGTCCATGAGGAGGTAATTCTTGAGTGCTTACCCATTCATCTAACTTGCACATGAAAAATACAGAAGCCTAGTGAAACTGAATACATAGAAAAGGAAGCCACCTCCCTCTCACATTTATTCAAATCCTTTCTTCAGGGGATAATCAGTATATTTCCTCTTTCTTTTTATTGCCTCCAAGTCAGATAAAACAGAACCAGTAGATCAATAAAAGTCATATTTTCCTCTTGCTGAAACTACAGAGCAAGAAAACAAATTTAACCTTCCAGGTATTTGAATCTAATGAATATTGCAGTATTCTATTCCCCATGGTGCTAAAAATCCAGAGAAAGTAAAACTCACAAAATAATGTTTCATTGTGAGAAATTATTTTTCCCTAGCTTCTTCTTTCTCCTACTTGTTTCTTGTTTTTAATAATTTCAGATTGTTATTCGCTTGAAAAAGTTAAAAACAAAAGATTAAATTCAAGGGAGCATGTTTAGTCACTTAAATTAAGACTAGGTAAGATTTTTACACACATGTATCTATAAATATGTATGGAGACATATATACACATATATAAATTTTGAATGGCTTGTAGAAAAAAATAATGACTAATGCAAAAGAATAAATGCCTAAGGTAGGATTATCAGGAATTTAACAAATATTTATAAAGTTACGATTATATACAAAGTACTATGCCAAGTAGTAGGAGATAGATAGTCCTCACCTGCAGGAGCTTACAATTTAATAAGGGAGATCATAATACAAAATAATAGGTGTAACTATCATACGAGTAGTATATCTATACCACTATAAGTAGTTCATAGGGGGAGAGAAGGATTTCTTTCTGGATAAACAGAAAAGAATTTGTGGGAAAGGGAGCTTTTAAACTGTATCTTAAAAAGTAAGATTTGTACAGATGGAAATTGGGTGTGGGGAAGTAACAGGAAGTAATAACAGAAGTAACACAGGTTTAGGAGGAAGGAAAGTTCAAGTTACATTGATGGTTGATAAGAAACAGAATTAATATTGTGATAGAAATATTATACAGACAACCCATCCAGAAGTATGAAGTAGAAAATGAATTTCAGAAGCAGATGACAAAACTGGAATTGAACCATGATGAGAGATTTCAACTCTCCAGACATCTGCTCAAGCTCTCTTTTAAAAACAGAGTGGATGTGACCAGGAAGATGGTGATTAGTCACTTTTCCCAGGATTCTTCAACTCTCCAACCATATGAATAAAATTTGGAATAACTCTAGGTCAGAATTTAGATCTCTCAATGCATAGATTAAAAATTTAATTAGTAGACTAGAAAAAAATCTTCAATAGATGATTAGAGATTAATAGGTTTGTGCGCGCGCACACACACACACACACACACACACACACACACTGAAATAGACGAACATCTGGCAAGAGAAATGAAAAAGGCAATAGTGTTAAATGAATATGTGACCTCTATATAAGCCAAAGCTTATATACACTCAAAAGACTGAATATACCAAGACAACTTACGAATTGCAAATGTCCCAGAACAACATAACAATTTTTAAAAATTAAACAAAAAGAAATAAATTGTGCAAGAAGACCTCCCAAAATTTCTGCATAAAGACAAGAAAACATCAATCACAAAAAAATGAAAAAGGTAGTTCAACAAAAGAAAGATATTTGAAACATTACCACAAAAAAAGTAAGAATAATATTTGGTTTTCAAAGTCCCCAAAAACAGAAACATAAGAAATGTGAACAAATACTACTACCAAAAAAGCATAAATAATTTAATGTTATTCTATATTTGAAGATCTGTTTAACAAAAAAAAAGAGAGAGGATCATCAAGGTATGAAAAAGACAAAAAAGGATAAAGGAGTTAGGTGAGCTTAAGGAAATAATTTCTATGTGGTTTTGCTTAGTTATCTCATAAATTCCTCTTGATTCAATTATCATATCTTTATCATTTAATTTCTCAGTGTTTTTCATAAGGTTAAAGCTTTTGAAGTTATGATGTTTGAATTTCCTCTTCTAACTAGTTTCTGTTAGTGCCTTTATAAACTCTGTTCCATAATCCTTTTAAGAAAATATTCTGTTGTACTCACTCTTGAAAACAAATTCATCAGGGAAACAATTTTGGATAGAAGCAGCATTGAATGGTAAAATTATGCTGTTTTCTCCTAGCACAATACCATAAAGACAAATTCATCACCCATGGTCTTGTTTTTTAGTGCAACCTTATTTCTCCCACTATAATACTATCTCTTTACCTTTCAGCACCTCCAATGGGCTGGCCACATCGTTTGAATGCCAAATGTACATTTGCTTAAAAGACTAAGACAAAACAAGTGCTCAAATGGAGACCAGCAGAAGTGATAGAAAGATATTCTCAAGGTCTCTCTGAAGAACTTTGGAATGGATTGTGAGACATGGGAGATGTGGGTGCAGGACCTCCCAGCTTGGTGTGCCTTCATCAAAGAAGGCTCCATGCTCTATGAGCAAAGCAGAAGCTCAACAGAAACATAAGGCCAAGATGGCGACTGGAAAGCAGTAACTGGCATGAGCTCCCCACCAAGTCCCTCCAAAACCTATAAAAAAATGGCTCTGAACCGATTCTAGAACTGCGGAACCCACAAAGTGGCAGAGGGAAGCAGGGCTCCAGCCCAGGACAGCCTGGATGGTCTTAGGGTAAGGTCTGTCCTGCACAGAACTCCCAGCTCCCAGCTGAGGGGAGCGGAACTGAGCCAAGCAGAGCCCAGCATGCGCGGCGGGCGTGGCGTGGACCGCAGACCGTGGACCGACGAGACCAGGAGTGGAGTGGAGAGTGCCCTAGCATGCTGAATTAATGAGCTGTGGCATGTACCAGACCTCACAACCCACAAACAGCAAAGACTGCACAGAAGGTTAATGGGAAAAGCTGCGGGACTAGACGGAGTTTGCGGTTTTGGCTTCCACCCCTGAGGCAATGGAGGCAGGGCAGCTTTAGAAATTCAGCTGCAGTTGCTTCTGGCCCCAGGCCCACCTGGTGGAAGGAATTAAGTGGCTGATCAGAGCAGGAGTGCAGAACCTGCTGAAGATTTAAGCCCAGTCCTGGTAGGGGGTTCTTGGGGAAGGAGGAGTGCTGGTGAGGCAGCACATCTGCCCAAGCATGGAACATAG
>CM053626.1:219364759-219395706 GCA_028646595.1 Phalanger gymnotis | reverse complement strand
CCCTGCTTCCCTCTGCCACTTTGTGGGTTCTGCAGCTCTAAAATTGGTTCAGAGACATTGTTTTATAGGTTTTTGGAGGAACTTGGTGGGGAGCTCACGCCAGTCACTGCTTCCCGGCCGCCATCTTGGCTCCGCCCCCCAAGGTTGGTGACTTGTATTGAGCGTTTGTCAATTGTTCCAGCAGAGTGACGATGACGCGGTCTGTTGGCATGCTCGTAGCTGTCCGTGATGAAGGCAGAGATGATCGATCTTCTCAGCTGGTCGCCTGAGAGCCGCCAGGGGAGCCCAGGCCCGAGGAGGGCTGGTGCCAGCAGAGGCGCAGACGCCAGAGAAGCCTGGCCCTGGGCCTGTGGAGAGTCTGGGAGGCGGGGCAAGGAGCTGGGGCAGGATCCGGGGCAGGATCCGGGGCAGACATCGGGGTTGGGGTGGGGGCCAGGGTTGAAGTCAGTCGGGGAGGAACCGAAGGCTGCTGTCACAGGGGCCATGTTGCCGAAGTGTGAAAAGCCAGAGTGTGAATTCTTAACCAGAGGAATAGAAGTGCTTCTTAAAAGATAAAAAGTAATTTGTATTAAATGAAAAAACATTTTCATGAATGAGATTAATGGAACAAAATGAGATGCAAAAAGAGGTGGGAAAATTTTAATATCAAAATGTCTGATGAGAGGACCGATATCTAAGAGGAGCGGGCAGTTGATGGAAATATGTAACGCCAAAATCCATTTCCCAGTACTCGAGGGTATGAACAAGTAGTTCTCAAAAGAAAAAGAAAAAAAAACCATGACTTGCAAAAGATTAATAACTGTGAACAATGTTACAGATGACTAATAATAGGAGAAATGCAAATCAAAACAACTCTTACATTTCGCCTCACACCAAGCAAACTGAAACAGATAACAAAAGCTTTGTATAATAAATTTTGGAGTGGTTGTGGAAAGATGGGTATAATAATGCACCCTTGATGAAGCTGTGAATTTGTCCAACCATTCTGGAATCCAATTTGCAATTAATTATGCTAAGAAAGTGACTAAAATGCCCATGTCCCTTAATCCAGAGATTCCATTTTTAGCCATGTAATCCAATAAGACCAATAATTAAAACAAAGGCCCCATATGCACCAAAATATTTATAATAGCAAATTTTGTAGAAGCCAAAAAAAACAGGAAACAACATTTATGCCCCCATATCGTACATAGTACATGACTGTACCAAAACACTATTGTGTTGTAAGAAACAATGAATATGATAAATATAAAGAAAGCTGGGAAGCAGTGCATGAATACAAAATGAGAAAGAACCAGGAAAATAATAAACATAATGAATATAACAGTATATAACCAACAGATATCACTGCAGAGGGCAAAATATGGCTGAGGAGGACTTTTCCCTTCCCAAAAGAAAAGGATAGTGTTGGGTCCCCAAGACCAGACCTTTCCCTGCCCAAAGGGCTTAGATTTGGGTGAATTGTTCACTTTGGCCTCTGCCTTCTCCTCCCTTTCATCACCTCCCTTTTCTCATGTCAGAAGAGCAGGGAAGGTAGAGTTGCTTAGCCTAAGGATATTAGGTGGCACAAGGAAGAAAGACCTAAGTTCAAATTAATCCTCAGACACTCACTAGCTGTTTGACCTGGGGATTTTATGACCATGTTTACATTGCTGATTCTCAAATCTACCTTTCCTGCCCCAACCTCTCTGCTGACTTCCAACCTCATAATCTCTTCACTGCTTTTCAGACATCATAAACTGGATATCCAGTTGACATCTTAATCTCAACATAGCTAAAACTGAATTCACTATCTTTCCCCCAAACCCTCCCCCACTCCTATCTTCCTTATTACTGTAGAGGGCAATACCATACTGCCAGTCCTTCCAGTCCACAACTTAGGAGTCAGCCTGGATTCTTCACTATCTCTCATCTCCTATGTGTAAGCTCTTGCCAAACAAAGCCTGCCAGTTTTACCTTTCTAACATGTTTCCAATAGGCCCTCTTCTCTCCTCTGACATTGCTACATATTGTTGTATTCATTGTGAATATTGTTTTCCTGGTTCTTTTTTTCATTTTGTATTCATGCATTGCTTCCAAGCTTTCTTTATATTTATCATGTTCATTGTTTCTTACAACAATGTATTTCAGTACAGTCATACTATATGTACAATACAGGGGCATCAGTTTTGTTTCCAGTTTTTTTTTGCTTCTATAAAATTTGCTGTTATAAATATTTTGGAGTATATAAGACCTTTGTTTTAACCAGTGCAAGCCCTCATAACTTTATACATCAATTGCTGCAATAGCCTGCTGGTGGGTCCATCTTCTTTAAGTCTCTTTCTACTCCAATACGTTCTCCATTCAGCCGCTAAAGTGATTTTACTAAAATGCAGGTCCAATCATGTTATCCATCCTGCCCCCCTCACTCAATAAATTCCAATGATTTCCTATTGTCTCCAGGAGCAAATATATAATACTTTGGTATTTAATAACTGTTGCAACAATTGGGCTAGCAGCTGCTGTGGGGGTGAAAGACCAACACAAACCCAACAACAAGAATGCTGCTAGAGCAGATTCTTTTGATCTGCTTTACTAAGGAAAGCAACGTTAAGGGGTTAACAATCTGATTTCAATCCAACATACAAATATCATTCACTTAGTTCAGGGGAAAAAGCCAGCACCCTGAACTTCAGAGCAAATACAAACAAATTACAAACATACATTATAAACAGCCCAAGTACAATTCATAGTTACCAAGAAACCAACGTCTGAGTTCAGGAGCCGGGGAGCTCATAACAATGGCTGGCCCAGAGTCACTGGCCACTCCTCCTGTGGCTCAGAGCCCCAGCAAATACCTCTGTTCTCTTTTTTTTATACGCTCTTCAGCCATCATCAAACATCATCTGAGCCACCAGAACTTAGGCTCCTACTATTGGCTCTGGTCTTAGCAACACCCTGTAGGACCCTGAGGGCTTCATGCCCACATAGGCTTAGCACCTAGTAGGTAAGGATTTGGGCTTGGGGCTTTGCACCTAGTCAGGCTCAATCAAAGACACTTAATTAATTTATCATTCTAAAACAGTAAAAAAAAGTCCAAACTTAATTGGTATTACAATAACCTTCATAACCTAGCCCTCTCTTACCTTTCCAGTCTTCTTATGTCTTACTCCTGGACTCATACTCTTTGATGCAGTGACACAGTCCTCCTGGCTATTTCATGAATAACACCCACCATCTCTTGGCTCCAGGCATTCTCTCTGGCAGTCCCTTATACCTGGAATGCTTTTACTCCTCCACTGACTGCTGACCTCCCTGGCTTTCTTTAAGTCACAACTAAACTCCCACCACCTACAGGATACTTTCCTCAACCCCTCTTATTTCCAGTATTTCCCCCTGTTAATCCTTTCCCATTTTTCCTGTATATAGCTTGCTTCATATATATTTGTTTGCATTTTGTCTCCCCCGTTACATTGCAAGATCCATGAGGGTAAAGACTATTTTTTGCCTCTTTTGTATTCTCAGCACTTGGCACAGTGCCTGGCACATAGTAGGAGGTTATAATTGTTTATTGAATTTATTGAATTAAATTGACCCTACACAAGTCATTTAACCTCTGTTTGCCACAGTTTTCTCAAAGTTCTGAAAAGTTAGGATGAGAGCATCTCCCTCCCAGGGTTGTTTTGTGGAACAAATGAGATGATATTTGTAACACACTTAGCACAGTATCTAGCTCTCCACAGCAGGCATTTATTGTTTATTTCCTTCCATCCTTCAAGCAGCCATAATTTTCTATACAACCCAGCCCCCTATAGACAATGGCTTGCTTAGTCCAGGGGCAAAAAGTTAGCAAGGTTCCAATTTAAACTTTGCCTTTTGAGAAGGATATGCGAATGCACAACTTATTAATAAAATATCTTAAGTAGCTATTAGCCCCTAGGCAACCTCTAGCTACTATTCTGCAAAATGAGACTTCCTAGCAGGTTGAATTCTATATAGTCACAAGCACAGTAGTCTAGTTTTTGATAGACCCCCCTAGTCCCAGCTAACAAACAAGGGATAGAGAAGATTACAGATGATGAAGTGGACACTTTTAATTATATAGCATTAAAACAATTTGATACAAAAAAAAAAGTACAGCTAAAATTCAGAAAAGCAAATTAAAAAATCTTTGCAGCATATTTCTTTGATAAGAGACTCATTTCCAAGCTATATAAGGAATTGATTCAAATTTATTAGAGTTTTTCTCTAATAGTCAAAGGATATGAACAGAAAATCTTCAAAGAAAGAAATCCAAGTTATCGACAACTGCATTTTTTAGAAAAATTATTCAAATCATTAATAATTAGAGGAATAAAAGTTGAAGTAACTCTAAGGTTCTACTTCATATTGATAAAGCTGACCAAAAAATAACTAATTTTGAAGAGGCTATGACAAGACAGGCACTTTAATGCACTGTTAGTATAGCTGTCAATCAAACCAGTTATACCAAAAAGCAATTTGGCGCTATGCTCTAAAAGTTAGTAAACTATGTTTATCCTTTGACCTACTGCTAAACCTGTGCCCCAAAGAAATCAAAAAGGAAAAGAACCTATTCGTACAAAATATTTTAGCAGGTGTGTGTGTGTGTGTGTGTGTGTGTGTGTGTGTGTGTGTGTGTGATGCCAATGAACTAGAAACTAAGAGGTGCATATCAGTTGTCTAATGGTTGAAGGAATTTTGGTATACAAATGTAATGGGATACTATTTTGCTGTAAGAAATGATAAAGTGGATGATTTCAGAGATACTTGGTAAGATACTTATGTATTGATTCAGAGTGAAGTAATCAGAACCAAGTAGAACAATTTATACAGGAACAACAAAATTGTAAAGGCGACTTTCAAAGAATAAAAAATACTGAACAAAGCAATGACCAAATGTGTTTTCAGAGGACTGAAATGAAATATACTCCCTTGCTCCTAACAGAAAAATAGTGGATTAAGGGTCCATATTGAGAAATTATTTTTAAATAGTCCATGCTAGAATTTGTTTTGATAAACACCGCATATTTGTTATAAGGTTTTTGTTTTATTTTTTTAAAAAAATAATTCAGATGGAAGTAGGAGCAAGAGAAATAGATTAATTAAGTTAAGGTTGTCAATTTAATTTAATTTAATTAGGGAGTCTGTAGGTGGCACAGTAGATAGAGTGCTGGGCCAGGAGTCAAGAAGACTCATCATTCTGAGTTTGAATCTGGCCTCGGACACTAACTAGCTTTGTGACCCTTAACCCTATTTGTCACAGTTTCCTCATCTGTAAAATGAGACAAAGAAAGAAATGGCAAACTGCTCTAGTATCTTTGGCAAGAAAACCCCAAATGGAGTCATAAAGGGTCAGACGTGACTGAACAATAATTAATTTATAAACAATTTTAAAATAATTTCTATGTACTCAAGGAGTCACTGGCTTCCCTCTTTCCACACTTCTATAACAAAGATACACCCAGGACACAATTAAAATTATATATCTTTATCTAAAGAAAAACTATTGTTAAAGTACAAACAGTCAGAAGAGACCATTTCTGGTAGCCAATATGGCAGAGTAAGCAGTAAACTGCTGCAACTCTCTCATACTCACCTCTAAACAATCATAAAATGAAGTCCCCAAACAAATCCTAAAACAGCAGAACCAGTAAAAAGATGGGGTGAAACAATCTTTTAGGTCAAAAAACTTGGAGGATCAGCAAGAAAGGTCCATCTCACTTGAGTGAAAGAGGAGCACAGTTCAGGGTGGGAAATGTCCAAGCAAGCCAGGAGCAAGCCCCACTTTCACAAACCAGCAGGAGATCCTTAGCCTCAGTCTGGTGGAACAGGCAAATGCCAATACCAAGACCACCCATGTGCCTTAGAATAGCCAGGAGAACCAGCAAAGTCCAGCTTTGAGAACCACCACATGCTTCAGCATAGCCCCAGGGAAACAGATAGATACCTACCCTATGGGTGCCTAAGCAAACAGGCAGCTGTCAGTGACCAGGCCTCCAAGTGCTTCAGTGTAGAAACTGGGAAATGCAGAAACATCCTCACCATGAGGGCATTCCAGATACCACCACTAGGACACCAACTCAGCACGAGATAAACTGCTAGATCCTAAAGGCCTTCAGTACCACTAGCCAACCCCTACCCCACCATTGGAGCACTGCACTAGACAGGAAGGTCTTTCATGGGCCTCAGGGTGGCATCAGTGCAGCACTAGGTAAATAGTCAGGGTCTGAAGCTGCTAGCACAAGAAGCCAGAGACAATGCCCCTTCTACTCTGGGAGTAGAACTCAAATCTAAAAGAAAAGAAAAAGGTCAAAAAAAAAGGGTGTGGGGGAGATGAGTAGAAAATAGCAAAAAAAAAAAAAAAGAGAGAGAGAGAGAGACAATCCAACCATAGAAAGGTTTTATGGTGACAGGGAAGATCAAGACACAAACTCAGAAGAGGACAACAATGTCAAAACACGTATGAGCAAAACCCCAAAGAAAATCAGGAAGTGGCCACAAGTCCAGAAAGATCTCATGAAAGAGCTCAAAAAGGAGCTTAAAAATCACATAAGAGACAGAAGAAAAATTGGGAAAAGAAATGAGAGTGAAGCCAGAGAACTACAAAAAAAAAAAAGGAGTCAACAGCCTGGAAAACTGCTTAAAAAGTAGAATTGCCAAATGGAAAAGGAGATACAAAAATCCCACTGAAGAAAACAAATCCTTAAAGAGTACAATTGGCCAAATAGAACAGAAAGTACAAAAGTTCATCAAGGAAAACCAGACCTTAAAAGTTAGAATTGAGCAAGTGGAACTTAATGACTCTATGAGACATCATGAATCAATCAAACAAATTTGAAGAAATGAAAAAAATGGAAGAAAGTATAAAATATCTCATGGGAAAAATAACTGACTTGGAAAATAGATCCAGGAGAGACAATATCAGAATCACTGGACTAACTGAAAGCCAATATCAGAAGGAGGCCCTGGACAGCATCTTTCAAGAAATTATCAAGGAAAACCATCCTGATATCCTGGAACCAGAGGGCAAAATAGGCATTGAAAGAATCCACCTATCACCTCAGGAAAGAGATCCCCAAATAAAAAATCCAAAGAACATTATAGCCAAATTTTCAGGACTACCAGGTCAAGGAAAAATTAGTGGCCTGAAGTGGCCTGAAAGAAACAATTCAAATATCAGGGAGTCACAATCAGGATCACACAGGTCCTGGCATCTGTAACATTAAAGAATAGGAGATATCCTATGATATTCTGAAGGGGCAAAGGAGCTAGGACTACAAGCAGGAATCACTTACCTGAAAAATTAAGCATAATACGTCAAGGGAAAAAAATGGTCATTCAATAAAATAGAAGGATTCTAAGCCTTTGTAAGGAGAAGGCCAGAAATAAATAAAAAATTTGACCTCCAATATCAAAGAAGGGAAGTTTAAAAGATCAGCAAAGCCTTAGGAGCAAACAATTCCAAACATTTTGGGATGGCAATGATAGGGATATAGTCTCTGGGAACCCCTTTGAACTCTCATTGAATCTTCCCACTAGATCTGGCTTTCGCCTGAGACCATACCTGTCCTTATTGCTAGGCCCAAATCTCTACCCTTTATCATCCAGCAGCTTCCCACCCTTGGTCCCATCAAAATCCTATTGTCTTGTTTCCTTGTTTTCTTGTTACCTCTAGTCACCCCAGTCCCATCAAGATCCTCCTTAGACTCCTCCTCAAGACCCACCCTAAACCCCTCCTCTAGTCACCCCAGACTACTTGACCACCCCTCAATCCCTCCCACAATCTTTCTGTATATAAGATCCATCTTGCCTCTATGAAGGTGCTCAGATTGAATCTAGCTCACTAGATTGAATCTGCCCCACTTGTGAAAACAAGAGTCACAAATGGTGAGATTTCTTAAGACAACCCAATGTGGTGAATCTTTAATAAACTTTGTTTTCTTTGGCTGTGAGAAGACTTGAGTTGAATTCATTCAGCAGGACCCAGAGTGTGTGTGTTTTGGGGTCTCGAGCACCCCTAGAAACATATGGTTCCCTTACCCTCATCATTTTTCTTTGACCTCATCTGCAATAGAACAGAAATAGAAACAGAGAGTGGATCAAATTCACCATGGTTCCAGCAATTTCCTGAAAGATGTATTGTTTAATAAATCCCTGCTAGATTTGCACTATAAACTAAGCAGCTAGTGAGGGAAATTAAGATTCCTGCCATGTCTGTGCTGGGGTCAGTTCTCCTGCAAAGCTTCCTCCACTTGCTGTGGCTGCTACTGGGACTCCATCTCTCTTGCCCAGTTATTCCAACTTCCAGAGCTAACATAACCTCATCAAGTCAAATCCAGGACATGCAATGTTCTATCTGTTCCTGGTCCAGGTAAAAGATAATAAGTCACAGGATCTTTGGTGAGGATTTAAACCTGTCTAAATGTAAATGGGAGAAAAACAACCAGGAAACCTATCAAAACCACATGCGGTGAAATTGTAATGATCAACTCTAGCTCTAAAGAAGAAATAGGAGAAAGTATCTGCTTCTCTTCTTGGCAATTGTGCAGGACCATGGGTGGTGAGCATTTCATATAATGTCCATCTTGCCAATATATTGGCTAATTTTGCTAATTTTTTTTTCCTCTCTTGCTTTTTAAATGAAATATGGATGATGTATGTATAAAAATATCCATAAAATTTGTGCAAAAATGACTGAGAAATTTTTGAGTTCCTTGATCATTTCATCCCTTATAAGATAAAGGAGGTGATGAAATAGATTTTAGATTTGGCACAATAATAAGGATCAACTTGATGCCAAAGTTTAAATGATGGGAACCTTGTTAGCAATCGACCATCCACTTCAATGTTTAATTGAGACAGAGTTTTACAAATAGAATCAAACAGACCAGCAATACACAAGACAATAGGCTTTTTTTTTTTTTAGCATAGTCTGTTTGAATTCAGAGAAAGGAAAGCCCAAGGTCTAGAACAAAATAGCCTGGAGCTCCAGGATCCTAGGGCAACAGAGTCAATGAGGAAATTCTATAACCAAAATACAGCTAAGCCCAGAGGGAATTGGGGGGCAATTAAAGATGCCAAGAAAGGTCAACAAAAACCACACCTTAAACTATGGTGAGAGCAAGAAGATCAAAGAAGAAAAATGACCACTGCTCAGTGTGGATGAAAAGTTGATCATGGAAAATAAAGACAAAAGTACTCAAGAGAATGGAAGACAGAGAGGACAAAACTAACCAACTCCTACAGACCATGCAGTTTAGAAACTAAATGTTTAATTTGGAATTGAAATAAAAGATAATTAAACAACTGGTAAAATATTACCTAGTTGCCCTGAATAAGATTAGTGGGATGTAAGATCACTATGGGGAAACAGTGTGAGATGACAGCTAAAAAGAACTATTTCAGTTTTAAGCTAAATGAAAACAATCATAGTATCTAGAATAAGAAGGTTACAGTCATTCTTCCCTCTGCCCTCTGCTCTGGACAGACAATATCTAAAATGTTATGTTGGCAGAGCCAAGATGGCAGCTGGAAAGCAGGGACTTGCGTGAGCTTACTGCCAGGTCCCTCTGAAAACCTGTAAAAAATGGCTCTGAACAAATTCTAGAACTGCAGAACCCACAAAATAGCAGAGGAAAGCAGGGATCCAGCCCAGGACAGCCTGGATGGTCACTGGATGTGGTCTATCGCGCACGGATTGGGCACTTCTGAATATGGGTTGGAATAAATGATCTCTAAGGTCCCTTTCAACTCAGAGACTGTCATTCTAATATTCTAGATAGAGTTTTGATTGGGTGTCAAGAACTTGTATAGAGGAGTGGGGAATAAGATTTGGAGGCAAGGACAAGGCCAAAATTTCCAAGGCCTCAAACAAAAAGGCCAAGGAATTTGGACATTATTCAATAAACAATGAGAACCCATTGGAGGTTTTTGGGTAGGGAAATGATCCATGGGAGATACTTCAGGGCAGGTTTTTCCTATAGTTCCTCAAGTTCTTACTACCTATTCTGTTTAGATGTAAAGCTGGTCCCTTTTATGGTGCATATCAGGCTAAAATTATAATTATCTGCCACTCCTCAAATAGTTCTAGTCTAGGGATATGAGTCTGGGTTCACAGAGTCTGGGATTGAAGAATTGGATGTGTTCACTGAAAATGAGGCAGTCATTGAACTGTCTGAATCACTTTTATTTTCAAATAATAATTTGAATGCATACAACAGAGAAAAATCTGGTTAAAGTGGACATTATCTTATGGTTAATGAGGGAGATGAGGGAGAAGAAGGTATTCTTCTAATGACTGGTCCAGCTATAGTTGCCATGGACTCTGCTCTTGGTCATGAAAGAAGGATTTTTAAGGTCATTCTTGAAGATACTCTGTGCTTTAAAGTTGAGCTTTGTATCATTTTCGTGACAGGGATAATATAAACTACTTTGCTGATTTAGGCTTATCTGCTTAACCTCAAACCTAGTTTGGAAAAATTATACAGGGTATCTCAAAATCTTGGTGCAGTTTTAAACTTTAATATCTTGAAACTATCAAATTTTAAAGTTAAGCTTTGATACCTTAAAATCATGCCAAGGTTTTTTTTTTGGAACATTCCATATTTTTCCTTAGATAGGACCTATATTATATTTTGCATGCATATCATCTTATCTGTTCATTGGGCCTGTCTCTTCCCTCCCAACCTTGTGAATCAGAGTATGCAAAATATTGTCTGAGTGAAATTCTGTCAGGTTTGTAACCTGGAGGACCGGAGTACCAAGTGCATGAACCTGAAAGTGTGAGTGTGCATGCTATGCAGGCATGATTATCTTCATTGTCACCCATTATCAATTAGCTCCATTGGGAGCAACTGAATGAGGTTTGAATCCCAGCTCTACCATTTACCAGTGTGCAACCAGTAAGCAACTGGTTCAATTTTGCTGAGTCTGTTTCTTCATCTCTAAAGGAGTGTGGAGAGAAACAGCATTTGTAAAAACCCATCTCACAGGTTTATCATGAGGAAAGTACTTTGTAAAGCTCTTATGGAAGTATGAGCTTCTATTATTATTTTTAAAGTTGATGTTTTGTTTTTACATTATATTTATACTACCACTTCCTGAGAGGTCTCTTATAACAAAGTAAAACATTTAAGTAAAACTAAAAATAGAGTAACCTTATGTGAAAGTACATGCATCTCTAGCCTTTCCCTCACCCATCTATTTTTTAATAAACAGAAATTTATTTTTTCTCCCTTCCATTCCCCACCACTATTGGGGAAGAAAAATATGGTAAAAAAAACAAATTTCTTGTAACAAGTATACACAGTCAAGCAAAACAAATTCCCCAATGACTGCATACAGAAATATTAAATTTCATTCTGTACCCTAAATCCATCATGTTTCTATTTTACAGATAGCATGTTTCATCATCATGCCTCTGGAATCATGAATTTTTATCATATTGATCTTAGTTCTTACAACTTTCAAAGTCATTTGTCTAGACAGTGTTGTTACTATTGCATAAATTATTCTATTTCTGATCATTTTATGCTTCATTAGTTTATAAAAACCCCAAATTTGTTCATTTTTATAGTATCAATGTTATAGTATAAATTGTTCTTCTGGTTCTGCTTTCTTCATTTTGAATCAGCTCATATTGTCCTTCCATGTCTTTTTGAAATCATCTGTTTCCTTATTTCTTACAGAAAAATAATATTCCATCATACTCATATACCACGTCTTATTTAGCCATATTTCATCAGTCGAACTTCTATTACTATTAAATAGTCTCAAGAGTAGATAGAAGTGATGGCAGAGATGTTACAAAAGAATAGATAAAAATACAATATGCACAACTTTGGTATATGAATAAAATAAAATTCTAACTTTAGGTCCTACAGCGGAAGATTAACCTTCCTAATTATGTTTTATTTAGAATGGGATGAAAATGATTTGCATTCTCTGAATGTGTCCATGTACCCATTGCCATAAAGAATTAGAAGTTTCAGATAAGGAAACCAGGATGAGATTCATACTTTCCTGTTTTTTAAAATAAATTTTATTTTTTCCCCAGTTACATGTCAGGACAATTTTTGACATTCATTTAAAAACATTTTTGAGTTCCAAATTTTCTCTCCCCCTCCCTTGCCTCCCCCTCACTGAGGTGGTAAGCAATTTGATATAGGTTATACATGCTAAATCCTGCAAAACATTATCATATTAGTCATGTTGTAAAAGAAAACAAAGACCCAAAGGAAAAATAAAATGTGAAAAAATACAGTAAGTGACAAATAGTATGCTTCAACATGCATTCAGACTTCATCAGTTCTTTCTCTGGAGATGGAGAGAATTTTTCATCATGAGTCCTTTGGAATTGTCTCAGATCATTGTATTGCTAAGAATCGCTAAGTCTCTCACAGTTTATTATCATACAGTATTATCGTTACTGTGTATGATATTCTCCTGGTTCTGCTCAATTTCACTCAGCATCAGTTGATATAAGTCTTTCCAGGTTCTTCTAAAATCAGCCTGTTCATTATTTTTTGCATCACAATAATATTCCATCACAATCATATACCACAACTTGTTCAGCCATTCCCCAATTGATAGTCATCCCCTCAGTTTCCAATTCTTTGCCACTCCAAAAAAAATCAGTTATATATAATTTTTTTACTGATAGGTCCTTCCCAGCCCTTCCTCCCTTTATCTCTTTGGGGTACCGACCTAGTAGGGTTATACTTTCCTGTTGATCAAGTGGGGTCATCCGCAAATTGAAATAACTCATGTCATAAATTAGGATAACACACATACACACACATATTTTCAACAACCCAACTTTCTCTTTGCTAATCCCTCACACCTTGATATAAGCCCACAAAACATTCCTCTCCACAGGCTGATCAAAGCCCCTCCACTCCTAAGCTAAGAATCAGTACAATTATTATTATTACATAAAATAAACAACAGTGAGCTCAAGAAATTTGCCATTTACTTGACAAAATGCATCAGGTATCAAGGAAGAGAGCAATTATTAAAATGTTCACAATTAATTTAGAGCAAGGTATTCATTTTACTAAGAAAAAAAGATAGCCATTCGCTTTGGAAGATTACTAAACCTAAAAGATAGCAGGCAGGAGCACTGGTTCAGGTTTGTTCAGCATTGTTACTCACTCTTGCTGCACAGAATAATAAGCCCGACATTTCAAAGCTTAAGCAGTAATCTACAGTATTGTGCCATGTACAAAAAATGGATAAATTATCTTCATCATAAGAGCTTTTCAATGTTAGTGTTTCTATTACTCTAACATTGTTTCAATTTTCAACCCACATAGTCTATTAACACATAGTTGGAGTTTTTTTGGTATTACAGTTTAGAAATAAGAGTTGGTTGGATTCTGTAGTAGGAGAGGGGATCAATAGAACTTATATCTGAAATATTAATGAATCCACAGTGTAGCACAGATTTTTCTGTAGTACAGAATTTGCAGTCCAAAAACCCGATCAATGAAAATATTCATGCACCTTAACACACACACACACACACACACACACACACAGAAAGAGGAGAGAGAGACAGAGACAGAAACAGAGAGAGAGAGACAGAGACAGACAGAGACAGAGAGAGACAAACAGAGAGAGAGGGCAGGGTGGGGGAAAAGGATAGGTAGGCATAGAATGTTAGCACTGGAAGGGACCTAAGAAATCATCTGGTCCAACCATCTCATTGGACATGTGAGAAAACAGAATGCCCTCAGAGAGGTTAAGTAACTTGCCCAAAGATACCTTCCTAGTTAATAGCAAAGCTGAGACTGCAGGCCTAGACTGACTCATAACCCCTCATCTGCAGTTATATCTGTAGCAACCATATTTTCCAAAACAGATCTGAACACTCCAAACCCAGCTCAGCCCATGTATCCCCTTGTTAACTCTCGCCTTCCACTGCAACTGACTTCTCACACTAGCAATGACTTCACCTCAATGGTTTTCTCTTCCGATTATTTTTATATCTCCAGTATTCAGTTCAGAGTCTGATACATGGTAAGTTCTTAATCAACTTTATCTAGATGGAGAACAGTGAAAAGTTAACGATGACTGACTGAAAAGGAGAATTGTGCCCCCAACAAAATAGAGACATTTGGTTAAGGCATAAGCACAAGGAAGAAGATAATGAGTTCTATTTTGGATATGCTGAATTTGGAATTGGTACAGGATACCCACATGATACAGTCCAACAAGCAACTGATGATGTGGACTGGAGCTCAGGGAACAGATAGGTAATACGGGACTTCTTGTTGTTCCCTCATTTCAGTCACTTACAACTCGGTTTTCTTGACAAAGATGCTGGAGTGGTTTGCCATTTCCTTCTCCAGCTCATTTTACAGATGAGGAAACTGAGGCAACCAGGCTTAAGTGACTTGCCCATGGTCTCACAACTTGTAAGTGTCTGAAGCCAGATTTGAACTCAGGAAGATGGATGAGTCTTTCTGATTCCAGGCCCAGCATTCTGTCCACTGTGCCATTTAGATGCCAATGTGGGACTGGACCAGTGATTTTATTGGAATAGAGAATTCTATAGGTGAAGAAACTCCCTCTACTAATGCATGTCAGCACCTTTTCTGCAGCTTATTGTCTTAGAGAGTTGCCTAGAGCATTGAGAGGTTGAGTGACTTGCCCAGGGTAACACATATTAAGGCAGGACTCAAAACCATTTCTTCCTTGCACCCAGAAAAACTCTGTCTCCACTCTGCCATGTCATCTCTCAGAGGAAACATAAGATCTTCACATATAGAAAAAATCATCAAACCACAGGGAGCTGCTGAAATCTCTTAAAGAGAGAATGAAAGAAGTGAAAAGAGCCATGGGGGACATGCAATGTGAGAGGATTCAGAATAGCGGATAATCCAACCAGAGATCTCAAAGAGAAGCTGTCAGACATGGAGGAAGAGAACTGGGAGACAGCAAAATTTCACCTCCATTGCATGGAGAGAATATCTGAGAGGAGATATTATCAACAATATTAAAAACTGTAGAGAGGGGAAAAAGAATAATGACTGAGAAAAGACCATCAGATTTAGCAATTAAGAGCATTAATAACTTTGGAGAAAGAAGTTTTCATTGAGCCATGGTGTCAGAAGCTCGGTTGTCAAGGACTGAGAAATAAGAAGTAGAAAAGTTGAGGGAGAGATTCCGTGACTTTTTCTAGTTTGGCTGTGAAGGGGGAGAGAAAATATGTATCATGCAATAGCTCAAAAGAATAGTGGGGTTAAGTGGGAAGACGTTTTTAATGGATGGAGAACCTTGAGCATGTTTGTGGGAAGCAGAGGAGGAATGAAAACATTCATTTTGGTGCAAAGGCTCCCTCCCAAGGTGTAGTAACTAAATCAAGTCTGGTCTTCCACATATTTTCTGAGATGGCATTTGTCTTAAGTACTCTTTACTCCCTTTGTCTTCATACACATCTATGTTTCTGCTGCTCTTCCATGACTGCTTAGGGCCCTCATCTGAAGCAATAAGGCTTTCATAGCAGAATTTTTAAAAATGTTTATTGTATCTGTGATTTATTCAGGGGACAAAAAGCCTTTATGTACCAATGCCTCCCTGGAATTTATGGTCTTAGAGAGTTACTTTGTGCACCGAGAGGTTAGGTGACTTGCCCAGAGTGACACAACCTATTATGTGTCATAGGTGAGACTTGTATACGGCTTCCTAAATCCTTGGCCAACTCTCTCTCCACTACTGGAGTAGGGAACCGCCAGCCTTGAGGCCACAGGTGGCCCTCTAGGTCTGTAAGTATAGCCCTTTGACTGAATCCAAACTTCATAGAGCAAATCCCCTTAATAAAAGGATTTGTTCTGTAACACTTGGACTCAGTCAAAAGGCCGCAACCAGAGACCCACATGTGGCCTCAAGATTGCAGGTTCCTCACCCCTGCTTGACTATATGCTGTCTCTCAATATAAATTACAAACCGTTTTCCCCCACATGGCAAGAAGTAGTCTTGAAAAAGGTGAGATTTTATCTTCTTTCTTAAGCCTAGAGAATATGCATTTCTCATTGCAGAGAAGACAGCTATCAAATTCATCGATACAGATTTGTTATGAGTAAGGCCATCCTTAGACAAAATTGTGTAGTGAACGAAGTGTGTCTTCATTGCCCTCCTGCTTTCTCTTCTTTTGAAGTAACCAAGTGGTTATAACCTTCACACAACCTCCTGACTGCTTATAACCATCACCTCCTCATTGTCCATGTTACAGGTCTACCTCAGCCTTCCCTCTGAGTAGCAGTCCATGCTCTTTTTTTTTGTAGATTTTTTTTATTTAATATATTTAGTTTTGAGCATTGATTTTCACAAGAGTTTGAATTACAAATTTTCTCCCCATTTCTACCCTCCCCCCATTCCAAGATGGCATACATTCTGGTCGCCCCGTTCCCCAGTCAGCCCTCCCCTCTGTCACCCCACTGCCCTCCCATCCCCCTTTCCCTTCCTTTCTTGTAGGGCAAGATAAATTTCTAAGCCCCATTGCCTGTGTATCTTATTTTCTAGTTGCATGCAAAAACTTTTTTTTGTTTTTGAACATCTGTTTTTAAAACTTTGAGTTCCAAATTCTCTCCCCTCTTCTCTTCCCACTCACTCTCCTTAATTCAACATAGGCCACATGCGTATCATTATGTATAACCCTTCCACAATACTCATGTTGTGAAGGACTAGCTATATTTTGCTCCTTCCTAACCTATCCCCCTTTATTGAATTTTCTCCCTTGACCCTGTCCCTTTTTGAAAGTGTTTATTTTTGATTGCCTCCACCCCCATCTGCCCTCCCTTCTATTATCTCCCCTTTTTTTAATCTTCTCCTTCCTTCTTTCCTGTGGGATAAGATACCCAATTGAGTATGTATAGTATTCCATCCTCAGGTCAAATCTGATGAGGGCAAGATTCACTCATTCCCCCTCACCTGACTTCTCTTCTCTTCCTACAGAACTGCTTTTTCTTACCACTTTTATGCAAGATAATTTACCTCATTCTATCTCTCCCTTTCTCCTTCTCTCAATATATTCCTCTCTCATCTCTTAATTTGTTTTTATTTCTTTTAGATATCTTCCCTTCATCTTCAACTCACCCTGTGCCCGCTTTCTCTCTCTCTCTCTTTCTCTCTCTCTCTCCATATTACAATATATATGTGTATATATATACATATATATATAACATATATGTGTGTATATACACACACACATATATATATATATACATACATATAGCAGTCCATGTCCTTGATTGATCTCTTTTTATCCTATGAAAAAAATATTCATTTGATGTCCCATTCCCTCTTAACTACTTACTACATGGAGTACAATTTCATACCTGTTTCCAAATAAGGTGTTAATAAACCCGTAATGGTTTAAAGTGGTGAGACTCCTTCAATGCTTTGCAAGTTATGGCACCACCCCAGTAGTTATTTATGATGCCTCCAGAAAGAACCAGTATGGTTATTAAAAAATGTTTTTAAATAACTTTTATCAGTGATATCTGACATAAGGATTTTCCCACTCTACCATTTCTTTTGTAGTTCTATTTTCATTTACTTTATTCAAGCAAACATTTTGAATTTCATTGAAATTGTCATCTACCCCCCATTTTTTTTGCTAAGAAATCTCCCCTTACTGTAGTTGTGAAAGATATGTGATCTCAGTCTCTTTTAATTTTTTTATGTACGTGTGTGTATGTTATCTTTTATATTTTGGTCACATATACATTTTGAGATTTTGTGTGTGTGTGTGTGTGTGTGTGTTACATGTTGTAACATGCTAGTCTAGGGCCATCTCCAAGTGTTTTGCCTTTTGTCTTGCTACTGGACTCCAACAACTCTGGAGAAGAGAGTGAAACTGATGACTTTGTGCCACTCTGCCTCACTTAAATCCAATTCATGCTTACCTGTAATGTTATTGTCATCTTTCAAAAGGAAGGATGAACAACAACTTCCAAAGCCACTAACCTATTTCTCTGCCCTCACGGAGTTTGCAATCTAATTGGGGAGACAATATGCAAACAAATATATACAAAGCAAGCTATATAGGGGAAAAATAAGAAATAATTAACAGAGGGAAAGTGCTGGAATTAAGTGAGGTTGGGGAAAACTTGCTGGGAGGTGGGATTTTAGTTGTGGCTTAAAGGAAGCCAGAGAGTTCAGTAGTCAGAGTGGAAGAGGGAGAACATTCCAGACAAGGACAGCCAGAGAGAATGCCTGGAACACAGAGATGGAGTGTCTTAGTCAGAAGGCCACTGGCAATGGATCGAAGAACACATGGCCAGGAGTGAGGTGTAAGAGGACTGGAAAGGTAGGAGGGGTCTGGATTTGAAGGACTTTGAATGCTTTGTGTTTTGAATATTTTGCATTTGTTCCTGGGGCAATAGGGAGCCACTGGAGTTTATTGATTGAGGGTGGGGGTGGAGGAGATGACATGATCAGACTCACATTTTAGGAAAATCATTTTAACAACTGAATAGAGAATGGATTGGAATGGGGAGAGACTTGAGGCAGGCAGAGCCACCAGCAGGCTTTTACAATAGACCAGGCATGAGGTGATGAGAGCTTGCACTTGGAGTGGTGGCAGTGTCAAAGGAGAGAAGAGGGCTTATTCAGGAGATGTTGTGAAAGTGCGATCGACAAGCCTTGGCAACATCTTGGATGTGGGGGATAAGAGACAACAAGTTCACTAAGTTTAATAAAGGTATTTTCTTTCTCCATTTTTAAGAATAAATTTTAAAGCATAGTCTTCTAGACCAGGCCTATCCAATGGTTCAGGTTCAGAATTGCACTGAAAGGAGGCACTTGTGACCATCCAACATTTAACAAAAATTAATCTTCCTGACGATACTGTGGGAATGGACATTCAGCAAAGACACAATACTGATTCACCTGAGTACAGCTTCTCTATCTCCACATCTGCCATGGCAGCTTATGGCTAAGATATCTGTGCCAAAGCCGAAGACCCTTTGCCTCCTCATCTGGCAGCACACGTACTCAGGCAACCAGATAATTATATTAATGGCTGTTAGTAGACCAATTAAATTCTACAGGACAGCTTTATTACCTTGTAAGAAAACACTAGCTCATGCTGTGCTCTCATGACACACAGGTACAAGGAGTTTATTCTAAAAGTCACTGACTAAAAATGTTGTGGTGGCAGGGGCCCCCTGGCCAGAAGTGGGGTAGGAAGTTTTGGAAGTGATGGAAGTGCCGGTAGGAATGGGCTAGGGAATCCGTTATCTTTTTAAGAACTATATTGTGACAGATTCTTTTACTTATCCTCTTCTTGTCGTTGGCGTTGTTTTCCTTTTTTATTATATTATAGCTATTATTTGCAATTTGTGGCTTGCATTGTTTGATGAAGTGAGGTAGATACTACATGGTCATCTAGGTGGCACAGTGGATAGAGCATTGGCCTTGGCATCAGGAAGACTCATCTTGAATACAAATCTAGCCTCAGATACTTATTAGTTTTGTGACCCTGGGCAAGTCACTTAACCCTGTTTGTCTCAATTCCCCAATGTAAAATGAGCTGGAGAAGGAAATGGCAAGCCACTCCATTATCTTTGCCAAGAAAACCCCAAATGGGATCACAGAGTTGGAAATGACTGAAACAATTGAACAACAAAGATATTACAGATCTTGTCATTCTCATTTTATAACCAAGAAGACTAGGACTCACATGAGGGTGTGACTTGTCCTTCCAGGGTCACACAGTAACTAAGTGTCAGGGATGCTATTTGAATCTAGATTTTCCTGACTCTAAGACCAGTACTTGAGCCACTAATAATCCAGAAGCGAGGCAAGTAGGACAGAAGTAGTGGGAGAGGAGAGGAAAAGAATGTGTATTAGGATTTACTGATGCAATCTACTTAAGATTCATGGGAATATTCGATTCAGCACACATTTATTTGGTAACTATAAGTCCCTGTGCCACATGCAGGTAATACAAAAATCAAACTGAAAACTGTCTCTGGCTCAAGGAGTGTCCACTCTACTTGTAAGAAACTGCAAGTACAAAGACAACTAAATATAGAGGAATGAATTACTTAATTTAAAAAATACTTAGTAGGTGCTTACCATGTTCCAAGCACTGTGCTAATATGCAAAACACATTACTAAAGAAATTTGTGTGATTGAGTTGAGGAGCTGGGGTGGCTGATGGGGAAATGCCAACAATTCAGGGGAACAGGAAAGTTTCCCGAAGGAGGTAGCCTTGAATAGAGCTAGGGATTCTAAGAGGAGGAAGTAGAGAAGGACGGTATTCCTGGCATGGAGGGGGAACAGCTTGTGCAAAGACACTAGTGTGGGCTGATAGAAAGGGAACAGCAAAAAGGTCGGTTTTACATGAGTGTTGAGTGAATGTGGGGTAGCTGGGTGGCATAGTGGAAAAAGTCCCAGGCCTGGAGTCAGGAAGACTTCAGTTCAGATCTGGCCTCAGACATTTCCTAGCTGATCCTGGGCAAATTATTTATCCTCTATCTGCCCCAGTTTCCTCATCTATAAGATGAGGACATTAAAAGCACCTACTCTCCCTCCTCCTTCCCAACACCCCCCCCCCCCAGGGTTGTTGTGAGGATCAAATGAGATAATAATTGTAAAGTGCTTAGCACAGTGCCTGGCATATGGTGAGCATTATATATGAATGTTAATTATTAATTAATAATACTCTTCTTGACTCCTTTTTGGGATTTTCTTGGCCGAGATGCTAGAGTGGTTCGCCATTTCCTTCTCCAGGCCATTTTACAGATGAGGAAACTGAGGCAAACAGGGTGAAGTGACCAGTCCAAGGTCACACAGCTAGTAAGTGTCTGAGGCTAGATTTTAACTCAGGAAGATGAGTCTTCCTCACTCCCGGCCCAGTACTCTATCTACCTCGCCACCTAACTGCCAGCTATTATCATTAGCTGTTATTAAATAAGTCTGATAAGATAGGTTGGGAATAGATTATGAAAGGTTTTAAATGCCCAATAGATGAGTTTGTGCTTTATTTTAAAGGCAGTAGGGAACCACTGGGGATTTTTTTTGAGAAGGCATATTACATGATCAGATAATAGCAATCCAAGAGCAACATGGTGGATGAATTAGAGAGGAGAGAGACCAGTTTGAAGGCTATTGCAGCAGCCCAGGCAATATGATAAGGCCCTGAACTAGGTAGGGGTGGTGGCTGTGTGACTGGAGACAAGATGGATGTGAGATATATTAGGGATATAGAGTCCAGTTCCTTACCTCCAACACTTTCCCTGGTTAAAGAAGGCAATGCAGAAGCTACAACAAGCCTTCATATTAACTCCTGTTTGCAAGTTCTTCTCTCCCCCAGAAGACTCAAAAACTACTTGGTATGAGAGGTGATCTGTTTCTGAGTCCAGCAAATATATAAATTCAAAGACGAGGAAGGATCTCCAAGGGGAGCTAAGATTCAGAGAGAGTTGACTTATAAACGTAAGCCTGGAAATGGGACCCTTGTCTATCTGTTGCATTGAGGGATCTGCCTTTGATTAGATGTTCTTCTTCTTCCCCACACCTGCTTCCTAAGCATGGACCCTATGAAGAAATATACATTTGACAGTTCTGGTTTATTGTTTCATGTCTTTGAGTTTGGAAATTCCTCCCCCACCTCTACTGTGGTATCTTTTGCTGTCCTTAACAGTGAGAGATAACTTGCTATTAATGTGAATAATGATAATGAATCATCATGCCTTGTGGGCTGACAATAGATTCATGCTGCCAACCTGACAAATCCCACCCCCTGTTTATGTTTTACAGGGAAGGCAAAAGCTCACAAACATAGTAATTAAGATCCAGGCCGGTTGCAACTTCTATGTTTCCTTCTAGCAAAAGGGAATTGAGGAAAGAGTATTAGTATAAATTGTTTATTTTCTCTTACTTTTCTACAGAGACAGAGTAACATAGCATTAAGAAGACAGAAACAAGCATTTATTGAGCACCTACTATATGCCAGGCCCTGCACAAAGTACTTTACAAATATTATCTCATTTTACCTTCATAACAAGCCTGGTAGGTAGATGCTATTATTATCCCCATTTTATTCATGAGGACATTGAGACAGACAGAAGTTAAGTTTTCCAGAGTCATACAACTAGTATCTGAAACCATATTTAAACTCAGGTCTTTCTGATGCCAGATCCTCAACTCTAGCCACTGAGCTACCTAAATGCCTCTTGAAATACCTAGGCCTATGTCCTAGGTCTAAAACACACTAGCTGTGTGATCAGTGATGAGTTACTTAACCTCTTTACGCCCTATAAATTCCCAAAGATTATAAATAATAGATGAGTTGCTCATCCATATCACTTGCGAGGAGGGGTTCATTTCCACACTGGGAGTTTCCTACATCACTGAAATCACAGGTCTAAAGCACCATTTGTATGATCTCTTTGGGATACAGCCCTAGAAGTGGTATCGCAGGGTCAAAGGGTGTGCACATTTTTATAGCCCTTCGGGCATAGCTCCAAATTGCTCTCCAAAATGGCTGAATTAGTTCACAACTCAACCAACAATGCATTAGTGTTCCAATTTTCCCACATCTTCTCCAGCATTTTCCTGTTTTGTCATGTTAGCCAATCTGACAAGTATGATGTGGTACCTAAGAGTTATTTTGATTTATATTTCTCTAATCAAGAGTGGTTTAGAGCATTTTTTCATATGACTATAGATATCTTTAACTTCTTCCTCTGTAAACTGCCGGTTCATATCCTTTGACCATTTATCAACTGGGGAATGACTTGAATTTTTGTAAATTTGACTCAGTTTCTATATATTTTAGAAATGAGGCCTTTATCAGAGACACTGGTTGTAAAAATTCTTTCCCAGTTTTCTTCTTCCCTCCTACTCTTGGTTGCATTGGCTTTGTTTGTACAAAACCTTTTCAATTTAATGTAATCCAAATTATCCATTTTGCATTTCATAATGTTCTCTATTTCTTGTTTGTCATAAATTCTTAAATTCTATATAAATGTGATAAGTAAACTATTCTTTGCTTTCCCAGATTGCTCATAGTATCAGACTTTATATCTAAATTGTGAACCCATTTTGACTTTATTTTGTTATATGGTGTAAGACATTAGTGTGTGCCCACTTTCTGCCATACTACTTTCCAATTTTCCCAGCAGTTTTTGACAAATAGCGAGTTGTTATCCCAGAAGCTGGAGTCTTTGGGTTTATCAAATACTAGATTACTATAGTCAATTGGTGCTGTGTCTTGCGTACCTAACCTATTCCACTGATCCACCACTGTATTTCATAGCCAATACCAAGTAGTTTTGATGATTTCTGCTTTATAATACAATTTAAGATCTGGTATGGTTAGACCACTTTCTCTAGCATTTCTTTTCATTAATTCCCTTGATATTCTGGACCTTTTGTCCTTCGAGATGAATTTTGTCATTTTTTCTAGCTCTATAAAATATTTTTGGTAGTTTGATAGAAAATATTATTAAAAGGATGGTTTGAAAGCATTTAAGAAGGAAAACTGATTATTAAAAACCAGCACAGCTTCATGTCAGATTAGTATTTCCCTTTTTGACAGGGTATTGGAGAAGAGGATTATGTAGATGTAATTGGTCTTCCTGGATATTGGCAAAGCATTTGACAAAATCTCTCATGTGATTCTTATAGATACCATGAAAAAAAATGTAGGCTAGAAAATAGTAGAGTTAGGAGAATTCAGAATTGGTCAAATTACTGACTGGACCAAGTAAGCCATCATTAATGTGTTGTTAGCATGAAGAGAGGTCTTTAGAGCAGTCTACCCAGGGAGATGTCTTGACTATATGCTGTGTCAAGACTGAAAAAGATCTCAACAGATTAGAACACATATGTTTATGTATATACACACATTTATACACTCATCTATGTGTATATACGTACATGTATATACATATATATGCCTATACAGTTATATACATGTGCATGAGTATATACACATGTCTATACACATCAATATGTTTGTATCTTAATTAACAACACCACTAATATGGAAATATGTTTTGCATGATTGCACATGTATAACCTATACAAAATTGCTTACCATTGCAGGGCAGAGGGAGGTGAAGGAGCAAATTTGGAATTCAAATTTTTTTAATGAATGTTTAAAATTGTAATTACATGTAGTTAGGAAAAATAAAATTTTATTTAAAATTGTACCAGGAAAAAATAAATTGGCTCTAAAGTTAACTGGACTAATTTTCCAAGTAATTAATGAAATTGACACATTTCATGTGATCATACACAATTCTTAACATCATTGTCTTAAGAACTTTTGAAGCAACAATACCTTGAAAATAAGGTAAAACTTGCTGAATCATGAAATCCTTCTTTTTAAAAAGTCCCTCAAAGTTCCTTTAAAAAAAAAAGAGCTAAAGAAGTGATCATTTCACTTTTTCTGTCTTGCAAATATCATAAATTGGTTCCTCTCTACATTTGAGTCAAGTGTCTTATAGTCATATTGTGATTTGAGACCCAAATAATTTTCCCTTCCAATTACATGGCAAACATTTAGATGGAGACTGAATACAATCCATCCCTGGGTTATGTGCTGAGAGTAAACAGGCACCATCTTGTAGTTCAGTTTTACCTTCAATTTGCTGGAAGTATGACCCCTTAAGGACATGGTTTTAGAGAATCAGGGCATTTTTCAAGATACCTAGCTCCTAGAATAGCCTTGAATAGTTTGTAAATTACAAAAAAAGAAAATATCCCAAAATCCCAGCTGGATAAATTTTGATACTTGCATTTACTTTTTTTTATAAAATCAAGAGACCAGGGAGAAAACAACTAAAGAATCTAACGAAGTTTAGCTGCCAAGAACATGTTGGAAATGCTGTTTTGAATGAATAAACAATGGTAATAACTATAATTACAATTACTCATACTCTATGATGACCCAAGGCAAAGGTGTGAAACATACTGCCTGGATACTGAGTAGAAAAACTAGATTAAAATGTAATTGAGAAATAACTAACAAAATATATAAAAATACATATAGAACATAGATAATGTTGATATGTAGTTTTCTAAGTCAATATGCGGCTGGCAGGTATCCTTATACAGAGTTTGGTGGTCCCATCTCTATTTGAGTTGATACCACTGCTCTAAGGTTTATAGGTATAACACTCTTACGGGTGGGGCCAGTGATAAAGGCCTCGTGGAGTTCAAATGACTCATTTAACTTCTGTGTTCAAGACTTTTGGCCAGTTGTTTACTCTGTGTCTCATAATTCTGGGCAGAATGTTTGTACTGACTTAAGAAGGATCCTTCTTAATAATTATTTTTAATAAAAGCTTAATAGAGGCTGACTCGTTGTCAATGAAAAGCATACTGGTAAGGGTTCATGTGTAACTATCGAGAAATTCTGGCCGTCAGAGTTACCTTTAGAGCCCAGAGAGTAGTAGTAGTTTCAGCCACCTTCTGGGTATCCAACCTGCAGGCTAAGTGCACATAGGGGAAGTAGCCCTAAGAGTGCTATATTATTTTAAAATATTATTTCAACTTCTAGACTAGGCCTAGTTGACATAAATGTAGGCATTGTTTAGCCAAAAAGGAAAGGTCAAAGATGGGTAGCTATCCTGCCTCATACACCTACTAGCTCTGTGACTTTCATGAAGCCTTTTAATTTCTGTTTTCTCACTAAAAAATTAGGGTGATATTAGCACCTATCTGGCCGGGTTGTTGTAAAGATTAAGCGAGATAAAAGCACTTTGTAATTCTTAAAAGTACTATATGAGACCTAGTCGCTGTTGTTATTTTTATTATTATGACTTACTTCTGTCTATCATCCAAAGGGTAAAGCGGCTCAGGCTCTGAGTTCCCTCTGGACGTCAGAACCGGTATTGCACCCAATTGTAACTCCCTTGCACGTACTCAACCAGGAGGAAACCTTTTAAGTAGATAATAATCTGATTGCTAATTCAGATATTACGTTTTGATTTATTCTAATACCCTTGTCTGGAATTTAATCTATGTGATGCCACCAATTAATCAATCAACAGGCATTTATTTAGTATCTACTATGTGCCAGGCACTAGGCTACAAAGTAAAAAAAGAAACATCCAGGCTCTCAGGAAGTTTACATTCTATCAGCAACAAGCCACAACTCTAAACCAATGCTCCTGATTGTATGTGATGTCACATATTTATGATGTGAAACAAGAATCTGTGAGACCTCAGGACTGGTCCTAGCTTTGCTCCTCCAAAACCAAGTTCAGGCAAGTTATTTAAACTCTGTCCCAGAAGGGGAAAAAAACGAAACAAAACAAAATCTATACTAGAACATGTCCCAAAAATCTTAGTGCAGTTTTAAGTTTTAATAATTTCAGAAATATAAATGTTATAAACTTTTTAAAAAAACATCATTTGGAAGTTCAGTTAAACTTTTGGATATTTGTTTACTTTTGTGAAATTTGAAAAATGAAATTTTAATTTAAATTTTAACAACATCAGGCACCTTGTTATTATACATTGAGTGTGCAATAGTTTTTGCATGACACTTTCTCAGACTGTTTGATGGTAAATGAGGCACCACCTCAATCACCTGATCTATTTCCATTAGACTTTTTCTTGCGGAATCATGTTTTTATATGCACATACAAACTTTATTCTTTGGATGCTCTTAAAGTTAGAATTACATATTTAATCTTTTCAGTCACTGAGCAGCAGCTGATGAAAGGTTTTATTAAAAATTAACTAGTGATATAAATTATGACAGTAGTTATATTGAATTATAAGAAACATATAAATATATCAAAATTACAAATAAACAGCCTTTTTAATGTTTTTTTTGTAAGTCTTTGGCATTTATACTTCTGAAGTTATTAAAAGATAAAACTGCACTAAGACTTTTGGGACACCTTGCATGGCTTTTGAGGTCTCTTCCAGCTCTAATAGATGATTCTTTGTAGAAGGCTACTCTTACATATATTGGCCATACAATGATGAAAAATGGCATTGATTCCTGCCAGAAGGTAGTATACAATCTAATGAGAGATCCAAAATGAACACAGAGAAGTATAACAGGCTGTGATAATTGCAGAGAAGTTAATTTGCCCTAAATAACTCCCCTTTCACAATAGTCTTCTATAAATAGAATGGCATGAATGAAATGCATATTGAAATGGGAGACAAAGAAGGATTAGTGAGGATACCTGAGTAAAAACTTTTTAAATAGTATTTTAGTATTTAAAAAAAAACCCAAGAATAGAAAAATAGGAAAAGCAGCCTTTGGAAACATTAAACGAGTATGTGGGTTTTTTTTTAATAGTTTTGGAAAATCAAAGAGATAAACACACATTTGAAAGCAGGAAACCTTAATACTGCAACTAGATGTCCTTTTTAAAAGTGACAAGAGAGCATTTCCTTGGTTGTTGATGAGAGTAAGATAGGAATAAGGAGAAATACTGGGGGATATGAAAAGGGATCAATATTCCTGTTGGCAGAAAAAAGATTGCCTAATTCTGGTAAGTTTCTTTCCAAGAAGACAGCCCCCAAAATTGAAAAGCATGAAAGAAACAGGTAATTTATTTTCGAGAAATAAGCTGCTAAATCTTGCTAATACCCAAAGGTAATTAGATTGTTTCAAGCTCCCTTCTTGCATGCTATCACTATTCCCTGAGCTAGTTTTTGCTCCCTTCCTAAAAGAAAAAAAAATATTATTAGAGAGAAATAAACATCATTTGTAACTGGATCCTCCTTTTCAACAGTTAGAAATGACTGGTGCTTTAAAGGTATAGATCATGGGTCTTGTATGGGGAGGGGTGTTAGGTGATGCCGGTTTTTTTTCTTCAGCTCAACCACTCACTGGCTTGTCAACACAAGATCAATATCAGAGAAGTGAAGTAGAGAAATGGGGAACATTTCTGGATAATGAAGGACAAAATAATAGTTCAGGCAATGCTGAGAGAAATGAAGTAGGCACTCAGGGGAATTGATTTGAGAGATAAAATGGGGAGTTCAGTTTTGTATATGCTGACTTTGAAGTGAGCAGGGAGCACCAAGTACAGATGTCTCCTAGTAATAAGAACTGGCATCTATTAAAGTACTTGAGGGTGTATGAAACACTTTGCATATGTAAGCCTTATTGAGTCTCTGGGCTCACTTCTTTGGCAGTTTGGGTCCCCAGGATAAGACTATTTACAGCTCTAACTCTTCTCAGGATTCTAGATAAACTTCTGAGGGGACTATGGGGATTCTAATACTGTTATTCCAGGGCCCTTTTCTGGTGGGTTTCCTCTCCCCCAGCCAATGTCTCACCATTATCAATGACCAATGATTTCTGCTCCAATATCATTTGCCAAAAGTATTAGTATCTACAGAGTATCACTTAATCAATTGATATCTTTTCAATATCATCGATAAGCAATCAATATCCATTAGCTTTTAGAGGATATTTACTGAGAAGATATAGCAAAAATAAAAGTACAAACACATACCCTGCACTGGGGCATACTCTCTCCTCTATCACCCTCATCCCAGGGGAAAATGGGCACAAACTAAAAGAAGTCATTATAAATATGCCTCCCAAGTTCACTTCTGGATGTAGTGCAGCCAATGGGTGAGTCATTCTCTTGCTGGCAGGATGTGCTGCCGGCTCGATCCATTGTTGGCCTGGGTCAGCAGGCTTCTCCTCAGCAATGGGCTGGCTTCTCACTTGTCCCAGCTATGCTGGTTATGACAGTCTCTGCCATGGACTTCAATGAGCCTCTGAATGTCTGTCCAACCATTGAAAGCTTACTTGGTTATTCTACCTGCAATATTTCTTCACCTAAGATAAGAAAAGAATAATGACAAGAAAAGAAGCAACAGTCCCAGGCATTCAGAGGTCACATGGACACCTGTGTCAGGAGATATGACAGCTAGGGTAGTTGTTTCTCCTCCCATCCAGAGGCTTATATAATGGTTCCTTTTTCTTATTTTCCTTCTCCTTACTTGAAGGGGGGAGGGGAGAGAGACAGAGACAGAGAGACAGAAACAGAGAAAGAGAGACAGAGAGACAGAAACAGAGAAAGAGAGACAGAGAGACAGAAACAGAGAAAGAGAGACAGAGAGACAGAAACAGAGAAAGAGAGACAGAGAGAGAGAGAGACATAACGACAGAGACAGAGATATGCACACAGAGAGAGATGGAGACAGCGAGAGAATATTTGGTTTCTTTTTAGGGGCCAATTAAAACACTTTTCTTCACCACTTAGAAAGTAGGCAGAAAATAGTCAAAGAATACTTGTTCTGAAATGGAGGACAGGGTCTTCCATTCCATACATACGTTTGGACCAAGTTCCCATTGTATTGGCAGCAGGCGGATCACACTGTGTAGTTCGACAGAGTTCCATTTATCAGTTCTCCAATATATAATCCTGTTTGAACCATTGAGACAGGTTCATATAACTTTGCAGATAAGGAAACTGTAGCTCAGAGAGATTAAGAGACTTGCTTGCTATTACAAAGCTAGTAAGTGTCAGAGATGACATTTGAATCCAGGCAGTTCTCTAAGGTTCTAAGATTCAAAGCAAGTGGGATCTATATGAAAAGAGGAAGAGATCCCTACACCATTGAAATAGCAGCTGCATTAAAAAAAATTAGTCAATCACTATATTAGAAAGAATTGTGTAACTGTTTTTAGAGAACCAGATTGTACAGTGGTTTGTTAGAGCATTGACCTTGGAGCCAATAACACTTGGCTTACATCCTGCCCTGAAACATAGTTTATGTGAACCTGGCAAATAATGTTTCTCTCTCAAAGCTCTGGGCCAGGGGTGGGGAACCTGCAGCCTTGAGGCTATATGTGTCCTTCTAGGTCCTCAAGTGAAGCCCTTTGACTGAATCCAAACTTCACAGAACAAATGCTCCAGGGGATTATGGAAGACTATACTTGCAGAGTTAAGTGCTGCCCTCTATTGGTAGGGGAAATTTCCTTTTTTGCAAGTTCCCTACAGCAATGAGATTCCAGGTCTAATCTCTTACTGCATGTGGGGTTTGTTTGGATGTCTTTCAGGGTAAGTCCTCTCTGTCAAAAACAAGCAATAGTAATTTTAAAAAGATTGTCTTTGGAGGAACAAGAAATCCAGTATGTGAAGGGAAATTATGAGAAAGGTTTTATAAAGAAGAAATAGCACTTCCAGACCTCAGCCAATACAGTAAAGCAGCAATCATCAAAACTATTTGGTACCATTTAAGAAATTTATTTTTAAAGTAGATCAACGGAACAGAAAAGACAAGGGAGAATCAGAAATAATGGAACTCAATAGGCCATTTTTCAAAATTACTTAGGAAAGAATTATTTAAGCAGCTGGGAAAACTAGAAAGTATTCAAGAAAACATTAGGCTTAGATAAACATTTTACATCACATTCTACAATAAATTTTAAAATGTATACATAATCTGAAAATTAACTATCTTATGATAAAAATAAGAGAAACAGATCTTACAATTTTCACTGCAATGAGTAGGAAATGAATTCTTAATCAAACAAGGGACAGAGGTGATGACAATACAAAATCTAGACCTTTAACTAAATAAATTATTTTTTAAATTTATTTTTAATATGTTTAGTTTTCAGCATTGATTTTCACATGCGTTTGCATTACAGATTTTCTCCCCATTTCCACCCCCCCACACACTCCAAGATGGTGTACACTCTGGTTGCCCTGTTCCCCAGTCTACCCTCCCCTATGTCCCCCATTCCCCTCCCATCCCCCTATCCCTTCCTTTCTTGTAGGGCAAGATAAATCTTTATGCCCCATTGCCTGTGCATCTTATTTTCTAGTTGCATGAAAAAAAAACTTTTTTACTTTTGAACATCTATTTTTTTAAAACCTTGAGTTCCAAATTCTCTCCCCTCTTCCCTTCCCATCCACCCTCCCTAAGAAGTCAAGCAATTCAACATGAGCCACATGCGTATCATTATGTATAACCCTTCCACAATACTCATG
>CM053626.1:219348771-219364259 GCA_028646595.1 Phalanger gymnotis | reverse complement strand
TCTTTCTTTCTTTCTTTCTTTCTTTCTTTCGTTCCCTAAACCTTAAATCCAGTTCACTCTGAAACTCATAGATTGGACCACAATAGGCCTCTGCCCAAGCTCCACTTAATGGTTGTATTTTGGGCCCTCAGTGAATGTCAGTGGTAAATGTTTCTCTTTGGAGGAGCAACCCTGAGGGTCTTCTCCTCCCAGATTGATTTTTCTTATTTTTTTTCTAATTAAAGGGGCCATCTCTTGACTCACTTCTTAAAGAGACCTATTCCCTGAATGGGTATCACCTCACTCTAAGTGAGTACATGTAAAGGCCTAAAAGGGCCAGGGGCTCCCATTTCATCCTGGGTCAACTCCAGTCATCCTGATGAATATCTGGTCACTGGATCCAGATGACTGGAGGAAAAAGTGAGGCTGGTGACCTCGCACAGCCCTCCCTCACTCAAATCAAAGTCAACTGTAAGTCATGTCATCATTTCCCTGATGTCATGGTCCTCTTGGAAAACAAAGGACAAACACAACAAATGATAACAATATAATTTTTTAAATGCTCTCACGTTTATCCCTGTCCCCCCTCCCCCAGAATGCTACATTCAATATCATCTTAACTATGAAAATTGAGACTTGGGGAGATTAGATAATTTGACTAGGGTCACATAGGCACTGAACGGCAAAACCTGGACCAGAATAACTAAGTCTCTAGACTACTAGGAGAATATGATTTTAAGAAACCTGAAAGCCATTTGTCTTGCTGTTTTTTCTTATTTCTTCCAATTCATCTAGCCCTTTCCCTGGATCAATGATTATCCCTGCTCATTTAAATTCTAAGATAGGTCCTTTGATTACACTAGCTGAAATTCACTCATATTTGTTTTTGGAAAATGTTTTTTTTTTTAGCAATTGAATAATAGGTTAAATCTCGAAGACAGCCTATAATTGCAGAGTGTTAGAAAAAAGTTTAAAATAAAATTATCAAGACACTTATTAGTTGTATGACTTTAGGTAAGTCACTCAATCTCTTATCTGTCTTGGTTTTCTCAGCAGTAAAATGAAGATGATAATAGTACCTACCTCCCAGGATTACTGTAAAAGTCAATGAGATTATATTTGTAAAGGATTTAGCACAGTGCCTAGTACATGGTAGTTGCTATATGCTATCATCATCATCTTCATTATTATCATTAGAACCTTATTAGCTAATAAGAATACTTCCAATATAAATTTAAACTGGGCAAATGATGTTATCAGTTAATCTTCACGGATCCCAAGATTTGGAGAGCAAGCTTTCTACAAAGTCTAGTTAGCCTTGCAGCCCAGTTAGCCTTGTAGGTATATGAAATATTAAATTTGAAATCTGATAGAGACTTTTTGAATCCTTTTCATTCTTTGAGTCACTTACTCTATATGACATCTTTCTTTTCAGCTGTACTGGTTCCTGAATTTTCTGATTTAGACAACTTTAAACCCTATTCAATAAGAATGAAGAGAAACATTAAAAATCATTGCAAAACAGAAGCCATACTTGCCCAGTAGTTTGAGATGAACTAAATAATAAGAGAAACAATAATTACTGCCCATAAGTAACTTGTTATAATGTATTTGTTAAGAAGAATTTCCATTCCACATGTGCATTTTCATCTTTGCCATCATCTCAAACATTCAGTCTATGTAATTCTAGGGTTTTTTAGAGTCTTTGGACTCCAAGTCTAGTGGGCAGAAGTTACTATGGGAATATTCAATTCCCAATTTCCCTAAAGCTGTATTGAAAGAATTTTTTCATTGCTATCAAAAATGTATTTTCTAGTAAGCCTTGGAACATAGGTCTGACTAATTGTTTTCAAATTGGCAAATTACCACAGGGCTTTGGATGATGGTAGAGAGGAGATAAGGTAGACATTTATCACATACCTCTGCTTCTAACATGTGCTGTATATAAATTATTCAACAGAAATAGTTAACTAATTCATTTTTTCAAAATCTTCAGGGAAGTGGGCTCTCTGCCCTCACAGAAGTATTGATAAAATGCATCATTAAGCAAAAGTAGAGAAATTCTCTTATTTTTTGTTGTTGTTAAGAAGGATATGATGAGTTACAGTCTAGAGAATTAAAAAATTTAAGAGTTTGTAATGATCTCTGTGGCCATCCAGTCTAGCCATACTTCAGAATTTCCTCTACAATATACCTCACAATTTGTTATCCAGCCTTTGCTTGAAAACGTCATGCGTGTGTGTGTGTGTGTGTGTGTGTGTGGTGGGGGGCCATGGGGGACTCACTACTTCCCAAGGCAGCCCATTCTATTCCCATGTAGCTCAAATATAATCATTAAGTAGTTTTTCTCTACATCAGACCTATTTTTGCTTTTCTTAAACTTCTAGCAATTGCTCCTAAATCTGTCCCCTGAGGCCAAGTAGAAGAAATTTAAATTCTGTTTCAAATGATAACCCTTCAACTATCTGAAGGCAGCTTTCTCATCACCCCCTGCAGTTTCTCTTTTCCAGGCTAAATATCTCAAGTTCTTTCAAGCAATTTTAATACAGTATGAACTCAAATGTCTTTTCTCTTCTAGCTGCTCTCCTCAGCATGCACTTCAGTTTATCAATGTCTTTTGTGAAACATACCCAGATGATCAAAATTCTCCAGATATGATCTGACCAGGACAGAATTTAGTAGTCCAATGAACTCCTAATTTCTTTATGTTATGCCTTTCAATGTAGACTAGTATTAGACTAGCTTTTTTGATTGCCATGTTGTGTTGTAAACTCATAACGACCTTGCAGTCAATCAAGCAATCAGTAAACATTTATTAAGCGCTTACAATGTGCCAGGCACTGTGTGCTAAGAGATGAGGATGCAAAAATAAGCAACAGATAGCCCCTGCCCTCAAGAAGTTTACAATCTAATGAGAAATCTTTATTTATTATTATTATTATTATTACTTTGCTGTTTAACCATAAAAACCTCAAAGAATTGGAAATTGGATGCCCATCAGTTGGTGAATGGCTGAACAAGCAGTAATATATGATCATGATGGCATACCACTGTGCTTGGTAAATGATGAGTTTGATGATCTTAGGAAAACATGAATAGATTTGCACAAAATAATGAAGAGTGAAATGAGCAGAACCAAGAGGACATTGTATACAGTAACAGCAATATTGTTTTAAGAACAATTTTAAGGGAATACTTCATTTTGTCTATTACAAATACCCAAATTAACTACAAAAGACATATGAAGGAAGTCACTATCTGAATCTAGAGAAAAAAACTGGTAAATAGAAGTATGTATAGAATGGTTTTAAATATAGATATATTTGTGTCTAATGGTAGCCACCTCTAGGTGGGAGGGGCAAGAAAAAAGGGAAAAAAAGAAGGTCACATGATAACTTTATTACATATTTAAAAGGAGTAGCAAGTTGTACATAATAGGCAGTTTCATGTACAATCATCTTTATTTTTTTTTCTGTTCTACTATGTTGTGGAAATGCTTGCTTTATTTCTTAAGTTCAGAATAAAAGAAATAAAAATCTTAAAAAAGAAATCTCTAGTGAGTAGTCCCTCTAATACCTCTAAGTTCAATCACCCACTTGAGCACCCTAAGAAACAGATAAAACAAAAACCATCACCCCAAGTCTACTGAGTGAGATAATTGAGGGAATTAGGACAGTAAGTGGTTAATTATGGGAATTAAGTGAACCACACTAATTTTGTCGTGTGATTCAATTCTGGGGCTAAGTTCCCTTCCTATTCACTTATGGGTCTAGTCCAAATTCTGTCTTGTGGGAAAATTTTTATTCAATTTGGGAACTAAGGAAAAAAATCTTACTGTATTGTTTGAACCCAGCCTTGTATAGCTTGGAAACTCAATGGCCTTTCTCTGCTACTTAGAAACCCTTAACCAAGGATTTAGGTTATGCTGACCAGAAACCTAGTCAGATCCAAAGATGGATGCAAGGAGTTTTCTCACAATTACTCATATGTCTTTTCTGAAAACTGGTCCCATACTGATCAATCATTTATTGTTTCCATGTTCCTTTGATTGTTCACAGATACTTGGGGTGAGTAAGACACCTCTTTCTGATTTCAGGGAAATGCAGCTGTTTACTCTCCCCCTCCCAACTTGAAAAATTTCTAATCTTTACTCCAATTAGAAATCAGATTGCCAAATTTTCTATTTTTTAATCAGTTGGCCTTATTTGATTGTTTTCAATGTGTGAAAGTCTGTTTTCCCTATATTCTGGCTCCAGCCCAAGCTGAGTAGGTCTGGTTCTGGTTTGTTGAGTGATTGGCATGCATTGTTTAATAGATTTAAATTCTCAGAAGGCCAGACCTTTGTTTCCTCAGTCATCTCATCTTTCACCTGCCATGTGGCCCATGACCAAGCAAAGGTTCTCACCTCCAAAGTTCAAGAATTTCCCTTAGTTTTCACCACTAATGTTCAACCAGGTCTGAGTCCTGCCTATATGCTTAATATAAAGAAAGGATCCTCAGCACCACCCTCCCCACCACCAGCCTGCATCATAGTGCTTCGTTCAGAACAGATCAGTTGACTCTTACTGGAGTGACAGTCCAAGTCCTTCAGAAAATCCTCTGCTCTTCTTCCCCTTCTCAACACCTTTGACTGTTAAGCCCTCTGCTTATTACACCTATTTTTGCTTACACTATTCCTCCAATTTCCCCACTGAGCTGTACTCAATAAAGAACTATAACCACTAACAGAGATGTGCTGATGTGATGCATCTCTCATGCATCAAGTCTTAAATCAGAGACACCACATCTCACCCATTTTGTATTGGTAAAATTATTTTTTCAACCATGTACCGTCATTAAATTCTACCTTATTTGACTCAGCCCAATATTCTAGCCTGTCAGGATCTGTTTGAATTCTGCCTTGTCTTAGCTATCCATTCATTCCAGCTTTGAGTCATCTACAAATGAGTCATCCACAAGCATTCCATCTTTTCTAAGTTATTGACAAAAATGTTAAACACCACAGGGCCAAGTATTGATGCTTCAACTTCCGCATTAGACATCTCCTGCTAAGCTGACATGGAATCATTAATAACTACTCTTTAGGTTAAGCCATTTGACTACTTCCAAATCTCTTTAACTATCTTACTCTCTAGCCCATATCTGTTCAGTTTTCCTACTATAGCATGTTTAACTAAAGTTGAGGTATAAGGAGTTTGATCTGGTCCTCAATCTCAGAACCAGAGAATCTACACAGGCTTTTAGGGTTCTAGAATCCTCTGTGCTGCCCACACTGTTAGGTACCAGTCACTAGCATCCCAGTTCTGTTTAACCACTTACCATCAGTTAACCTTTAGAAACGGACATTTATTTCAAAGATATAGCAAAACAAACACAAATACTCACCCCTCTGAACACCTCAGGGACACAATTTTAGCTTAGTTCCTACATAAGATTGGTGCCATGTCCAGATGCAGCATGACTAAATGAGTGCCCATCTTAGTTGCTCTGTTTTAGGTCCAGAAATCTACTCCTTGCTCTTCTGGGTGCCTGATATTTTCTAGGCTGCAAAAACCATGCTCTAGAATTTTAGGATTCTGGCATAGCCTCCTGAACTTTCATCTTGACCTAGAGCTCTGGAATTTAGCTATAATATTCCTGGGAATTTTCATTTTAGGATCTCTTTCAGGAGGTGATTGGTGAATTCTTTCAATTTCTATTTTACCCCCTGGTTCTAAGATATCAGGGCAGTTTTCCTTTGAAATTTGATTCTCTCTCTTTCTCTCTCTCTCTCTTTCTCTCTTTCTCTCTCTCTCAGATTTCAGGTGCTTTAGAATTCTTAAATTACTTCTCCTCAATTCATTTTCTAGGTCAGTTATTTCTACTATGAGATAGTTCACATTTCTTCTATTTTTCATTCTTTTGAGCTTGTTTCATTATTTCTTGATATTTTATGGAGTCATTAGCTTCCATTTGTCCAATTCTAATTGTTAAGGAATTGTTTTCTTTAGTGCAGTTTTGTACTTCTTTAAGCATTTGGCCAATTCTTTTTTTTTAAGGAGTTTTCTTCAGTCAAGTTTTGTACCTCTTTTACCATTTGACTGATTCTGTTTTTAAGGTGTAATTTTCTTCTGTATATTTGGTGCCTCTTTTACCTGTTAATTCTCTTTTCATAATTTTCTTGTATTGCTCTCATTTCTTTTCCTAATTTCTCTTCTAATGCTCTTATTTGATGTTTAAAATATATATATATATTCTTATATATATATAACATTATATATATTATAATATATATATTCTTAGTTCTTTCTTTACTACTGCCAATAATTCTTGTTTGCCTTGTATACAATCTGCACTTTTCTTTAAGGCTTTCCTTGCAATTGTTTTGATACAATTTCCTCTCTGAGTTTGTGTCTTAACCTTCCCTGTTACCATAGTACCTTTTTACAGCCAGGTTCTTTTATGTTACTGCTGTTTGCTCATTTTTTCCAGTCTATTTCTTTACTTTGAACTTTAGGCTTTGCTCACCGGGGGTAAGAGAGGGGATACTATCCCAAGCTTCAGGCTTTTTCTTGCTATTGTTTTCATCATGGTTCTGGGGGTCCATAAGTTTTCAGTGCTTCCAAGGTGACACGATATGGGGATAGGTGTGGTCACTGGTCTCCTGGTCTGTGATCTGGTCCTTACTAAGGAACGGCCCTTGCTCCCTTGTAGTTGAAAACATTAGTTCTCTTCTCTGCCATGGAACTGTGACTAGTTGCCAAATAAGGTCTGGTCCTGTGCCCAGTACTAGTACATGGGGTTCCTATAAGTCTCCTTCTGACCAGTTTTCCAATCCCTTCACAATCTCTGTTCTGAGAGCTCCTCAAGCTGCTGCTGTTGCTGTTGCCATAGCTACAAAGTCTCACAGGTGTTATTGCCTCAGCATGTGCTCTAGGCCAGCCCCTGTCAAAATGTCTCAGACCCTTGGGATCTCCTAAGTTGTCTTGAACTGGGAAAAATGTCTCATTCCAATCTTTTCTTGGGTGGGCTTCTCCAAAATTAGATTTGAGGCATCATTTTAAAGTTATTTGGAGGGGAGTATTAAGAGAGCTTGGTTATAATTCTCCCTCTATTCAAAACTAACAAGACCAGGGGCTCTGATCCTTCACCTCAAACAGAAAAGAATAAGCACAAAGGCCAAGAATCAAGATTTATTTAACAGAGCCACATGCTATAGAGGAGTAGAAGTTCCCAAGGCCTCTCCTATAAGGCTCAGAGCATTGTTTTTCATCTGACACTATGAATGATGGCGTGAATAATATCTCCTGAGTGCAGCTGAAGAGAATGAGGAAACACGCCTAGACTAAAACTGACTCAAAATTTTGGAAGATGTTCCTAGGTCTGGCTAAAAGCAATTGAAAAAGTCTCTTCCTAACCATGTGGTTTGTAGACTAAGAAGTTACAGAATGTTTCAATAAGCTCCAATGGTGTCTCCAAGGCCCTTTCATTCCATGTTATCATGATTCCCCCAGAAGCAGGCTCTTCATCCTCTCTATTAAGGGAAGTTGCATTTGCTGAGGAAGATGAAGTACTTTTCATATGCACCAAAGCCCCTGTTACAAAGGTAAACTACTTCTATAATATTCTTTTGGCCCATGTGCTGTATAACCCTAGTGATAAAAAATGAAGCTAGTTTGAAATAAATGCTTGATGGAACCATTCTGGCCCTTCATGATCACTGCTTGCTTTTGCTTTTCTAAATTTTCACTAATCATCCTTTTATTAATACATCTATAATTTTTCCAGAAATCAAAGTCAATCCCATTGGCCTATAGTTTGCAAATTCCATTTTCTTCTCTCTTTTGAAAGATTTGGTCATCCTTAATAATGTGATAGCATTCATTCTCCACAATCTTTTCCAACTGTCCAAGTGTCTCTGCAATCATATGAATGAGTGAATGAAAAAATAAAAAAGCATTTACTGTGTGCTATCCACTGAGATAGTACTGTGTGCTGAGTATCTGAATACATTAAAAACAGCGGTAACTATCCCAGAAGAGTTTATATTCTATGAGGGGAAGATATGGGACATATAGGGGAGATGTAGCTAGAGAGGAGAGTTATGGTTATGGATGTTCACATGATTCCAGTAGGATCAAAGGACAGTTGATTAATGTGTTCTTTCCAAGAATGGTAATGTGGATTTGATTAGTGGATAATTAGTTCCCAGAACTAAAAGTAGGAAAGAAGGGGTGTGTGTGTGTGTGTGTGTGTGTGTGTGTGTGTGTGTGTGTGTGTGTGTAGGGGTGAGGTACGAGGATAGCAATATGGTGTGAAGATAGCTAGAGAGCAACAGAACATGATCGTTCTTGGCTAAACTAGTTATGATGAGCACTTACCAATCAAAAGCCCCCAATAGGGTGTGCTAAATTGGCGGTAGAGACTAGAGAGGTAGAGCATGGCATGAAGATGGCCAAAGAGAACAGTAGCATGGTAGCTCTGGACCAGGCTACTTAAGTTAAATGCTCACCAAATCAGGGATAAAGAGAGATTTACATATAAAGAAATTAAGACCAAGGGTGGTTAAATGACTTTATTCAATATTATGTAGATAGGAAACATCAAAAGCAGGATTTAAATTTAGGTACACTGACTCCAAAGGCAATGCTTTTCCTGCTCTGACACACTACCTCCTAGATTATTTCTATTCATAATGATATCTTTTCACTGGACCTCTGTGCTGGATAGGAGCCAATATTACTCTAAAAAAATCAAAGGCATGAATATCACATTCAAACTTTAACTTTTTGAGTGGTGGAACTAAAATAATAATCAGTAACACATCAGTGATAAATAAAGTGTGGTCCATAACTCCATGGCTGTTTTTACAGAGGGGCTATGGCATGATCGAAAGAATAAAAACATAAGGGTCAGGAGCTTTGGCTTCTAGTACCATCACTAGCTAGCTAGGTAACTTGAAGGAAACCATTTCACTTCTTTGGGTTGTTTTCTCATCTGTAAAATGAGAGTTATCTCACTAGGCCTTAATGAAAAAAAAATTATTCTCAATAAGCCATTGGGGTTCAATGAGAAAAGGCAGAAAACTTGAATTCCAATCCTGGTTCTGCCACATTAAAACTGTACTGTGTAACTGTGGACGAATCATTTAGCTTTTTTTTTTTTTGCAGTGGGGAAGGCAGGGCAATTGGGGTTAAGTGACTTGCCCAAGTAAACACAGCTAGTAAATGTGTCAAGTATCTGAGGCTGGATTTGAACTCAGGTACTCCTGACTCCAGGGCCAGTGCTCTACTCACTGCACCATCTAGCTGCCCCTCATTTAACTTCTTAAAGCCTCAGTTTCTCTCACCTTTAAAGTGATAAAAATTCTTGGGACTTACTACCACACAGAGTTATTATAATAGTCAAATGTAACATTGTTTTAGAAAGTGCTTTGAAGACATAAAGTGTTATACAAATGCTAGTTTTTCCATACTTTAATGGATGCCCTGCAAGCTCATTCCATGTGTAGACTCTTTGAAGTGGTACAAATCATAATCCATCCAGATCTTCTCATTCTGGGCAACTCTTGTCTACATCTTTTTCTAAACCTTGTACAGAAGAGGGTTTCTTGCAGATCTCTTAATATTGTGTGGCTGCCAGGGCATCGTGTTGGTTGACCATTTGTTATTTCTTGCTCTCATTCCATGACTAACCCATTTCCCTTTCCAATCACACATGTTTGATACATCTCTTGTGCACCACTTCATGTCCATATCTCATTGTTCCTAGTATGTTGCAGCCTATTCGTGCCCACTGTAATCTCTCCATTGCCTGCTATTTTGATTCCTCCAAGACTCTGATCTTCCATGTCTCACAGACTTAGAGCACTACCAAAACACTGTTAATAAAAAGATTAGGGTTTTATTTTGGGAGTCTTTTCAAGCACTGCCTAGTCCTCCCAAAGATAATCAAGATCAATCCCTTCCTCTTTTCTATTTCTGTGACCATTTCGTTTTCCATTTTTCATAGCAGCCTAAGATATTAAAACTGAGAGGGACCTTTACAGTCAATCTTGTCCCACTCCTTCATTTTATAGATAAAGAAACTCAGGCCTGTAGATATCAAAAGACTTGCCCAAGGTCACACAGTTAGAACATGACAGAGGTGGGGTTGAACACAGATCTTCTGATTCCAAAATCCTTTGCACAATTCTTTCCACTCTATCTTTCTGTTTCACCCTATGATGAACCAGTTCTGTGGGTTATCAGTTAAATATTGGAGCTTTGACAAATAGGCCTTTCCTTCACAGACATCTGTTTATTTTCCCACCAGACTCTCATCATTTTGGATTTCTTTGATTTCTCTACCATGCTTCTTACCAGGTGTCTTCACCACCCCCCCCATGCTCCCCACCCCGCCCCGCCCTGCCACTTTTCCATTCTCTTTTTTGCATTGTCTTCCCTCATTATAATGTAAGTTCCATGAGGGCAAGGATTATCTTTGTTTTTCATATTTTTATCCCTTGCACTTAGTATGGCTCCTGACAATAGTAAGTGTTTAATAAATGTTTATCGATTATTAACTATTCTTAATCCACCTGATTTTTAATTCACAAACAGACTGAATTCTTTTGAGTAATTTTGGATCTAGCAAAGGATGCTCCTCAGTGTCCCGGGGCATGAGGCAATCAACAGAACATGTTTCACAAATAGGAGTAAATGTCATTTATTACAAAATGAAATTTTAAACATGAAAGTCATTTTAAAAGTTTAAAAATATGTACATATATACACATATGTAAGATATTAGTTTCTTTTGAACGTGGACTCCCTGTAGAATGTGTGACTATAAGCTAAGTGTCTTCGTCTTCGTATTCCCCTTTGTTCATCCTCTCCTCTCTATCTGTGTCCTCTCTGGACCTTTCTTTTCTCTATCTAGGGGACAATGTTCTTGTTCTTAAACATATAGACAATAATAATTATTGGTGGAGCAGTTAGCAAACTCATTTAGTCAATCATGCTTGTGTTGATATTTCTCAATATCAACAGATTTGATGACCATTCCCACCAAGGCTATAGCTGAATAATATATACATATATATATATATGTATGTATGTATGTATGTATGTATACATACATATATCTGAGGAAAAGGCTGGGAGGAAGAGAGGAAAGACGGCATCAGGGATAAAGGGATGAAAGATTTCAACACCCTTGATAGAGTGAGCCCCAAATAAGGACATATCTGCTATGTTAGTGCTGTTGGAATGTCAGCTTGACCTTTATTACACTGGTAATGTATTATTTTTGAGGCTCCTGCTTTGTTTCCTTAGCTATATATTTGGGGGTTGGAAGAGGAGAGAGAAGGTGTCAAGGTATAAAAGGGATAAGGAGAGGGAAAGTTTCAGGACTCATCATATGGCTTGCTCCTAATAAGAACAAATTAAATAAACCATAAATTTGAAAACACAAGTACCATAATTGGGCAAAAGGTACAATTTTGTAATTTGCTATTGTTGATGTACATTAAGAGAGACCCACGTAGCCCATCCAATAAGCAACCATTTACCTCTTCTAGCTGCATTTTTCATCAAATACAAAATCAAATTTCCCTTTGGAAACATTACTTAATACTTCTGGGAAATTTGTGTCTATATAAACAATATAGATTTTTATGAATTGTAAAGACCGTAATTTACATTTTGCCAATGTGTGATGCTTCATAAATGGATTTAAATAGTTAAGCAGTTAAGCACAACAACAGATGTGAGAGAATGCCTAATGATCCTGAGCATTTGGATCAGGGATTCTAACTGCTCCTCTTACAGTATTAAAAATGTTTTTAATTAAGAACAGAGACCAGGTGACACAGTTTAAAATCTGCAAAGAATGAAACTGGCAATTTACTCAATACTTACAGACAAGTAAAGGAAAATATTATCTTGTTTCTTGGAAGGAGAGGAGACCACTGAATTTGCCATTTGCAGGATAGGAGAATTCTCATTTAAGAAACTAGGAGTACTATAATAGCCTTGTAGCTAGTTTCCACATGTCACCACTGCTAAAGTAATGAACAGGTTTGACTGCCCCCTGCCTAAAAATCTCTAGTGACTCCCTCAAACTTCCAGGTTAAAATATAAACTCCTTAGCCTAACACTTAAGACCCTCTATAATTTGACTTTCATCTCCCTTTCCAGATATAATTAATACTATTCTCCTTCCAAAAACTATGTTCTACCTCTAGACTACTAGCCATTCCCTGAATTCAGGACTCAGTTTCCTCCCTCTGCGCAATTGTTTGAAATCACACCTTCCTTACTGTTGTGTCTCAGAGCAAATGGAGAAAACAGCATGCTTTAGTGACTTACATATGAAGAACTGAAGAACATTTAGGTGAATAGCTAGGGAAATATTTACACCAGAACTGTTCTTTGATTATGAGACAAATGCAATTTACCCTATTAGAGAGAAGATGAAAACTTGGTTTCTAACCATTTTTTAAGGTGGCATCATTTGTCAAGATGATGTAGCTACTGAACCAAGAGAAAATAAAGGAAAGGGAGAGAAGTTAAAAAAATAATTAGAACTGTATCAAAGACCATGATTTTCTCTGTTGTTGCTTGTCACTGGGAAGATTAATTGGCCTGAGAATCAGAATGAGGAGGAGGAGGAGGAGGAGGAGGAGAAACAACAATGTCCTCTGCTCTGCATTATAACTCCCTCCCTTTGGTGAGCCAGTGCAATTCTACACTGCTCTCTACACTTAAGTCCGTTGCCTTCTTATCCTGTTGGTCACTGATCATACCTTAAATTCTAACCTTTAATTGCTCCTGACATTCACTGTCTTCATTATTATTCACACGCTACCTAATGGAGCTGGTGAAAAGCACATAACCCTAATTACTATGTCCACTATATAATCTCAGCTGGCCCTTTACTGCAGCAAGACAATCCTTTTACACTTCCCTAGTCAGTTCACTATTTGCATTAACCTATGCATCTTTTCAAACTTTTTCATTCCCCCTAAAGCCTCTTATAGGTCACTCTCCTTCCACCCTTTTCAGCTGAGGACTTTGTCTCATATTTCACAGGAAAAAACTGAGGCTATTTGCAGAAATCAATCACTTCTCCCTCTTCATCTCACATCACTGAGACATTTTCCTAGACTCTCTCTCCTTAAAAAAACAAACCTCACACTTCTAGGCTACTCACTTCCTTTTTATTTCCATTCTTCTTTAACCAAGCAATAATTCAATATAAGCAAGATGAGAATTGCCCAACTGCTCTAAATCGTCATTTCCTCTTTGAGATGAGACTGACACATATCCATGGTTAATCTAGCCCTCAAGTGATGGGATTGGGGAAAGGAGCACTGTGGAAGGGGTCATGTTTAAGTGGGGCTGAAGAGGTCAATTTTAAACAAGAAACTAGGCCAGATTGGGATTTAGGTGTGTTCAGAGAACTGGGGATTAGATAAACGTGATTGAGAGGCAGGAAGTCAGTATCAGACGAGGAATTCAAAAGGAGGAGAGTTCCAAGGAACTTGTTATATGACTCAATCTCACTACCCATGGTTTTGTTCTTTTGATTGTGATTGAATTTGCCACTCCACCAATTGCTGAGATGGTCATGAATAGAGTTTCCCAAGCCTCCTGACTCAATCGCACAATCAGGTTTATATAACAGTAACCTGGGTCTCTTCAGAGCCCATTGATTCAATAAAGAAATAGATGTAACTACTTTCAGATGAGTAGAATAATGCTTTTGCAGAGGAAGCACAGAGGGTTGTGGGGAAATCACCTCTGTGCTTTTTTATAACTATCACTTTATGCTCTATATATCTTGTTTCCTCCTTTAGAATGCAAACTCCTTGATGGCAGACAGAGACTTATCTCTTTTTGTATTTGTATTCCCAGCTTATAGTTCCCTTCCAGAGACTCTACAATGTTCTGGGGCTTGATGTAATCTGTACAATGTGATCCTCAAACAGGAGCGTCAGGAGGACCTCACCATCCACAGGGAATCCCTCTTCAACTTGGACTCAGTGGTCAAAATCTTGGGTGAGCGAACAGGTCCCATCATGTGCCTCAGAGAGTCAATGAACAAGGATATTTCTATTGTTATATCTTCCAGGGAATCTCGAATGATTTTTTTATATGAATAGGAGACATCTTATTGCGAGTCAAAAATCTCACTAAGGAATTGTATGATAGGAAGAGAAAATGGACTGTTTATATAACACAGGCATAGAATGACAGGAGAACAGCTGGTGTATCACTAGTATCCATATAACATCAGGAGAAAGTGGAAAAGGTTTCCAGGATATCTGGTGGACAGTCGGTAGTCACTTATGAAAGCTCTTAGACAATAATGCCATAGGATGGGCAGGCAGGGTTGTATGTGATCTGCATCACTGAGGGGAACTTCCAAATGGACAAGATCACAGATACATTTGAACAATTCTATCACTTAACACAGTGCCTGGCACATAAGTGCTTAATGAATATTTTTTCATTCTTCCTTTTGTCCTTTTCTAGCCTCAGACATATCTTCACTGTGTGATCCTGGGCAAGTTACTTAACCTGTTGTGCTCAGTTTCTTCAAAAGTAAAATGGGGGTTGTTATAGCATCTAGCTCACAAGGTTGTTGTAAGGATAAAATGCAATAAAACCTGGAAGCATTTAGCACAGTGTGTGGTACATAGTGTATGGCACAGAAAAGGCTCTTTATAAATGCCTCTTCTCTGGAAAGCAGGAACTAGTGTGAACTCCCCACCAAGTCTCTCCAAAAACCTATAAAAAATGGCTCTGAACCAATTCTAGAACTGCAGAACCCACAAAATAGCATAAGGAAGCAGGGCTCTAGTCCAGGACAGCCTGGATGGTCTCTGGGTGAGGTCTATCGCGCACAGAGCTGGGAGGGGACAGGAGCGGAGCTGAGTGGAGCAGAGCCCAGTGTGGGCAGCACGGACCAACCAGACCAGGAGCTGGGCGGAGCGTGCCCTAGTGCCCTGAATCAGTGAGCTGTGGCAGTTACCAGACTTCTCAATCCACAAACACCAAGGACAACAGAGTAGGTTAGTGGGAGAAGCTGCTGGGGACTGGGATAGAGTTTGCTGTTCGGCCACTGCCCCGGGGGTAGCACAGGTGGGGCAGCTACAGAACTACAGCTGCAGTTGCTTCTGGCCCCAGGCCCACCTGGTGGGAGGAATTAAATGGCTGATCAGAGCAGGAGTGAAAAGCCTGCTGAAGATCTAAGTCCAGTCCAGGTTGGGGGTTCTTGGGGATGGAGGAGTGCTGGTATGGCAGAGCTGGTGCATCCACCCCAGGCTTGGAAAATAGAATTCTTTAGTCTACAAGCAGTCATACCCCACTGAAAAACTCAAGGGTCAAGTGAGTTGGCTGGGAACATGGCCAGGCAGTGAAAACTCACCCAGATTCGGTCTCAAACTCTGGAATCCTTCTTTGGTGACAAAGAAGAGCAAAACACACAGCTAGAAGAAGTCAACAAAGTCAAAGAACCTACAACAAAAGCCTCCAAGAAAAACA
>CM053626.1:219331055-219348271 GCA_028646595.1 Phalanger gymnotis | reverse complement strand
GGATGATAGAAGGGAGGGCAGATGGGGGTGGAGGTAATCAAAAACAAACACTTTCAAAAAGGGACAGGGTCAAGGGAGAAAATTCAATAAAGGGGGATAGGTTAGGAAGAAGCAAAATATAGTTAGTCTTTCACAACATGAGTGTTGTGGAAGGGTTATACATAATGATATGCATGTGGCCCATGTTGAATTGCTTGACTTCTTAGGGAGGGTGGGTGGGAAGGGAAGAGGGCAGAGAATTTGGAACTCAAGGTTTTAAAAAATAGATGTTCAAAAACAAAAACAAAAAAGTTTTTGCATCAACTAGAAAATAAGATACACAGGCAACGGGGCATAGAAATTTATCTTTCCCTGCAAGAAAGAAAGGGAAAAGGGGATGGGAGGGGAATGGGGTGACAGAAGGAAGGGCTGACTGGGGAACAGGACAACCAGAATATACACCATCTTGGAGTGGGGGGAGGGTAGAAATGGGGAGAAAATTTGTAATTCAAACTCCTGTGAAAATCAACGCTGAAAAGTAAATATATTAAATTAAAAAAAAAGATAAATTCCTCTTCTCTTTCCCTTCGTTCATTCTTTCTTTATTCCCAGACCAGTTATTCCTGGAAGGTGTTCTTATAGAGAGTGATTTTTCCCTAATTACAGCCTCTTAAGGAAACAAGATTGAATGTTTCAAACGAGGATTTATAGTTTCTACTCCCTCTAGAGTATGCAACATCATAGACATCTTGAAACTTTTCCCAGATTTTCCCACACCTCTTTTATGCCTTTCTTCTCCTCACTGAATTTCTGCAGAACAGAAAAGACTCCCAGATAACCATTCATGATGATATACTACTTTGTCTCTTACTTGAGTTAATACCACATCTCCTATCATTTTTTGCCCTTTCTGCTTAACTTAATGACAACTCACATTTGTATAGCATTTCAATGTTTTCAAAGCTCTTTAGTTACAACTGTGAGAAGAGACAAGTAATTTCACTGGACCAAATATATAAGGAAATCTGTAACGCAGGCAACACAATGTAAAAGATATCCATGGATCTTTTGTCTCAGAAAGGAAAAGATTCCAAAAGAATGGGAAAATGTCAGATGCTATTAATACCAAGAAACCCACGTGACTACTTTCTCATCTTTAAAAAAATCTTTACAAGAAAAATATATTAACTTACAAAATCCATGATGAAAATATGAGAGCGAAATAGGAAGCTTTCACTAACAATTGTCTACTACTTAGACATTCCGCTTTTTCTTTTTATTGATTTTTATGACATAGGCATTACCCCCACCTTCACAGAACTCTCACTTGGAATAAAGAAAAATAGTTAAGCAAAATTAGGCCAAAAGCTTATATTTACAGAGTATTACACTTTCTTCACCTGTTGTCTCTCACCTCTGCACCAAGAAGAGAAAAGTTTATTTCATTATTTCTTCTCTTGGACCTCTGATATTTACTGCCTGATTGACCTTGGGAAAGTCATTTAATCTGGGCCTCAGTTTCTTCATAAGGAAAATGTGAAGGTTGAATTAGATGGCCTCTGGGACCCCTTCCACTCTAGGTGTATAATGAGACCATTTTTTCTTATTCCGTGATTCACATTGGAAGCAGATCACATCTTCATAGTCAAACAACCAAGACAGGAGAGAATGAAAGATTCCCTCGTGTTTGTTGTTCATTAACAACAATGAGGCATTGGCTCAGTAAGGCAGCCTTAGAAGTCCTCTTCTGTGCATATGTAAAGATTACACAATAGGCTTTGATCTATGCAATCATTAGGTAATTTTATTCAATGATTTTCTGACTTTCAATATGAAACAAGGCAGAAAACAGAGATGTGTGCTTTCCAAGCTTATTTGCCACTGTTGCGAAATTCAAATGTAAGAACAATTCCCATAGATGGTCAGGGTCTTGGAGACAGCTAGATGGCCCAATGGGTAGGGTGCTGGCTCTGGAATCAGGAAGACCTGAGTTCAAATTCTACCTCAAACATTTACTAGGCAAATCACTTCACATCTCTTAATCTCAGTTTCTGCATCTGTAAAATGAATATAATAAGACAAAGAATTGGAAATCAAGGGGATGCCCATCAGTTGGGGAATGGCTAAATGAATTGTGGAATATGAATGTAATGGAATACTATTGTGCTATAAGAAATGAGGAGCAGATGGACTTCATAAGAACCTGGAGAAACTTATATGATCTGATGATGAAGGGAGCAAAACCCAGAAAACATTGTACACAACCACAGACACATTGCTTCTGTGATGACTAATCTTGATAGACTTGGTTCTTCTCAACAATGCAGGGTTCTAAGCCAGTTCCAAAAGAGTCATGATGGAAAAGGCTATCCACATCCAGAGAAAGAATTATGGAGCCTGAATGAAGATTGAAGCAAACTATTTGCTCTCTCTTTTTTTATTATTTGATTCGATTTGATTCTTGGTTCTGTTTCATCTTTCTCATGGTTCATTTCATTGGTTATATTTCTTCTTTACAACTTGATTATTGGGAAAATAAGTTTAATGTGAATCTATATCAGATCACATGCTGTCTTGGGGGGGAGAAAATTTGGAACTCAAAAACTTGTGGAACTAAGTGTTGTAAACTTAAAAAAATAAAATAATTAATTAGCTTAAAAAAACAAAAACAAAATAAAAGATGAGGACAAAGCCTCCAAAGTAATGTGAAAAAATGAATATGATAATAAGACCACCTAACTCACAAGGTTATTGTGAGAATTAAGTAATATTTGTGAAGTACTGCAAACCTTAAGGTGCTCTATTTATTTAGATCATGTTCACGGATGGCATTTTGTTGATTGCATTAAGCACCAAAACACTGAAGCACCTCTTCCATGAAATACTTGGCCATTTAAGAGAGTTCAGTCTAGTAATATATACAGGTATAATTAAGTAGTTGAAGAATGCTTTTTGCCCAGATTATGCTATATGGTTGAATGGACAGCCCATTGGATTACTCCTCTTATTACACACATGCATGTATACGTGCATATACATATATATGTGTGTGGGTGTATGTGTGTGTCTTGGACAGACACCTCGGATGGGTAATAAGCTGAGACCAGAATTGAATAGAAGAAGAGTAGGCTAGATAGAGTGTTGGACTTGGAATGAGAAGGTTAATAACTGAGCTTAATAAATGCTTATTAACTTGATCTGACATTTAGCAGCTGTATGATCCCAGACACATAATTTTATCTCTTTGAACCCCAGTTTCCTCATGTAAAAATAAAGGAATAACAATAGCATCTCTCTTAGATAATGTGAAGGTCAAAATGAGAACTTGTAATACTTTATACAACTTAAAGCTTTATTTAAATGTGGACCTCTTATAAAATGCAGCTCAAATCCTACCTGCTGCAGGAGATCTTGCCCAATCTCTGCCCCTGTCACTGTTGGTGCCTTCCTTTCCATCTACTTTCTATGTTTTGTGTGTATCCAGTTAATGACCTACTGTCTCCCCCTTTAGAATCTGTTCTCCTCAGTGACAGAGACCACGTGTCTGTGCATATTCCTTTCTTCATATCTCTGTCACACTTAGTGCTGGTAGATAGCAAGCATTTAATAAAGATTTGTTGACTGACTTCCTGCCTGAGCTGCCATTGCTGCTCCTTCTCTTGTTGCTGTTGTTGAAACCCCAAAGCACTCACAGTGATTCCAAGCTGCCCTCTGACACTAGTGATATTATTTGGCTTTTTAAAAAAAGATCATTGGATTCTCAGATAAGTCAAAATTGTAGATAATTTCAAATAACTATCTAGTGAAAGCATTTTCAAACAATGAGATATATCTATTTTTCATATTTTCAGACCTGCCTGCACTTTGAATTTCTCTGATTGGATATTAAACAAAATTGTCCCAATTTTTAAAAAATGTCATAACATTCAGATGCAAAATACAATAATGACAAATTGTGGCAAGTCATGATAGCTTTTTGACAGAACCTCCTATTTGGAAATACGTGATCTTCTGGTCTCTTTCTCTATGGAGATTTTACTTATACAGATAAACTTATTCACCAGTGCACAAATATATCTAATATTCTCATAGCCTTAGGATGTTAATTAATTTAGGAAGCCACAAATAAGATTGATAAAGCTGGTTTTTGTCTATGATAGAGTGTTAATATTCGATCAGTTAATATCCTTCCATTAGGGTTGTCTTCTGCCCTCATTATTTCTCTCAGATTACCCAGACTCAATTCTATTACAACTACAAAAGTTTGGCTTTTGCCCTTCATAAGCTGAAACATAGCTAAATAACTGAAATGCAATATAGACTTCGAGTGTGGTTTAATTAGTTCTTGATTATCCATGCTAATGGAAAAGAGCAGAGACACCAATTTTTTAAAAAAATTTTATTTTTTTTAGTGCATTGGCCAAGAAGAGACATCAATTTTTTAAAGCTCCTCTATTAAATACCTTCTGGATGCACTGTGCTAGTAGCTAGGGACACAGTGATGAAAAAACTACATAGTTCCTGCCTACACAAAGTTTATAATATTGAAGAGATAATACATGTATTCTACCCCATCACTAAAGAAAAACTCATAATATAAAAAAGATATTGCATATAAATGAAAAGTCCAAAACACTATTAGAAATTCAAGGAAACAGAAAGAGAAGAGTTTGACCTGGAGGTATGACAGTCCTCTTCTTGGAGGAGTTGGGATTGTATTGTGAGCAAAAGAAAAGGAACAATTCAAGTTGCAAAGATAATGAAAGTGGTAGTCTATTTCAGGTGTGAAATACTAGAATGAGTAAAAAAGCATGAAGATAAGAGAAGGCAGGAGAACAGGGATGGTGACTGGAGCAACAGAATTCCTAAAGGGGAGTAGCATGAGATAGGAATTTAGAGCCAGGTTAGAGCCTAATTAGGGTCTTAAATGCCAGGTTAAAGAATTTATTCTTTTCTCTCTGGGAACTGGAGGGGTACTTAAGATTTTTGAGGTAAAGAGTAGACAATATTTAAAACAACTTTACAAAGTGGTCAGAAAAAAAAAACATTCATACAACCCAAACACAGTTTTTATTTAGGCACAATCCATTAGATAGTGAACTCCTTGAAGGCAGAAACTCTCTATAACCTCTTTTTTATTTCTCTAGGGCTTAGCACAGTACCTGACACATAACGGGTACTTAAGAAATGTTTATTAACATTATCAACTGACTGATAACCTTTAGCATAGTGTAATCAAAAGTGCCCAGGACTGAAAATCAAGAGACAAGAGTCTTTGTCCGTGATCCTCCAGCTCTGTAAGCTTATATAAATCTGCCCTTCATCTTCCTAATCTGCAAAATTAGGGCCAAATCTTTCTTAAGGTCTTTTCTGTGTCTGTGATCTGAGATTTGGGTTGTGCTCCCAGTGTCCTCAGCTCTACACTTAGTGTATCTCAGCTCCCCCTGCCTGGGACCTAAATGCACAAAAGAAAGGAGGTTGCTAATTCAGCAGAGACAACATTTCATATAGCTCCCAGGAACAGGCCTGAATGTTAAATAGAGAGGTATCCTCACACTGATTGACCCAGGTTCAAATCTTACTTCTACATATAAGCAATGTGGTTCTAGGCAAATCCCTTAACATCTGGCACCTTTGGCCAGTCTAACAGACCGTAAGCTGCAGAGCAGGTGCTGATTTTAGGACCAAAGTATTATAGATGTGGAGCTGGAAGGGATCTTAGAGGTCATCTAGTCTAATACCTTCATTTTACAGATCATGAGCTGTGATTAGCCCAAGATCACGAAGGTTGTAAATGACAAAGGCAGAATATTAGCCTAAATCTTCTAATCCTCAACTGGAAAGTGTGTTCCTTCTCTCTAATTCCTTCACTATTGCAGTGAAATTGCAGAGAAAAAGAAAAGGAAAAGGCATGAAATTTGAGTAGACCAGGTTCCATCTCAGTCATCAGTTGAGTCTGAGAGCTTTGAAAACAAACAAAAGATGAGGATGCCTAGTGCTGGGGGAGCCAAGATGAGGAGCTAAGTTTAGGGATGTGTAAATAGACAGAACTGGCTTGTTCTGGGATCAACTTACTCCACAAGGCACCTGCCCTCCTGTGGATTCTGGTGCTAAGTGTTGTGAAACCAGCTGCTTACCCTGCTGAAGCAGGCCTGAGGGCAGACTGCTGCAGTGATGATGCCCGAGTTTGTCAGAGGTAGCTCCAGTAAGCTGAAGCACTCATTGATTTTCTGACATTCCTGTAGAGTTTAGTCTTGTGCTGGTAGGTAATTCTTGCTTTATTCAACTGACAAAGGGAATTTTGGCACCTATTACTTCAGCGCCAATCCAAGTCATACTGCTAGAGGCACACTCATTGTGTCATGCTTTTTACTTCTGAGAAAGTAGTTTTAACAAAGATGAGCCTCAGTTTCCCTATCTGTAAAATTGATAAACATTACCCACTGAACTCATGCCACGGAGTAGCAGCAACAACAATAAAATATGCTAAAATCTAGAGTGCAACATAATTAAAATAACAAAAAATTGTTAACAATCGAACCACATAGTCACAGGATCATAGAGCTAGAAGGGCCCTGAGACATAGGCTACTCCAATCCCTTCATTTTGCAGATGAGGAAACAGAGGTATAGAGATATCAATGACTCACTCAAGGTCATCCAGTGAGTGACAGAGTTAGAATTTGAATTCTGATCCCTTGCGGTCAGTCCTCCAAATCTGGAGCTCTTTTCACTACACCCCTCTATAAGAAATTTCTATAGTTGTATTCAAAGAAAATGTGGTCAAAGTAGAAATGATTCATTTCATCTACTCCATTAGCCATTATTCACTGTGAGCAGGGACTATCTTTTGCCTTTTTGTGTACTCCGACCACTTAGCAGTGTCTGGCACACAGTAGGCATTTAATAAATATTTAAAGATCCATACATTTGCTCCCTTAAAAGGTGGGTTTGAGGCATAAGGAAAATGCAGAAAAATAAAAGCCTCTTACACAGTGTTGCCTTGTTGACAGAAGGTTGACTCAGGAGTCAGAAAGACCTCAGGTAAGGTTTTGACTTTTATGTACTGTCTATGTGAGCCCAGGCAAGTCATTTAACCAGTCAGTGACCATGTCTGAGACTAATGTCAGAAACAAGGCTGTGAGGATCACAGGACTCCCTAGGCAGGGTCAGGAAGTAAGCCTGAGATGTGCTTTGCAGCTCATTTCTTTCCTTGTTGCATGCCCTTAGGAAGATCCACGTGATAGCTCCTTAACATGGAAAGAACTCAGAAACAGAGTGGGCATAGGAAGGCCTTCATTACCCTTCTCCCGAGGAAGCTGTGTATTGCTCACTAGAAACACCCAAACTGATACAGAAGCAGCAGTGAGGTTAACCAGTTCTATCCTCCCTGTCAGAGTTAGTGTTAATTCAGACTTCTCAGGGTTACATCCTTCATTTCCCTACATTCCCTTCTTATGCAGATTAGTAGTCATGGTAATGAGGATACTTGACCAGGGAAAGACCCCTCCAGGGAAACCAGGGAAACCCCAGATTTCAACCATTTGTCCCAGCGTAGCCTTTCTAGTCCCCTTGACACCAGGATGGCCATTGTCTTAGTAAGTGAGCTTCCCCACAGCTATTTATTATCTTCCATAACTTCTGTGATCCCAAAAGAAGATACCGTAATATCCCTTCTTACACCAATTAATATAATCACTACATCCATGGATGATCTGAATTCCTTACACCATGATATGTGTGTGTGTGCATATTGGTGCATTATAAAGACCAATACTTTATATACATATAACCTCAAAATGGTGGGGTGGAAATATGGTCCCCCTCAAAGGAAAGCTAAGAACAAAGTCAGGATTGGACTGGCTGAACCCGGCTTTTAAAAACCTCACATGTGAAAATTTGAATTTACAAGTCAGATAAGTTAGAAGATGATTTGCTTGTTTAGTCATTTTTTCAATCACATCTGATTCTTCCTGTCCCATTTGGGGTTTCCTTGGCAAAGGGACTGGAGTGGTTTGCAATTTCCTTTTCTAGCACATTTTACAGATGAGAAAACTAAGGCAAATAGGGTTAAGTGACTTGCCCAGGATCACATATCTAGTAGGAAGATGATTACTCACAAGCCAAAGGATCCTTCTCTTTTTGGTTTTTGATTTCTTTTGAACAGGGTCTTCCTAGTGGAATTTCAGATAAAATTAAATTTATATGCAAAAAAGTGATTTGCACAGTTTTTCAGGGGCACATCTTTTTCATCAAATGGAGGTATATTTATTGACAATATCAAGATTTCATTTTAATATGAGAATCCATTATTTTTTCAGTACTATCCTACCTATCAATGTAAATTACAATATTTTCCATGCCAAGTTCCATGCCATTTCCAACTCACCAAGTTACTGGAGTGCAAAATGCTCATTACCTGGTAGCCGGGTTCATACTAGAAAGGACCTTAGCATCTATTGATTACAACTCCCTTAATTTACAGATGAAGAAACTGAAGCACAGAGAAGTTAAGTGACTTGTCCAAGATCACACAGGTGGCAAGTATATGAGACCGGGTTTAAATTCAGGTCTTCCTGACTGCAGGTATAGTGCTTTATCCACCATGCCACACTGCCTCTCACAATAAACAATGATAGGTTATTTAGACTCTGCTTCAAAATTTATGGCACCCTGTCAAGAATGCTGTATGGCCATGTTCTCCCCTTGTGTAATACCACCTTGCCACATTCGCTTCTGAGTATCCAGAAGTTGAATATTTCCTAATTATTATTCAGAGGCATTCATCATCTTGAGCAGAGCTAAATATTTTAAAAATGTGTAGCACAGTATCTCATTCCCTGTTGGTGGTGATAGTGACAGCTATATTCTGGGGAAGAACTTTCCATGAAGGTCTATTAACCAACATAGCCCAAGGCATTAACCAGCCCTTTAACTCATGGATGAGAACTTGGGCTCCAAAGCCTATCTTTCACTCAAGGTAGCTCTTTACAAAAATGACCTGATCTTAATTTCTCATATTTCTCTTTCCATTTAACTACAGTAGTTTCTAAGTTTTCTATTATCTGCTTCATTTCAAAAGTACTACAGTCTGAGTTTGTGTTCATATCTCAAACAAATGCTTATGAATTACAATACTAGCAAAGCTCATTTGTAGTAGGAAGTCATCTAAAGTTAGCGGTGTTTACTAAAGTTCATATGAAAGATTTCTCTGAATCATTAATAATAAGAGAAATGCAAATCCAAAAGACTCTGTGGTTTCACGTTATAGCCAATTAATTGGCAAAGTTGATAAAAGAGAGAATAGTTGATGTTGGAGAGCCTGGGGAAAGAAGGGAACTGTTGGGGGAGTTTTGAACTAGTCCCTTCATTCTGGAAGCAATCTGGAATTATTACTAAGAAAGTGACTAAAATGTCTATACTCTTTGACTGGAAGAGACAGCTCCTAGATAGATGCATAACCCAAAGCTGTCAAAGATAGAAATATCTCATACATACCAAAATATTTATAGTAACATTTTTTTGAGGTAGCAAAAGATAAGAAACAAAGTAGATGCCCATTGGGTTAAGAAATAGATATGCAAATTGTGTTGTATGGATATTCTTGAATATTACTGTGCTGTAAGAAAAGATAAATCTGAATATGCAGGTAGGCAAGGCAAGAGTTATATAAACCAATGCAGAATGAAGTATTCTGTATTGGAGGGGTAAGAGGGCTTCAGGGAGATGAGAGGATTAGTGGGCTATAGAAGAAGGCATAGATGAGGTACAGCTATCTTATTAGAACGAAAATGATCTGAAAAGTCAGAGATTTCCCTAGATCACAATACCTACTAAGTTACTTTACAAAGAGACTAGACAGATGCCTATTAGGTTTATGTTGTAAGGGTTGTTATTTAGTCATTTCAGTCATGCCCACCTCTTCTTGACCCCATTTGAAGTTTTCTTGGCAAAGATACTGGAATGGTCTGCCATTTCCTTTTCCAGCTCATTTGACAGATGAGAAAACTGAGGCAGTGTTAAGTGATTTACCCAGTAAGTATCTGAGGCCAGATTTGAACTCATGAAGATAAATTACTGATTCCAAACCCAGTTCTCTATCCACTGTGCCACCTAGCTGCCCATATAATGAGTAGTCTATCCTATATTGAACTAAGGAATAAGATGAATTTAGATAGAAATCTCTCCTGTATATACAATTTTGTTCTCATTCCTCCTCAAATTCTTCTGTTGTTAAGCAGATCAATAATTTTATTGGAGTAGAAAACACCCAGCATGGAATCTCCCTCTACTCAAAAAGATTAGCAGCTTATTTAGAGAGTTCTCTAGGGCATTAAGAGATTGAATGACTTGTTCATGGTCATAAATCTGGCATGTGTCAAAGGCAGGACCTATATCCAGGTTTTCTTGACTTCAAGGTTGCCCCTCTGTACATTACTCTACTTGCCTCTGGATATTTTACTACTCTTTTTAAGTGAATTGGTACAACTAATTGTACTTATTGGAGCTGGGTCCATGTCTTGCTTATGACCAAGGTGACATTGGACAAGCCATTTAAACTTCCTGGAGTTCAGTTTCCACATCTGTAAATTAAGGGGTTTGGACTAGATGGGCTTGGAGGAGCCTTCCAGTTCAATATTTCTCATTCCATGAATGGTTGCTATCTTCCTTTGTAGTTGTTATGTTTATCCTTAAAGATCCATCTTAATTGTGACATTCTATTGAGAATACTGTTTACAAATTCTGAAGAGATGCTGTACTGATTTTTTGCTTTGTTTTTAAGACAAGAAGCTGTTATCTGGGAAATTGAATTTCTCCCTTTCCTAGCTCCTATTTCTTGTCACTTCAGAATTCAAAAGTACACAGCAGGAGGTTGCTTTGATCTCCTGCCTATTGTGTTCATTATTGTTAGCATTCAGCACAAATCTCCTCTCTTTCAGAAAAGCAAGGAGATGAAGCAAGCCACTTCTTTCCCTCTGTAACATATCCTTCCTTGCATCCAGATTCATTTTCATAGCTGACTAGGAAGTGTAACTGGCCCCATCCTTGAAGAGAGTAAGTACCATCTGCTGTCCATCTGCTTAGATAAAAGGTAGAATGTACTGATCAGTCCTAGGCTTATGTTTCTAGCTCCATACAGTGACTGAGAGTAGGGTGTCTGGGGTTCATAGTCAAGCAAACCCTTGTGCCTGAGTGGAAGTCAGCCCTACCAGATCAAGAAGCTGACACCATCATCTTAAACATCTCACCACATTCTCAGTCTCTTTGGAGCTTGTGTGCTGAAAAAAAAAACAATAGAGGAGCAATACAACAAAGCTATATAAGGACTGGAGAGGCATTTGGCTACCAAATTATCTCATGAGAACACATATTCAGAACTAGATTGATCCTTAGAGACCATCTAGTCCATTTTTCAGGTGACAAAATTGAGTCTGAGAATGAGTAATTGACTTGCCAAGTATATAAAGATAGCAAGGTAGGAAACCCAAAAAAATGTGCATATGAAAAGATAGTATGGTATCTGGTTTTGCTTCCACAGAAGCTATCCATATAGCTGAGTTAACACTTATTTGTCAAGTCAATGGCCATCCTGGTGTCAGGGAAACTAGAGAGGCCAAACCGGTTGAACCAGTTCAAGCTTATTATGTCAAGGGTCTGCTCTTAGTCAAGGGTCCAGGCCTACTGATTTGCATAATTTGCATATATTAAAGAGGGAAGGTAGGGGAAATAAAGAATGTAGATTAATCCTAACTCAGATAAAGGAGGCTACCACTTGGTCTTCCTCTGGGAGTCCTGTGGTCTGCACAGCCTTCCTTAGGGGTTATCACGTTGCTCTTTCTCAGGGTCCAACCCTAGGAAGTCCTGTGATTCCCCACAACCATTCTAAGGGGCATCACTTGGGTTCTTCTTAGGGTCTGACCCCTAGGAAGCCCTGTGATCCCCACAAATAAAGGGGGTCTACCACTTGGTCTTCCTCTGGGAGTCTTCCTCAGGGTTCTTCCTCAGGACTTTGGCCCTGTCTAGGAAGTCCAGCGATCTCCAAAACTGCGTTTCTCATGTTGTGAAACTGAGTGTTGTAAACTAAAAATAAAAAATAAATTTATAATTAAAAAAAAGATAGTAAGGTGGGATCTGATCCCAGGTTCCAATCCCATCACTCTTTCTACTGCAGAATTTGTTTCTAGCTCTAGAAAAGGGACAAAAATCAGATTCATAACTATTATTACTGTAGCAGCTACAAAGAGAATGAGAATGTAATCATCCATTCCATGCCAAAGCTGACAAACCTCAAGCCTTTACTGTTAATGTCTGGGTGCCATGCTCATGTTCACTTTCCTAGAACCAGGAGAATTTCATCTGCCCCTCAGGCTTCTAACATACCTTGAGAGGTTATGGGGAGAGAGTCTTCTCTACTGCCTTTGACTTGAACTTTGAATTGTTAAGTGTCAGAGACTGTTGCCCCAGTTCCATCTAAACACTTAACATCAGTTAGTTTTAACAAAGAGGTATTTTACTTGGAAGCTATAGCAAGAATAAAGCATAAACACATCCCTCAATGCCTCAGGGTGAGTAGTCTCCTTGGTCTCTGAGGAGGGTAGGCTCAGTCTTAGCTCAATTCCTACATGGCATTGGTCCTACCACGTTCATATCCATAGGTGGCTTCACTTCCAGAAGGGTCCTTGACTTAGCTAGTGCTGGGCTGGGCTGTCAGAGGTCACTCCTTGCTTCTTGGGGCATCAATGCGTGTTCTAAATTTAAAGCTGGACTCTGGAAAGAAGGGATGCTAAGGTATTCTCATGATCTTTCAACACTCACAAGACTGGAGGCTCCATTCCCTTCACCTAGAATTGAAAAAAAAAGTAACAGACACAGAGGCCAGGGACTGAGGGCCCTTTCAGGGCTCCAGAGGGAAGAAGGTTCTCTCTCTTTGAAGAATTGTTTCTTACTCGACACTATGGGCAAAGGCATCTAAGTGCACAGCGAAAGAAAAAGTGCCTGAGGCTGAGGCTGATGGGCTTTTTTTAATGCCTCCACAGACAATCAAAAAGCGCCCCCTTCCCTAGGTGGTATCACATGTTCCACTGTCTCTTCAAAGAACTTCCATCACATTTCATCATGACTCTCCCAGGAACATGTGGGATGTCTCCATTTGGGAGATACTATTAAAGGAACTCTGCATATGCAGTCCTTCTCACTCCTACAAAGAAGCTATTTATTTATGAAAAAAAAATCCTTCTGGACTATTTTCCATCCATTTCGAAAATAACAATTTTCACAGAATTTTAAATTTTACAAAGTACTTTCTTCCCCAAAACTCTGTGAGGTAAGGACAAGTTGTAGTATTCCCATTTTATAGATGAGGAAAATGAGGCCCAGTGATTTCCCAAGTTCACATACTAGATGCAAATTCATGTTCCCTTACTACAAATCCATTGCTTTTTCCAACAAACTGCCTTGACAGGTATTATGAACATTGGAACATTCCAACGGGTAGGGATAGGGAAAAGGATTAGTGACTATGGGATTCCCTAAACATGACATCCTCACAATGATATCCTTTTGTTCCTCAGTATTATATTCTTCCTTGCCCCAACTCTCTTCAATGGAGAAATGCCCAAAGATGGAGGCAAGGGCCCATGGTAAACTAATTTCTGCAAAGAAAATGACACTGAATTTCAAAGAGTTGCTCTACAACTGGTACCATTGTATGTCAGAGTCCAATGTTTGAACCTGAAGATCATAGATTTCAAGTTAGAAAGGGTCTGAGATCATCAAGTCCAACCACCGAAAAATACAATTTGAATTCAGGTCTTCCTGACTAATAGTCCATTAGCTTGTCTCCTATACAACCGTAAGAGTAAATAAGTATAAAATATTCCATGTAGGTTGTCTAAATGTGTAAGATGGAAACCAGGGAAATGTTGTGGAGCTGGTTTCCCCTACATGTCTACAACTTGTCTCTCCTGAAGAGTCTCTGGAATCACATGTTTTTTTCCCATGGAAGCACTGGTTTAAAAAACTTCCTAAGTCCTTCATAGCAGGTATACACAACATATTTAGCATTATCTCCAATAATTAGGAATCACATCTCCCTGTGAGTAGTTAGCAACACACAGAATATCCCCAGGCTTAGTTGGAAGCCCAATTACATAAGATAATCACACATATACTTCATGTATTTGATCCTGCCTCTACAATCGGACTTTCAACAAGCATTTCTGTACCTCTCCAGTGAGCCTAGTTTCATTCTGGAATGTGTATGCTTCCTCCAGTCTCTTGTCCACATTGTGTTTCCCCAATTCAATACAAAGCACACAATAAGGAAGACTTCAAGAAAAGAGAGGAACAAATTATTTTTCACATTACCCATTTTGAGACATCTGAGGCAGCCAGTGCTCCAGGCAGAATGAGAACGAATTCAAGCATTATTGAACTCACAAGGTAATTCAGGGAGTTCTCGCCATTTCATCTTTCCTTAATAGAGCCCATTTCAATTGCTGGGAGAGTTGTAGCACCCTGCTGTTGAAAGAGTGAAGTTTCCTTTCCCTTTTGAGGCCCAAATAATACAAAGACTGTCAGAAGGTTAGGCAAACCTCAGGATTTTAAAAAGAAGTTCCCACATTTTCCCTGGCTCTCTTATTCAGACTTTCTTCTCCTAAATCACTGTCTCCAAATGAAGAGAAAACAAAACATGGGCCATTCAATAAAACAGATGGGATCAATATATTCATTTGTGTAGGAGGCACAGAAATCAATATATACTTTTGCAAGAGTCTTTCAGGCCACTGAAAATCACACCTATTTGTCCTCTGTCTTCTAGTTCTCCTCTTGTTGGAATGGGCAGTTTCACAGCAGTCAGAATAGTTCTCTTCAAATGTCAGATGCAATTTTAATGATGCCCTGGCCAGATGTCCACAGCTGGCTTGGGCCAGCTCGTCGTATTCCACGTCCTTCTAAAAGGAACAGCAAATCTTCATTACTTCTGATCTGTTTAAAAAAACATACAATGTCATGCCCTCCCTCCACTTCAGTAGAAAACACTTATTAAGCCCAAGCACAAAATGGGAGCATGTGGGTTAGAGTTCTGGACTGGAAGTCAGAAAGACCTGAGCTAAAATTGCTGTTCAGACACTCACATGTATGATCCTAAGCAAGTGACTTAACCTCTGTGATTGAACTTCTTTTTACCCCTCTGTAGAACGAGGGTAATAATAGCACCTACCTCATGGGATTGTTATGAGGATTAAATAAGACAGATGTAAGATAGCATTTTGAAGACTTTAAAATGTTTCACAAATGTCAACATTATAATGACAATGATATTGAGGATGATGAGTCAATGTTGTATAGTATAATGGAACTATCATCTCCTCATGAGCTCTATGTCCTTAATGATGCCTGAGACCACATTAACGGCTTCCATGTTACCCCGTACGCTTGTGCTGAACATGCAACCACTAGATCTTCATACAAACTCTTACATTGTCAAGGCATGCCCGCCCAGCTTGTATTTGTGAAGTTGACTTTTTGAACTCAAATGCAAGATTTTACATCTGTCTTTATTAAATTTCATCTTCGTGGAGTCACGCCAATGATTAAATTTCATTTTAACCAGCAGCAGTACCACCTACAATTTGCCTGATGCTGTTCAATAGAAAGGACAGGTATTTGGAATCTCATATTCACCCCAGCAGTTATATGCTCCACCCAAAACATGCTGGCTCTCAGAGAATAAAAAAATCTTTCTATGGCTCCAAGCAAGCTGGTGTCAATTCCGAATCTCGTCCCTTTTAGGGTTACTAGGGTTCATCCCATTCATTAGTTTACTACTTCTGAAGAAGCTCTTCAGGTAATTCAGGTTCTCTGTGTAAGCTGTTATCTGTGTGAATGCATCCAATTAATCTCTTGGTTCACCACGTGTAACGGGCTCTTATCTTCTCTCCTACCTTCTAGATTGCATTTCAGTAGACACGAATCAAAAAAGTAATACACAATGACATTCACTACACAAGCATGGGTTGACTCTATCATCTATCTGTCTATCTATCTATCTATCTATCTATCTATCTATCTATCTATCTATCTATCTGTCTGTCTGTCTGTCTGTCTGTCTGTCTGTCTGTCTGTCTATCTGTCTGTCTCTCTGTCTGTCTATCTATCTCTATATCTATATGTGTGTGTATTTCTTTATTTAGGATGAATCAATCAACAATCACTTATTAAGGTCTTACTATATGCCACAAACTATGGGAGGCACTTGGAATACAGAGATAAAGTAAAACAGTCCCCGTCCTCAATGTGCATAAAGGGAAATAAAAACACAAATGTGGATTGTGGAATAGTGGCACATATGTAGATAGCATTGTGGTTAGAGTACTGGACCTGTAGTCAGGGAGATCTAAGTTCAAATCCCACCTCAAACATTTAACAGCTGTGTAACTTTGGACAAGTTACATAGTCTATGGCTGACTCAATTTCCTTATCTGTAAAACAGGGATAGTTTAAAGAAAAAAAAACTTCTGACTGACTCAGTTTCCTCACCTGTAAAATGAAGATAGTTAATCTACCTCCCTCTCAGGGGTCTTGTGAGGACAAAATGCTGTAATATTTGTAAAGCACTTTGTAAACCTTTAAGTGTTATATAAATTCTAGCTATTATTATGTATGTATATATGTGCATTTCAAAATAGGAGATAATTTGTTGGGGTGTGTAGGTCAAGGGGATTAAGACAAGGCTTCACCTCAACTCCCAGGCCTTGAATTCTAAGAGGTAGAAGTGAGGACCAGGTGCATTGTAGAAATGGAGATAAGCTGCAGGAAAAGCCCTGTGAAAGGAAACCCAATGGCTTGTGTGAGGATAAGTAAGAAGGCCAGTTTGGCTAAAGGATTCACATACCATTGAGTGTGTAAATGGGAAAAATGTATAATAATACTGAAAAGCTAAGCCGAGGCAAGATTGTGAAATACTGTGAATGCCAAACAAAGGAGTTTGCCTTAGTTACTAGATGATAAAGGGAGACAACAAAGTTTTTTTTTTATTTTTTTTTATTTTTTATTTTTTTATTTTTTTTATTTTATTTTTTTACATTTTTTTTTATACTTTTTTTTATTAACATCTTTAGTTTTCAGCATTAATTTTCACATGCGTTTGAATTACAGATTTTTCTCCCCATTTCCACCCCCCCCCCACTCCAAGATGGCATACACTCTGGTTGCCCCGTTCCCCAGTCTGCCCTC
>CM053626.1:219302471-219330555 GCA_028646595.1 Phalanger gymnotis | reverse complement strand
GCTGGGGGCTGGGAGTTCTGTTCGGGACAGACCTTACCCCGAGACCATCCAGGCAGACCTGGGCTGGAGTCCTGCTTCCCTCTGCCCCTTTGTGGGTTCTGTAGTTCTAGAATTGGTTCAGAGCCATTTTTTCATAGGTTTTTGGAGGGTCTTGGAGGGGAGCTCACGCCAGTTACTGCTTTCCAGTTGCCATCTTGGCCCCGCCCCCCCCCCCCCCCGCGAGACAACAAAGTTTATTAAGTAGGGGAGTAATGAGGTCAGACCCATGCTTTAAGAAAATCACTTAGGCAGAGAAGATGCATTAGAGTAGGAAGTAACTCGATGTAAGGAGGTAATTAGGAAATTGCAACAATTGTCCAGATGAGCAGTGGTCAATGCCTGTACTGGGGTAGCCTATGTGAATAGAAAGAAGGGGACAGCCATGAGAGACAAATGTAGCATAATAAATATAATAACATTATGATATGGTATGATGTGGTATGGTATGGCATGGTATAGTATAGCATAGTACGGTATAGTATAGTATAGTATAGTATAGTATAGTATAGTATAGTATAGTATAGTATAGTATAGTATAGTATAGTGTAGTGTAGTGTAGTGTAGTGTAGTGTAGTGTAGTGTAGTGTAGTGTAGTGTAGTGTAGTGTAGTGTAGTGTAGTGTGGTATGGTATGGTATGGTATGGTATGATATGGTATGGTATGGTGTGGTATGGTATGATACAATATGATATAATGTAATACAACACAATATGACAGATGTCACAGAGAATGGGTACACAATGCTACTGCCGGATCCAGGCATCTTTTCCCTAGTTTATGGGTACATCCAAGCCCAGGGTTGCCAGAAGCATTGTTTGGGTGCTTGGCCTCTGACCTGCCCTTTCTCCAAGAAGGGCAATTACACCCATTGCTGTTTTATTTGGAGAATCATGTGGGTCCATGTCCAGTCAAGATCTAATGTGTCTTGTATAGCTAATTTTATTCAAAAAAGAGAGGAAAACCAAATTAATATAAAAAAGTATAAAAGATAAAGAGGAAAGAAAATAATTTGTTATAAAAAATTCTCTCAATTGTATGCTCCCCCCAATCCAATTGCATAGAAAAAATGGACAAAAATGTACAAAAGTACAAAGTACCTCGACTGACAGAGTAAGAAATAGAGAAGTTAAGTTCCTAAATCCTAGAAAAATAAATTGAACCAAGCCATAAATTAACTCCTAAAGGGAAAGAAAAAAACCCCTCATACCCAGATGGATTTAAAGGTAAATACTATAAAACATTCAAAGAACAATCAAAAAAGATCTCAAGGAGCTATTCTACCAAAATCCTTTAGTGAAACAAATGTGGTCTTAATATCTGACCCAGAAATACCTAAAACATAAAAACAAAACCAGGTGAATATCTCTAATGAATGCTGAAGGAGAAAAAGTTTTAATAAAATATTAAGAAAGAGGCTACAGAAACATAGTCAAGGCATTCTTACCTATAACCAGGTTGGATTCCTATCAAGAATGCTGGTTCAGTATTGCAAAAATTATAAACAGAATCACCATATTAGGAACAAAAGCAATAAAGACACATAAATATATCAGCAGATGAAGAAAAATGCTTCAATGATATATGGCGCTCATTAATGTTCATTTAAGTCACTAGAAAACATAGAAATAAACAGAACTTCCCTTTTAAAAGTCAATAGTATTTGTTTAAAATCAAGTACTATCACTGTTAATAACGAAAAAGCATTAGAGACCTTTCCAATAAGATAAGGAGTAAATCTTGTATTGCCACAGTCACCACCATTAATATAATTCTAGAAATACCTGCCTAGGAATAATAAGAAAAGGAAATTGAAGGAATTAAAATTGGGCAAAGATAAAACAAAATTATTGCTATTTTCAGAAAATAAGTTTTACAGAATCAGAAATTAAAATTAATTGAAAAATAACTTTAACAAAATTAAGTAAAATAAACCCACAAAAGTCAACATTAATATAGATTACTAACAAAATCCAAGAGGAAGAGACAGAAAAAAAATCTCATTCAAAATAACAATGTAGTCTACCTACAAATGCACACTCAGGGACTGTAACTATTACTGTAACTATGACTGTAACAAAAATATTATTTATAGAAATAAAAAAAGAAATAATTATGGAGATAATAATCGTGACTGGGCTGTATCAATATAAAGACTATGATTGTAACTAAAATATTATTTATAGAAATAAGAAAGAGAAATAATTATACAGATAGTAACTGTGATTGGACTGTATCAGTATAAAGATAATACTATCTGAACTAAATTATAGTTTTAATCTCTTATTAGTTAAAATAATTATTTTCTATATCCAGACAAAAAAAGTAATAAATTTAATCTAGAGGAACAAAAGGATAAGCATCTGAGGAAAAATAACAGGGGGAAAATAGCAAAGAAGGGGCTACAACTCTACTGTGTATCAAACTATACAATAACTCAGTAATTATCTGATGAATTTGGAACTGCTAAAAAAAATGTTTTTTTAAAGTTGTTCAGTGGAGCGCAGAGCTGAACAAAACATAGAATCCAATTAAATATTAACTACCCAAGGGGTCCCTAACTGACAAAAAAATGCTAGAAAAACCAGAAAGTAGTCTGGTAAAAATTAGTGTTAGACCAAAATTTTATGCCATATGCCACAATAAGCACCAAACATATATTATCCAAATATAAAAAGGTCATATGAAACTTAGACAACAAAAGAAGGAAATATCTTTCATAATTATGGCTAGATGAAGAATTCTTATATAAACATGAATTAAGATGATCATAAAAGATAAAATCGGTAATTTTGATAAGTAAAATTGAAAAAATAAGTAATGTGGACAAAATCCTCATGGCTAATTTTTTGTTGTTTAATTGTTTTTCAGTCATGTCCAACTCTTTGTGGCCTGATTTGTGGTTTCCTTGACAGAGATACTAGAGTGGTTTACCATTTCCTTCTCCAGTCCATTTTACAGATGAAGAAACTGAGGCAAACAGTGTTAAATGACTTGTCCAGAGTCACACAGCTAGTAAGTGTATGAAGCCAGATTTGAACTCAGGAAGAAGAGTCTTCCTGACTCCATGCCCAAAGTTCTATCCATTTGTTTCTATCCATCCTAACTGCCCACCTCAGCTAATTACTCTAATAAAAATCACTAGTTACAAAGATTTATTAGATATATAAATAAAAGACATTCTATAATAGCTAAATCATTAAAGGATATGGAGCCATTTCCTGTAAATGTGACTAATTGTGATGCCAAAATCTAATAATGAAACAGACTTTCCACCTCTTGGCAGAGAGATAATGTACTTGAACTATAGAAACAGATATGCATATGCTTTCTCAGACATGGCCAATATATATCAATGTTTTGCTTGGCTAAATAGATGTAGATATATGGACATACATATACATATGTATATACACGCATATACATACACAATACACACATATATACATGTGTGTATATGTATATACGGACATGCAAATATAATCAATATGCGAATGTATTTGTATTTGTATGTTTCTATGCATGTGTTATATATGTATTTAGTCCAAGACAGAGCTTCTACTTGGGTGGGGGCAGGGAATGAGGTTAACAATTAACTATAAACATGAAAAAAAGCATCAACAAAACATTTTTAACTACATAGAAAAAGTACAAATAGACCAATTTTCTTGCCACTTTGTTAAAACTTCAATGCACATATGCAAGTATGTATACAAATGTGTGAATATATATACATATATGTATATATCTATCTATACATATAGATAGGTATTTAAAAGTATGTTAAGACAAGTTACAATTTCTGAGACCTCTTCCCAATCCTTATCATTTAGCATATTCTGATTTTGGACTTTAGATTTCATAAGAATTTGCAGTTGTTGAAGTCTTTTTTCCCCTATAACATTCCTATTATTATGTTGCACTGGTATCAAATGCCATACTAATTATGGTTTATGTCATGATGATTAAAAAACTCTCATATTATTATAGGAATAAAGGCAATCCTCAGTGGTAGATGAATTTTGGTGCTAGGGGGAAAAAATAGTGAAAGACAAGAAAAACTGGATTATTCCTTGAATGATATACAAATTTACAGAGGGTAAATTGACATGTACAAAGTTATTAAAGCATATGGCCCACTATTACTTGAAGACTTTCACTGTAGATTCAGAATAAATACAAATACATTACATATTGTAATTAGACATCTACATACATATGCGTACATTTACTTCTGTGTAAGTGAGAGTGTCTGACGATATCCAAATCTAGGAAAATAAAGTGTATTTCTAAGTAAATGTAGAAATAAAACTAATCACTCCTCACCAACTCCACCCCCCATAAAATGCTTTTTCTAAAACTTCTGATTGACTAAAAGAAAAAGTACAAAGATGTCAGTGTGCTAGGTAGGAAATGCATCAAGATCTGATGGTATAGTGAAGGGGATATAATTTCATTTTAACAAAAGAGGAATGAAAATGAAGGCATACTATTGAGTCGCAGGTGGTGCTATAACCATCAATGAGTGCTTGATGAATGAGTAGCAGTCTTATTCTTCTCCTCAATTCCATTATGCCTAATTAGAACAGACCCTTGATGCCCTACTTTGGTGTAAGTCTCAGGATATCACTGGGTGTATCTGGGTTAAATCAATTCTAAGTGACTGAGGAGCTCTAAATGTGATGCTAGTGAAAACCACACTGATTTTACCAGGATGTCTTCTGTAATGTATCGCTGCATGAAAAATCAAACATAGCATACGATTCGAGAAAGCTTACATATTATTTTAGCAATACGTTGCCTGCCATATAGCACTGTGTAGAATTGAACACCTCTCAAAATTCAGAGAGTTTATCTTATTATTTCTCCCCAAATATTAGGAGCAATGAAACATCCAGGTCATTCCTATTTTCCAGAGGGAAAAGCTAAAACATAGGCAAGTGAAGCAACCAGTCATCCAAGGTTTTATGTTGAGTCAGTGTCAGAAAGAAGGCTATGGTATTCAAAATTCCTCTGTTATTTGGAATGAAGTGAAATATTTATGCTCCCATTATCTAGTGTAGTCATGCAGTTAAGTCTTTTCCCCTATATTTAGTATCTTTTCGCTAACAATAGGTATATATTTATTCTCAGTTGTCTTCCATATCATTCCTCCCCACTTCACCCTAACTGCACCCTCCTCCACCTTCCCCCCACATCTTCCTATCTCTCAGTGGCATTCTAGGAGACTATCAACTTTACCAGTTATAACAAGGACAATGGTACTTTAAGGCTTGCAATGAACTTTACAAATATTGTCTCATTTTATCCTCACAAAAATCCTGGGAGGTAGGTGCTATTATTATCTTGATTTTACTGATGATGAAACTAAAGCAAGCAGTGATTAAATGACTTACTCACGGTCACCCAGCTAGTAAATATCTGAGGCAGGATTTGATCTCATGTCTTCCTGACTTCAAATTCTGGTCTGTAGTAAGAGTACCTTCTTCTTCTCCACTTCCCAATGGCCTCAATCTACTTGTTGAGTGTCTGCTATGGACAGTTCAGGGGAGAAATAGAAGTAAACAATAGGATTATTGCCCTTGAAGTGCTTATAACGTTGTTGAGGAGCTAAGACATGCTTGTAGGAAGCCATGTTTTCCCACTGGAGAGAGTTAAATCAGCAGCATTTCACCTCTGCTTCATCAGACTTTCTCAGTTCTATTTTTCTATAACATGTGCTTCAAAAGCACTCACACAGACTGTTGCTTTTACCTTTAAAATGAAAGAGAATCTTGGTCTCTGATGGCAGGGATCTAGAAAAGTATCATGAGAGAACTAAGTTGAAAACTTCAGTTTCCTGAAGAAAAGGACTAAATGTTGACTGTCACCTTATGAGAGACTGACAAATCTAGCTTTAACTGTTAATCTTGTGAAATTATTAACTGCCAGCTGAGAGAAATCTAGGAGAGGTCGAAGAGCGCTAACTGCCACCTTGTGAGAAAGTCTGAAGAGAAACCATTGGAGAAGTGGGTTTAAATCTTAGTTCGTGAATGAGACATTTTGAAAAGGATTCCTAAAGACTTGAATTCTCATTCTGGGATAACTATTTAGAGAGTTGAGCAGGCCAGTGTTAAGCAGCATTGGGGAGAATATCGAATTTTGTTTCTCTTCATCTTATTTTTTAAAAAGCATAGATTGAGAATTTCACTGAAGATACATTATAAATAATTTTTATATTATTTTTGTCGATGGGTTATAGGAACAGTTATATTAATGTTGTTTGAACTTAGGAGACTAGGGAATTTGGTGGGGGGGGGAGTTGGAGGTGACATCTCATGAAAAAAAATTATGTTTCTGACTTTGTTATAAATTGGGGTGGTAGCTTGGTGCCAATAAATTAACAAGGAAAGTTTGCATTTTTATTTGATTATAAGGAAATATCAGTATCTAGCCCTTGATTGCCTTAGAATATAGGTATGTAATGAATAAATATATGATCCAGGAGCAGTGTACATAAAGTTCACAGCCCAACTTCAAAGTGGGCTGCATGGGGTCTCATCTTAAACTTGCTACACTTCCTTCCCTAAAAGCGTTTATAGCCATTGACTTCTTCAGATTGCTCTATCCTTTGCTTCTATATAAGAAAGTCTGAAAAATAAAGTGTTAGGTTGAAATCAATTTGAAGTGGAGCCTAAGGTAGGGAACCAAGTTAGTTCACTGAGAGGTGCTTGGGATACTGTCTAGTATGGGGGGTGAGGTGGAAGAATTTTTATGATCATCATCCCCCCAAGGCTAAACCTAAAAGAAATCATGATACAGGAAATTCTAGTAAAAATAGAAATGATAAGTCTTCCCCAAGCCCCATCCTCCAATAGATTTTCTAATATGAACGTTTCTCAACCTGAGAACTTTGGATAGTACCCAGGAACTAGAGGGGTGTCCCAAAGCAAACAATGAGACTAGAAATGATTACAAAACAGCAGTTGGCAGGCTTGTGAGGCTTTTGCATTTATTGCCACTTTCCCATGGCACTGCCAACAGTTATTGTCCTGAAGTTCCCAGGTACTGGCTAAAACTCCAAGAAAAGGCATGAGACAAAATTGTTGAGACTATGTGACTGGGAGAAGGGTAGAAATTAGGAAAGAGAGAGCATGTGAGAATAGAAGTCAAATCAACAAGTGATTAAGTGGCAAATAAGTTGCAGGCGCTGTGCTAAATTCTAGGGATACAAAATAAGGGGAAAAACTCCAGTCTCTGCTTTCAATGAGTTCACATTCTAATGGGAGAGACAGCAGGTGAACAACTATATACAAACAAGATACAGATACATACTAAATTGGAGATAATCAGGGAAGGCAGGAAAATTCAAGACTGAGAAAGGCTTCATGAAGGAAGGACTATAGAAGATAGCTTACCCTTAAAGGAAACCAGGGAAGCCAAGAGGTGGTTATGAGGAGAAAATTACAGGCATGGGAGACAAGAAAGAAGTATCCTGCACAAGAAATAGCAAGGAAACCAGTGTCACTAGATTGTAGAGTATGTAGTGGGGTATAAGGCATAAGAAGACTAGAAAGTAGAAAGGGGCCAGGCTTTGAAGGGCTTTAAAAATCAAATAGAATTTTATATTTTTGTGTGTATTTGTGTGTGTGTGGGTGTGTGTGTGTGTGTGTGTGTGTGTGTTTGTGTGTATTAGTAGGGAGCTACTAGAGTTGATTGAATGGGGTTGGGGTGGAATAAAAGTGACCATGTTAACGACCTGGGCTTTAAGCAGATCATTTTGTCAACTGAATGGAGGATGAACCACTGTAGGGAGAGACTTGAGACAGGAAGACCAATTACTAGGTTATGGCAATAGTCTAGGCTTGAGGTGATAAGGGCCTATACCAGAGTGGTTGCAGACTCAGAAGAGAAAAGATACAAAGGTAGAAATGACAAGTCTTGGTAGCTAATTGGATATAGGTGAAAATAGGAGTAAGGAGTTGAGGATTACACCTAGGATGCAAGCCTGGGTAGTATTGAGAATGGTGGTACCCTCTACAGTAACGGAGGAATTAGAAAGAGGGAAATATAATTGAATACAATTTTGGACATGGTGAGTTTAGGATGGCTATGAGAAAAATTGTTTGAAATGTCTAACAAACTTGTTCAATAGTCAATCTTTCTTGGTTGGGAAAGAGGTTAGCGCTAGACAGATGGATCTGAGAATCATCTGAATAGGAATGGTAGGTGAATTCATGGGAGCTATTGAGATTAGGTGAAATGGTATAGAGGGAGAAGAGAAACAGGGGACATTCATGGTTGGCAAGTGTGACCTGGATGAAGATACAAAAAAGGAGATTGAGGAATGGTCAGGTATGAGGAAAACCAAAATTGACACTGCAAAAGGCTATAAAAGGGGACAGCAAAGTGTTGCAGTGTATAGAGTACTGGCCCTGGAGTCAGGAGGACCTGAATTCAAATCCAGCCTTACTCTTGACACTTACTAGCTGTGTGACCCTGAAGCAAGTCACAACCCCATTACCTCACCAAAAAAGGCTATAGAGAAGCCAAGAAAGAAGCAGGGATAGATGAATCAAGTGAGGCTTTTTTGGAGTATGGTTAGGGGAAATTGGGAAAAGGTATGTTTTTTAGTAGTGTAGAAGAATCCAGTCAACAAGGAGAGATTGAAAATTAGTGAAAGAGTGCAAAAGGTAGAGGGGCAATCTATTAGAGAAGATGGGATGATTCGGGCATACAGAAGGGTTTGCTTTGACAAGAAGGTCTACCTCACCTTGTGAGACAGGGTGAAGGAAGAGAAAGTCACAGAAAGCAATTGAGTGATGTGAGATGAAGACAGAAAAAGAAGGCGTTCTTGATAAATGGATTTAATTTTTTTCAGTTAAACGATTAAAAAGATTCCAAGCTGAGAAGATGGGTAAGGGAGAACAGAGCCATGGGAGGTATAAAAAGGAATAAATAGTGAATTGATCAGAGAGATATTAAAGTATTGCCTTCCTGTAGTAGGGGTACAGTTGAGCCAATGTAGCATAAAGGTGCAGTCAGCATAGTTTTGAGATTTTCTCCAGCTTCATTTGGTAACATCTGAGTACAAATGAAGGCGGCATACGATGGAATAATGCAAGATTGACGTGGCTGGGCAAAGTATTCAACAGGATAAGGGAGTAAGGAATTCAAAAGAAGAGAATTGAGTTTAAATCAATGCAGATTACAGAACTAAATCAGTGTATTATTCAACTTATTTACAAACAGGTTAAGATAGGGAAAGGAAAGTGTAGCCAATGTAACAATGATGGTCTTGGAAAGAACTGAAGGGACTGGAGGCCATGGTGAGAACAAAGAATAAGGTTTGAGGCTGCAAGACAGAAGGAGAGGTAGAATGAAAACAGACTGATTAGATAAAGGAATTTCAGAGTTTAAGAGCATAGAAGTGGAATACTTATGGGTGATAAAGAGATAAAGGGTATGACTTCTCAGTGTGTAGTGAAGGAAAGAAAAGGAGGTAGGTAATAGGAAATGGGTAAATTGAGGAACTGGGAAGTTAGGGTACTTGAGGAATTAGCCCTTGGTTTTTTAAATTTTTTAAATTTTATTTTTTTTATTTTGATATTTTTTAGTTTTCAGCATTGATTTTCGCAAGATTTTGAGTTACAAATTTTCTCCCCGTTTCTACCCTCCCCCCTACTCCAAGATGGCATATATTCTGATTGCCCCATTCCACAATTAGCCCTCTCTTCTATCACCCCACTCCTCCTTCCCCCATCCCTTTTCCTCTTACTTTCTTGTAGGGCAAGATAGATTTCTATGCCCCACTGCCTTTATATCTTATTTCCCAGTTGCATGCAAAAACAACTTTTTTTTTGAGTATCTGCTTTTAAAACTTTGAGTTCCAAATTCTCTCCTCTCTCCCCTCCCCACCCATTCTCCCTAAGAAAGCAAGCAATTCAACATAGGCCACACATGAATCATTATGAAAAATGCACCCATGAATAGTCATGTTGTGAAAGACTATATTTCCCTCCCCTCTATTCTGTCCCCCTTTATTCAATTTTCTCCCTTTACCCTGTCCCTTTTCAAAAGTTTTTGCTTTTGATTACTTCTTCCGTCAGCTGCCCTATCTTCTATCATCCATGCTTTTCTATCCCCTTCCCCCTACTTTCATGTGGGGTAAGATATCCAATTGAGTGTGTATGTTATTCCCTCCTCAAGTCAAATCTGATGAAAGCAAGATTCACTCATTCCCCATCACCTGCCCCCTCTTCCCTTCCAATGAACTGCTTTTTCCTGCCACTTTTATGTGAGATAATTTACCCTATTCTATCTCTCCCTTTCTGCCTCTCAATAGATTCCTCTCTCATCCCATTATTTTATTTTGTTTTTTAATATCATCCTTTCATATTCAACTCAGTTTGTGCCCTCTGTCTATATATATATATGTATATTCCCTTCAATTACCCTAATACTGAGAAAGGTCTCATGAATTATACACATCATCTTTCCATATAGAAATGTAAGCAAAACGGTTCAACTTTAATAAGTCCCTTATGATTTCTCTTTCTTGTTTACCTTTTCATGTTTCTCTTGATCCTTGTGTTTGAAAGTCAAATTTTCCATTCAGCTCTGGTATTTTCACTGAGAAAGCTTAAAAGTCCTCTATTTTATTGAAAATCCATATTTTGCCTTGGAGCATTATACTCAGTTTTGCTGGGTAGGTGATTCTTGGTTTAAATCTCAACTCCTTTGACCTCCAGAATATCATATTCCAAGCTCTTTGATCTCTTAATGTGGAAGCTGCTAGATCTTGTGTTATCCTGGTTGTATTTCCACAATACTCAATTTTTTATTTCTGGCTGCTTATAGTATTTTCTCCTTGATCTGGGAGCTCTGAAATTTGGCATCAATATTCCTAGGAGTTTTCTTTTTGAGATTGTTTTCAAGAGGTGATAGGTGGATTCTTTCAATTTCTATTTTACCCTCTGGCTCTAGAATATCAGGGCAATTTTCCCTGATAATTTCTTGAAAGATGGTATCTAGGCTCTTTTTTTGATCATGGCTTTCAAGTAGTCCAATAATTTTTAAATTATCTCTCCTGGGTCTATTTCCCAGATCAGTGGTTTTTCCAATGAGATATTTCATATTGTCTTCCATTTTTCATCATTTTGGTTCTGTTTTATAATATCTTGATTTCTCATAAAGTCACTAGCTTCCACTTGCTCAAGTCTAATTTTTAAGGTAGTATTTTCTTCAGTGTTCTTTTGGACCTCCTTTTCCATTTGGCTAATTCTGCCTTTCAAGGCATTCTTCTCCTCATTGGCTTTTTGGAGCTCTTTTGTCATTTGAGTTAGTCTAGTTATTCATTCATTCATTCATTTGTTTGTTTGTTCATATTTTTTTTGGCAGGGCAATTGGGGTTAAGTGACTTGCCCAAGGTCACACAGTTAGTACATGTGTCAAGTGTCTGAGACCAGATTTGAACTCAGGTCCTCCTGACTCCAGGGCTGGTGCTGTACTCACTGCACCACCTAGCTGCCCTGTTAGTCTATTTTTAAGGTGTTATTTTCTTCAGTTGTCTTTTGGGTCTCCTTTAGCAAGTCATTGACTTGTTTTTCATGATTTTCTTGCATCACTCTCATTTTTTCTTTTATTTCTCTTACTTTCTTTTCCAAATCCTTTTTGAGCTCTTCCATGGCCTGAGACCAAATCATATTTTTCTTGGAGGCTTTTGATGTAGGCTTTTTTGAGTTTGTTGATTTTTTCTGGCTGTATTTTTTGCTCTTCTTTGTCACCAGAAAAAGATTCCAAAGTCTGAATCTGGGTGCGTTTTCGTTGCCCGGCCATGTTCCCAGCCTACTACTTGACCCTTGAGCTTTTTGTCAGGGTATGACTGCTTGTAGAGTAAAGAGTACTTTGTCCCAAGCTTTAGGGGATGCACTGCTATTTTCAGAGCTACTTCTACACAGAAAGCTCTGCCACGACAGCGTTCCTCTTTCCCCAAGAACCACCAACCTAGACCATGACTCAAATCCAAGCAGGCTCTGCACTCCCGCTCTGATCTGCCGCTTAATTTCTCCCACTGGGTGGGCCCAGGGCTGGAAGCAACTTCAGCTGGAGCTCTGGAAGCAGCCCCAGAGCTATACCACTTCCAAATCCCCAGGGCTGGGACTGACCTCACACTCTTTTCACTCTTTTCCAGCAGTATTTCTCCCTTACCTTCTCTGTTGTCTTTGGTGTTTGTGGGTTGAGAAGCCATACCTCAATGATTCAGGGCCCTACCACCTGTTCCACCTGGCTCCCAGTCTGGTTGGTCCTGGCACAGCCCACGCTGGGCTGTGCTCCACTCTGCTCCCAACTCTGTGTGATAGACCCTTCCCAGAGACCATACAGGCTTTCCTGGGCTAGAGCCCTGCTTCCTTCTGTTATTTTGTGGGTTCTGCAGCTCTAGAGTTTGTTCAGAGCCATTTTTATAGGTGTTAGGAGGGACCTGGGGGAGAGCTTAAGCAAGTCCCTGCTTTCCAGCCACCCTAGCCCTATGTTTGTTGAAGTTCTCTGGTATGAGGGCAGAAGTTGGGGAGAAGATAAATCCAGGCACTTAGCTGTTCGAGAAATGGAGGAGAATGTCTTAGAGTTCTGAATATGAAATAAATAAACCTCAAAGGAAAATAGATTACAGAAATCCGGGAAGTGTCAATGTGGAGCAAGGAGTATTCCAATCCCCCACCATCACCGGTGAACTAGGAATGTGAATGAAAGTGTAACCTTTGCTGGAAAGTGAGGTGAGGGAGACTGTGTCATCAAAAGACAGACAGATTTCAATTAGTGTAAAAAAATGGAGGGAGAAAGAAAGAAAAAGGTCTAAGATAAAAGTTAATTCATTGTGGAGCAGGCATTCCAGATAGTACAGTGGGTTACTTTTGAGGGAGACAGTGAGAGGGTTGGATTGAGAGTGATGGAAGGAAGGAATTGGTCCATGGGGGACCAATAATGGGGCTTGGACAATTACAGCTGAGGGTTCAGAATCACTGGGATAAGGAGAAAATAACAGGATGAGAGTAGATTAATCACTCAGGAATGAGTAGAAATAGTTTTTTATCTCTAGGAGTTAAGCTTAGGGGTAGAATTGTCCCAGAGAATTAGGCAACTAAGTGCAGCTAGAAAGGAAGTAGGAAGGGCAAGGGAAGGAAATCAGCATTTATATTGTGCCTACTATGTACCAGGCATTGTGAAGATGAGGGTAAGCCAACTGAAATGGAGTTGTAGGTGGTCAAATAGGGAACTTGAAGTGCAATGGAAAGGGTAGAATGCAATTATTTTAGTTTGGTGACAAGGATATGTTGAGTACAAAGTTAAAGATAAGAAATGGGACACTGAAACTTGGGATAGAGATCAGGACTAACTGGATTATAAAAAACCTTATTTCTGACATAGGTAAGAATTATGAGAATGATTGGTTAAGACAATGCATGTTGGGATAGAAAATGGCATATCTTGAAGAATTTTTTAGAACTAAGCCCATGATCGTTAACAGTATATGTTCAAAATTCAAAGTCTTCTATAGGGACAGCAAAGGCATCCTGAAAATACTTTAACTAATGTGTATAGATTCATAAGAAATAAGATACTACAGGATTTTCTTGTACAGACAACAAACTATTATTTTCCCATTACCAAGAACCTTATTAGAAGGGGTCATTCATTTAAATATACTTTCTTTCACTTGGGACCACCACTGAGTTTGGAAAGAAATTCTTCTAATGAGACTTTATTAAGGTAAATTAAACTCCCTGTTTTTCTCAGGAATATTTTTAGAGCATTCATTTCTACTTCTACTGCACAAATCACTGTATTCAACCAGCTATCCAATCCCTCAAATCATCTTTAGTGTCCTCACAATATATGTCAGATAACATAACAAATATAAACACAGCAAAATTCATTTGTTATAGATGTTTTCCAGGAATTAAAGTCAAGTCACAAGTCTATAGATTGAAGTCTCCAACTCTATTCTCTCTCTCTTTTAAAAATCAGAAGCCATTTCCCCTCCTCCAGTCTTACAACAACTATCTTGATTTAAAAGGTTATTTGCAATGGCTCTGCATTGACATCCATCAGTTCTTTAAGTATTTGGAGGAGATTAGTTCTCCTGAAGCTGATGATATGAACTCACTTAGGAAAACTAGATGCTTTCTCATTATCTACTCACTAATCTTCAGTTTCTATTCTCATTCTTAACTATTTTTGTTTCATAGATTTTAGTCTGAATGTCATTCTTCATGGGAGAGAAAACCAAGATAGCACAAAGTCAAGTAAATATGCCTTTTCTCTATCATCATCTTTCCATCCTCTCCTAGTAATACCCTATCACTTCTTTTACCCAGGTAGGTCAATCCACACCTAACACCTCCCCTCAAACTCCTTCATGGACAGCCTATGACCACGGGGCTCCAGGAATAACTCATTCCCTAAAATAACAAACACTGATTCAACCACCACTACCTCTGCCACCGGCAATCATGGAGAACAGCCCCTAAGAAAAATGAACCTGCCTTCACTACCACCGCCAACCTCAACTGCCATTAGTAGTCAGGTAAACCCAAGAGCCCTGGGAATAGAAACATCACCCAAACCACTCAGCCATGATGCCTAAAAAGGCTTAAAACATCTCCCCAGGAAACAAGTTTTGTGGAAAGAAAACATGGCAATTGCCTCCACAAGTGATGCAGCTATTGCCTCCTCAGTAGACATACCTGCTAAAGACCCAGGAAAGGAAATTTCTTACCACAAAGTCCTTGGCATCATCAGATGGTTCAACATCAGAAGAGATACAGAATTTCATGATGGAAAGGAGACTAAAGAAGATGCATTACCATTGGCTTTGCTACCATATTCTAGAAGACATAGGGGCTTCTATGTGAGTTATCACTTATTACGTGGGATGTCTTAGAGAATCATTGAAAGACAGCAGAGTATGAGGACCTAGAGAACAAATCCCCCACAAACATTCCAGTAAAGCTCTAAAATTCTAGTAAAAAAAGAATGCTAAGGAAACCCAAAGAGAGTAAGTCTTAAACGCTTTCAGTACAGGACTGCACAAAAAAATATTGATGAATTTATCAAATTAAGGTGGGGGAAGACAAGCTAGGGTAGGCAAAAGGGGAAATGAAAACAGCTGTCCTATGGCAGAAAAGAAGGCCCAATTCATAGCAAGATACAAAGCCAGACTAATGTCCAAGCCTAGCTCAGGGGAACCCATTGGACCCCTCTGAGACAGCAGAAAGAGACAGATCACAGTATAGCAAAGAGAAACCCATTTGCGACAGGTAATAGGGTCACAGCAGCACTTAGGCAACTCAATATGCAAGAAGCCTGGGGCCAAACCATAGCAGGAGACAAAACCAAACAATTCCTAAGGCTAGGTAAGGCCTATAATGAAGATTAAAAATGGCCTTACTCCATCCAGGAATAAGAGAGTGGAGCTTGACCTAAGTACAACCCCCTAATCCAGAAACTGAAGCTGGAGGTATGAGTAAACAGAAAATAAAATGCTAAGCACAATAAAGAAATAACTTGGACTGAGAGAAACACAAGGAATAAACCCAGAAGAAGAGAGTAACTTCACAACAAGTCTAAGTAGAGTCTCAGAAAAAAAGAACATCCTGCCCACAAGAACAGAGTACCTGAAAGAAATAGCAGAGGGAAGGGGTGGGGGCAAAAAAGGGAATAAATAAATGGAATAAATAAGAAAGAAAAAATGGCAAGGAGAATTAATACATTGGAACAAATCATGGTAAACCTTACTTAAGAATTGAACTCCCTGAAAGTTGGAATGGGCCAAACAGAAAACAATAGCTCCATGAGACAACAAGAAATATTAAGACAGAAGAAAATACAATATATATAAAAAACAAATGACATAAAAAGCTGGTCAAGGAGAGATAATCTTAGAAGGGTCAGACTATTTGAAATTATAACCAAAAATTTTTTAATATTATTTTTTGAGAAATAATGAATTAAAACTGCCCAGATGTTTTAGAACCAGCAAGTATAGTGAAGATAGAAAAAAATCTACCTGTCACCTAATGAAAGAAACTCACAAATCAGAGCTTCCAGGTCAAAGAAAAAATTCTCCAAACAGGCAAAAAGAAAGGCTCACAGTGGCAGCTGTTGCAATAAATGGAGAACTCGAAATGCAAGCAGCCTGAGACCAAACCAAAGTAGGTTAAAAGGCCAAATATTTCCCAAGATTAGGCAAGAGCTATAATGAAGGTGAAAAATGGGCTACTCAGGAATAAGGGAGTGGAGCTTGATCCAAGTACAAGTCCACTACTATATTCCAAAAAAAAAAAAAAGTACACTATTCCATGATTTTCTTGCATGACTCTCATTTCTCTTCCCACTTTTTCTTCTACCTCTCTTACTTGATTTTCACAATCCTTTTTGAGTTCTTCCATGGCATGGGACCAATTCATAGTTTTCTTGGAGGCTTTAGATGTAGGAGCTTTCACTTTGTTGTCTTCTGAGTGTGTATTTTTTGATCTTCCTTGCCACCATAGTAATTTTCAATAGTCAGAGGTTTTTATTTTCCTGCTGTTTTCATTTCCCAAGTCTATTAGGTGACTTTTAACTTTTTGTTAAAGTAGGGCTCTGCTTCCAGGGTGGAGCGCATACTGTCCCAAGCATCAGGGGTTTTGTGCAGCTGTTTTCAGAGATACTTCCTTCTAGGGACCATAAATTTTCAGTTCTTCCAAGGTGCTATGATCTAAGGAGAGATGGTACTCCTCTCTTGACCTGTGCTCTGGTCTGTGAGCAGCCACAAGCACTCTTTTCTGCCCTGGCAATGTGAGGAGGGTTCCCCCTCCAAGGTGGCCTCAAGCTCTGCCTTGCCCTAGGACTGCCACTCAGGACTGTGATCCAGATCTGACTATGGGCAAAGCAACAGAGTCCTGCCTCAGTGCTAGCAAAAAGACCCCGTAATCTTCTGACCAGTTGTTCAGCCCCATTACTGTCTATAGGCTGAGAGCTCCAGAAGCAGCCACTGCTTCTGCCACTGCTGATTCAGTGGCTTCCAAGGTCTGCACGTGGTTTGCTGGGGCCAGGGCTGTGCTGGCGTGGCCTGCACCGAACTGTACTCCTCTCTCATCCTAGTGCAACAGACCTTTCCTTCTGACTTTCCAAGTTGTCTGAGCTGGAATTTTTTTTCACTTCATGTTTTTGTGGGCTCTGTTGCTCTAATTTGTTTAGAGTAATTTTTAAAGGTATTTGGAGGGGTTTGGGGGAGAGCTCAGGGGAGTCCCTGCCTTTACTCTGCCATTTTGGCTCTGCCTCCAAAGTACACTATTTCAAAAGACAAAAGATTAAAGCGAAGAATAATCTCTCCAGGAAAAAAGAGTACAATCCTATAGAAGGTGAGTGGTTCATACCCCCTTCTAGTCTTCCAAAAGGCTAGAAATGAGTAGATACTTTCAAAAAGAAATGCAGGAGATAAGAGAAACAGAAAGGAATATACATTTGATAATTTGGAAATGACCATGGAAAGATGAAATATTTACATGCTACTAAAGGGAGAAGAAATAATCATTCTCTCAGATCCCCAATGTCCTTAAGGGTAATGGAGAAAAGATAGGCAAATGGCCTAGGAATGATTTTGTTCTGTTTTTGATATTCTTGGAACACTCTACCAGGAATAAAAAAGAAGGGAAAGGAACTCATTCTCTAATAGAATAGAGGTACATGAGATGAAGTTTACAAACATGGAAAAAGGAATGGGGTGGGAGGAAGAAATGTCAGTTTCACCTGAACCAAACAAGGAAACATTGACCACAAAAACACAGATACAAAGAGTGGGGTGTAGAAATACATTAAACTCAACCAGGAAATGGGCAGAATCAGAGAGAGGGGAATATAAGAGTGAGAGCAGGATGAGTGAGGGAGCAGTCATAAAAAAGCAAACTAATGTCAAAAAGGGAACATGAGGAGAGGTTGAGGAAGAAAGCAGTAAAAACCTATGATCGGGGCAGAGCAAAAGTAAGAAAATAGTGGTAACGGAATGAGAAAAGATCATATAACATACAGAACACAAGAGTTTGATAAATGTATGTGTAACCATTGTCTTCTTTGTAAAGAGAGCAGCAGGGGTAAAATAAGAAAAAATACCAAAGGATAGGATAGTCAGAAAAACACAATTTGTAATAACAATTGTGAATGGGATAAGTTCACTTATATGATGGAAAAAAAGGTAGTAGAAGGGATTATAAAACAGAACCTACCAAAATATTGCTTGTAAAATATACTTGAAACATAGTGATTCATATAAATTTAAAATGAAGTGCTAAAGGAGGATATATTGCACTTCAAATAAACTCAAACAAAGCAAGAGTAACAATCATTTAAGAGAAGTCTCCAGTAAATATAGACAAATTAAAAGATACAAGCAAGTTTTTCCTAATTCCCAACAGATATCAATCTTCAGAATTGGGGAATGAGAAATCAGAGCTTCTGGGAATTTCTGGAGCCATGAATTATTCTGAATTTTCATACTATTTTATCTGTGTTTTAAATAATGATGAGTGAAATGAGTGACTATCATAATAAACAATGGATTATTTTTATCTGCAATAGGGTATGTATCATTCATTATTATTATTATGAACCAACATATTTTGACAGACTTAAAACATATCTGTCAATAAGCAGATTGATTTACTACATCATTCTTAAAATATTTCTAATATTCTTTATATTGTTTATTCATTATCACGGATGTCTAATTATCCCAAGAAATAATAAATATCAAGTTTAATAGTATTTACAAAGAATGGTAGCCTATAGTGAATATTAAAAACTGGAAAATATCAGTGAACATTATTGAGTAGTATTTGAATTAGCAAAGTGAACAGAACTACACAGAATCATAGGTGAAAATTGCCGGTTTAAGGATTTATTTTGCCTGAGGTCACACAGCTAGCAAGTGTCTAAAGCAAGATTTGGCCTAGTCTTCCTGACTCCAGTCCCATAATAATTTATATGGTACCACCTAGTTGCTTAATTCAATGCTTTTATATAGGAACCAGAGGACATAACAAAATCCTCCCAACTAAGTAGAACAGACCCTTTGGTCATTTCATCTGGTTAAAGAGTTTGCAAAGACTTTTTGTTTACTACAAGTCCCAGGAATGAAACTGGTTAATTGATGGATATATATTTTCTCCTAGATACAGTAATAGGATAAAATTGGTGGAGTGACTTTGACTCTACTCTTATACTTAGTTCACTTTGCTTCTATTGTCTGTACATGGCCTTTCAAAAACATTAATTGGTCAGTAAGTTCTTGTGTATTCCCATTGATATCTTTAGGACACTCCTTTTATTGCTCATTGGAATTATTTCTCTTTGTGTCCAGTATTTTATTCTTGAATGATTACCATTGATCTTAGGCTGGCATTTCCTGTAATATTTTAGGCTACAGCATCCTATCTATCATTTCTATGAACTCACTGCAATTTGTTCCACATCCCCCACTGATCCCACCCTAGTCACTACAAAATATATACCTGTGCAAGGAATTGTTTGATTATATCCTTTAATATCAATTCAAAACTAGAACATTGAACACCAAGCATAGTACATTCAGTCTAAGCTAAGTCCTATTTCTGAAGAACAGTATCACCAATACTGGGCAAATGAACAAGGATTACATAAGCAGCAAACACAATCTCGAAATAAAGCTAAGATCAGAATCAAGTAAAAATAACTTAGTCAAAACCTAGAAAGTTTTTCTGGCCACAAATACACATGAAAGATTGGGAATGAAATAAAGCAAGGGCTTAGTTTTGTTCATGTGCCTTTCCTAGCTCCAGTTCATTTGCATGGGAAGACATAGGAGTCTTGGAATCAAAGAAACTAGGAGAACCTGGACATTGAGAGACGTTGTTAGTTTGGTGGGAAAGTGACTTCTAAGTGGGGGCTGCCTGAAAGGTTAGAATGAGGAAATTAAGCCACAATATACATAGATTCTGGGCAGCTAGATGTCTCAGTGGTTAGTGTTAGGCCTAGAATCAGGAAGACTCATCTTTGTGAGTTCAAATCTGGCCTCAGACAGTTATTAGCTGTGTGACCCTGGACAACTCACTTAATCTTGTTTGCTTTAATTCCTCATCTGTAAATCGAGCTGGAGAAGGAAATGACAAACTATTTAGATTTCAATATTTTTGCTAAATGGGGTCATGAAAGTTGGACAAGACTGAAAACAACAATAATACATAGACTTGTACAACATATACAATACGTAGCTTTACCAGAGATTACTAATGGTGATATAGGCCTTAGTGGCTAGGAAATATAGGTGATAATGCAGGTGAAAATCATTTAATCCTAAAGGCATTAGTTGGCCAGCTGCATTTCTGCTCTGTATTATAAAAAGCCTGATAACTAGGGCAGACAACTCTCCCTCAGGAAGACAAATATTCATTCTAACCAAGACTCTGAGAAACAGAAATAACCATATTGAAAAAAATCCACAAACATAACAGGTTGTTGGGTTGTTGTCTTTTTTTTTTTTCCTTTGTGATAGTGTGGGCACTTGTGGAAGAGTTTACCCATAGGTTTATGAAGGAAATGTTGCATTGCTACTTTTTTAAGCTCCTTTAGGAGCTTGGCCAAATTAATCCCTTTTTCTCCCCCTAATTTTTAATCTTTTTCTTATCTACTGCTTCCTTCCTTATTCTTTATAAATCTTTAGTCCTGTGGCCAGATCTGCCCCATCCTAAAATACATTTAGTTGGTTCAGCTAGAGATCTCATCAAGCTAAGGTTCTCTCTCTCTCCCCTCCTTTCCTATCTATACTCCTAGAAAAATGCCATATATTCATTTGCCTCTATTTTTTTCACCTCATACACTTCTCAGCTCTTTGTCACCTGGCTTCTAAAACCAACGGTCAACAGACACTTTCTCCAAGGTGACAAATGATTTATTAATTGCCAAATTGATTGCCTTTTCTTAGTCTTTGTCTTTCTTGAATTCTCCATAGTATTTAACAAACAACCATCTCCTAGATACTCTCTCCTTCCTGGGTTTTTATGACATTTGTCTGTCCTATTTCTTTTCATACCTGGTCACTCAGCTCATTCTCTTTCAGAGAATATATTATCTTTGTCTCAATCCTAGGCACGGCTATACTACCAATGGCACTAGGATCCTCACGCCTCTACACTATCTCAGTGAAGATTTAAAGACTCTTTCAAAAACCTTGAACTACATGTGTGCAGCAAAGCACTGATATATTATATATTACAATTTTAAGTTATAAAAAGTTGTAAGCTTTATAGCTTGTCAATAATTTTTATTAGGTCACTTTGTCCCAAGTAATTCACATTACAACTACGTTAAATTTGCATCACTATATTAATATTTTTGTTCCTAAACATACAAAATAGGAATTGTAAAAGGATGAAATGATATTTAATACAATAGGAAGCCACTGGAGGTTAGGTAGGGGAGTAATCAATCTGCAACCCATCTTCTCATTCTCTGATTGTTTGATGACATCCCATGAGATCATGCCATAAGGGTTCTCTGTGAGTGCACAGTCCTTGGTGTTATGTAAGAAACTACTGGTATAGAGGAAAGAGGTCTAGACTTGGAGGCAGAGGACCAGGGCTCAAGTTTTGGCTCTGGCATTATTTGTAAAATATTGGACAAATCACCTCTCTACCTCAATGTCCTTATCTGCAAAATGAGGGTGACAATACTTGGGTAGTGATAGCCTTACTTTCACAGAGCACAGCTGATTATATTGTCCCCTTCAGCTCCTAGAGTATCCCTGAAGAGTTGAGCGTATTTTTCTCTAGTCAGCTCAAGCCCCCTTTCTAGTATGTTCTTCCCATTTTTAATTACCAGTGATTAATGCTCCAGTTCCATTTAACCAACTAATATCAATTAACTTTTTTTTTTGAAGGGGAGAAGGCAGGGCAATTAGGATTGTGACTTGTCGAAGGTCACACAGCTAGTGTATCAAGAGTCTGAGGTCAGATTTGAATTCAGGTCCTCCTGACTCCAGGGTCAGTGTGCCACCTAGCTGCCCCTATCAATTAACTTTTAGAAAAAGATATTTACTAAGAAGATATAACAGAAAGCATAACAACCCTCCACCCAGTACCTATGGAGTCACTCTTCCTTACACTACCTTGTTCCTGGAGAGGGTAGAAACTTAAGGCATTTTCTGCATATCATTCTCCCCAGCAAATTTAGTTCTTAATTTGGCATAGCAGATGGATGAATTCCTGATAGCTCTCTCAGCTATCTTTTATAGGAGGTGGGTTAAGCAATCTGGCTAGTGATTTTCACTCCTAACCATTTGGATTGGCCACAAAACTTGGCATGAACTCCAGCTCCTAGACCTCTGGTAGTTCACCATTCTGACTCTTTTAAAGCTCACAATGCCATGGCCGTTTCCAATACTACTTCACCTAAAAGGAGAAAGAATAAACAAGAATAGAGACAAAAATATGGTTATGCCCTCGTGGGCCACAGAGTAATGGTCTGTGTTGGGGTGGAGATGAAGACTGAAGGCCTCTTTCCCCACTTGGAGGCTTACAACATTCCTTGCCTTTGAACGCAAACACAGCTAGGCAGCAAAAGAGGAAGAGGCTTTCTTTGACTCAGCAGTCTATTTTGAATGCCCTCCATTTCTAGCTCAGCAACCAATCAACAATCCATCTCTTCACCACATAGTTAGCAAACTCAAATCAGGTACAGAGTGACTGTGAATGGAGGAGCATGGTTCTTCCATTACACACACCATGCTTTTCTAGAAACATCTTCCCTATTCTCTTTCACATAGAGATTTCATCAGCTAAACATACTGTGTGTATTCACCACCTCACTACCCTTCACGAGGTTATTGTGAGGGTCAAATGAGACCCTCTGTAAAGCACTTGGCAAACCACAAAGCACTATGCAAATGGAATGTTCTTATTATTATCACTGTGATCTTTTTGTCTCCATTGGTTTCATACTAGATTCCTGTTTCTATGGCAAAGATCACAATCCCTTGCTGATATGCTGGAGAGGCAGTAGTATTGCAATAGTATGGCAAGCAAGTCAGGAAATCTGGGTTCTACTCCTGTCCTGATCACCTCTCTGAGCCTCTCTAAGGTCCCTTAAAGGTACGGATATACCATTGTATGGTCCTATTGTCCCCAAATGGGGACAGAGCATGAGTGTAACTCAGCTATGTGTACCAATGAGGATAGTAAGTGATTGAAATGCAGGTGTCCATGCCTAATCTGTGTTACCCATAGGCCTCCCCTATAAATCTCATAATCTTCAGAGATTATTGTGTGTGAGAAGAGAAAGGTCTTTTATTATTCTAGTGATGATAACTCTAAAGGGCCTATTTATATAAATGTGGCAATTAGGCAAATGTCATTAATGGGAAGACAGAGACATCTTTTTCATCCCTCCTCTTTATCTCATAGCTTAACTAATCACTCCCTCAATTATTGGAAGGAACAAGAAGAGGTTTAGGGGTTATGGCATTGACTGCATTTATACTGCCTAATTTTCTTGACAAGATGACCCTGCCTCTGTAGATTGAATTTTAATAAAGAGAGAAAAAAACATCATTTACCCAGGGCTATAATCCTCTCCTTTCTGAATCCATTAAATGTGTTAGAGTTCCCCTTAGCCATCTCAGTAAACAAAGAGATACAGACAATAATGGATAAAGAATAAAGCAGGTTTCTTTCATCAATGGAAGAGAGCTTTGGCAAGATGAATGTTCTGTCTGAATCCTCACTGCAAATGAGACCAAGAGACCTGCAATTATTTTAAAAAGTAAATGCAGTCTTTCAAAATAATTACTGCAAAGAAAGAGCACAGTGCCATTGATCACTAGTCCTCCTGGGTGGCATATTTACAATTTAGTCTGAGAAAATGAGGATTTCCTGTCTTTTTCAAACTGTGGCCACCTATCATTGTTAGCTTAGTTTATGAACAGCATCCCTCAGCCAAAAAGTATTCTGTAAGTATTTTACTTATCTAATTATTAAGTGTATCAAAGTAAATTTTACTTGAAAATTTTTGCAGTATCTTTTCCTATATGTCCCTGGTACATTGCAAAAGCCTTACTGGAAATCAGAGAATCCTTCTTTAAAAAAAAAAACAACCGTAAGAAATGTTAGGTATAATTTAATTCCATCCCTTCATTTTACATATGAAGAAACTGCTGCCTCCAAATTTTTGATGTGTTTAATTAAGTGTCTTAGTGGATAGAGTGATAAATTTAGGGTCAAGAAGACTTGAATTTGAATCTTTCCTCAGCCACTAATTAGATGCATGCCCTTGGCAAAGCATTTAACCTTGCCATCTCCACTTCCTTATATTATTATAATAGTGTTATGGGAATTTTTTTGTTTCCTTTTATTCCTCTTACAACATTTGTTTTATATTAATCTCCGCAGACAAAAAGCTGTCCCACAGGAAGTGAAACTTTACTTAGTCTTAAACATTCCTTAATTAAGAAGCCAGAGGAAGAAATTCAACTGTCCCTGCCTCCTTGGTGACATATAAATCCTCCTGTTCAATCAGCCTGCTTTTGAATCCTCTAAACATAATTTAATCTGTAAGCTGGCTTAGTTTACCTATAGAGATTGTTCGATGAAATTTGTTTTCCTTAGGGGATTTATGAGATTACATCTCTGTTTTACCAACTTTGTTCAACTTCCGTGACATTGAAAAAATTACTGGGATTGTGGATCTATCACTTCTTTAACTTTTATGGCCTAAGAGGAATATACTAGATTACAATATGTAAAAGAATTATTTCTGTCACCCTGACATAATTTTGCCTATGAGAAACCTAGTTAGAATCTTAATGATGGTGCAGGTTATCTCTGATGCCTGAACCTATGCTTGAGCATAATGAAAATACCTGAATTTTTACCTTTATAATTTCTGCATCGTGCTGAATAACTATTTGGGCAGCAGTTACTTATCACATGAACCCAGAGAGGAGCTATTTCTGCCATGACAATAGCATGTATCTCATAATGCTGTTGTGAGAGTAAAATGAAATGATAGATATAACCCTAATGCTCTATATAAATGTTTGCTATTATTATTCTTATTACACAGCAATTAGTGGCATGTTCAAAATTATTTATGAAGTGCCTACATAGATGAAGACTTTGTAAGTATCATTTGATATACTAAGGATGATAGTAGTAATAATGATCATTAATAACTCCCAGTGAAAATTCAAGTCAGTTGAATTCAAATATCATTTCTTAAGTGTCTATTATATATTGGATAGAGGGCTGCCCTAGAAGCCGGGAAGTCCTGGGTTCAAGTGGACAAGTTTTTTAACCCTGCAATGCTTTAGACAACTCTCTAAGATGATAAGTTTTTGTAGAGAAAGAGGCTACTTACGTTGGTAGAGGGAGTTTCCTCACCTGATAGTTCCCTATGCCAAGCAAACACAGGTCCAATCCTTGTCCTTAACCCTATTAAAAGCACTTAGAAAAGAATACCTAGAATGGACAGAAAGACCAGTGTGATAATCCAGAAAGCCTCTTAGTTTTCTGAAGCTAGCTATTTTTGTGATAGACTACCTCTGTTCTAGTTACTCTATGGTCTTTTACTTGACATCCCATCCCTCTCCTCTTCCCTATTTCTGAAATTGTCTATGTCTGGGAACTTCTGTGCTAGAAACTTCCAGCTCCTTCACCAGTAGGGGAATAACACTACCACTTCTATAAACCCCCTGGCACTCACCCACATTCCTGTGGTGCCCTGGAGTACTGGCAAGCGCTTGGTGAAACATGTGCTATAAGTCCAGGTGGCAGTCTTCCACAGCATTCTAATAAGCACTTCTTCCTCCTGCCACCATCTGGAGATCATTGCATATGAGGTTTTGGCAAGAGTCTTGATCTCTTTTATACCTTCCCTGACCTCTATCCCATTTTGAATGTGCCAGATGCACATTCCTAGTTTGGGGATAATAAAACATCATAGATTTTGAGCTAGAAGACAGACTTTTGATGTTTTTTACTCCTTTTCCCTTTCTTTTGACAGATAAAAAAATGAATCCCTGAGAGGTTTTTATTGATTTGCTTAGGTTCATGCAGTTAATGTCTGAGACAGGATTTAAACTGAGGTGTCCCTGATTACAAAGCCAGTACCCTATCTTATATTCTTCTTGTCTTTGTCTTCCATTTTGATTTCCTACTCTTCCGTGTTTCAAGTTAAGTGGCATAGGCTATCCTTACATATTAGGCAAATATGTTGAATTATGAGCTATTGCTTTCAGCACTGGATAGCTTTTATAAAGCTTCCTATAAGTCCCAAGCCACTGGGATTCAAATGATAATTATCACGATAGAAAAACTTTCTTTTGGAAGAGAAATGGTGATTCCTCTCTATGAGAGCTATAAAATTTCCGTTAATGAGAATGTCTTGAGCCCACACTGATATGTTCAATGGGAGAAATATAAAGGAAGAGTAAGACATGGTCTCACAACCTTCATGATGATACCTATCTGCCAGAGAAGATAAAATATTCAAGCAACCCCACTATGAGATGGAAAACACCAGTTATTTTAAATACTGCATTCAGAGGAGTTACTCCCTTGGTGTTGTGGAAAGGGCATTCCAAACCTGATCATGTTACTCACTACCTGTGTGACCAGCACCTACATCACAGAGTTGTTGTGATGGACAATTGAGATAGTATTTGTAAAGCTCTTTAGCAGACTTTCTAGCACACAGTAGGTGCTTTATAAACGCTTATTCCTTCCCTGCCTTAATTTTTCTGGTCCTCAGTTTCCCCACCTATAAAATAATGAGATTGACCTAAATGAGTTCTAAGGTCCGTTCAGGTTTTAAAATCTGATTCTGTTATCTTTTTATCAGTGCTTATTTATTGGTGCCCTATATTGAACATGTCCTTCATCTGTATAAGGGAATGATTTGAATAATTCCAACTAAAGAGACCAGATGTGAATAGGGCATCTGATAAGCAGATTTTATTGTTTCTTAATAGAAATTTAAGATTAAACAAGCCCACAAACCACGAAAATGCCAGCTAGGCAAATGAATATTTAGATGATATGAGAAAATAAGTCAAACTTATCTTAGAAGTCTCACTTTGGAGGCAGAGCCAACATGGTGGAATAAAAGTGGGACTCAGCTGAGCTCTCCCACAAACTCCCTCAAATACCTCCAAAAGTGAATCTGAACAAATTCTAAAGTGGCAGAATCTGGGGCGGAGCCAAGATGGCGGCTGGAAAGCAGTAACTGGCATGAGCTCCCCACCAAGTCCCTCCAAAAACCTATAAAAAAAATGGTCCTGAACCAATTCTAGAACTGCAGAACCCACAAAGTGGCAGAGGGAAGCAGGACTCCAGCCCAGGACAGCCTGGATGGTCTCTGCGTAAGGTCTGTCCCACACGAAGCTCCCAGTTCCCAGCTCCCAGCTGAGGGGAGCGGAGCTGAGCCCAGCAGAGCCTAGCGCGCGCACGGCGTGGGCCAACCAGACCGCGGACCGACAAGACCAGGACCCAAGCGGAGAATGCCCTAGCATCTTGAATTACTGAGCTGTGGCATGTACCAGACCTCACAACCCACAAAGAGCAAAGACAACACAGAAGGTTAGTGGGAAAAGCTGCGGGACTGGACGGAGTTTGCGGTTCGGCTACCGTCCCTGGGGCAGCGGAGGTGGGGCAGCTTTAGAACTGCGGCTGCAGTTGCCTCTGGCCCCAGGCCCACCTGGTGGGATGAATTAAGTGGCTGATCAGAGCAGGAGTGAAGAGCCTGCTGAAGATTTAAGCCCAGTCCAGGTAGGGGGTTCTTGGGGAAGGAGGAGTGCTGGTGAAGCAGTGCATCTGCCCAAGCGTGGAACATAGAACTCTTTAGTCTATAAGCAGCCATACCCCGTTGAAAAACTCAAAGGTTAATTAAGTTGGAGGGGAATATGGCCAGGGGTGGAAAACACACCCAGATTCAGTCTCAGACTCTAGAATCCTTATTGGTGACAAAGAAGACCAAAACATACAGTCAGAAGAAGTTAACAAAGTCA
>CM053626.1:219269321-219301971 GCA_028646595.1 Phalanger gymnotis | reverse complement strand
GCCATCTTGGAGTGGGGGGGGTGGAAATGGGGAGAAAATTTGTAAATCAAACGCCTGTGAAAATCAACGCTGAAAACTAAACATATTAAAAATAAAAAGAAAAAGAAAGTTAAAAAAAATAAAGTGGCAGAATCCACAAAGAGACAGCATGTGGCAGATTTCCAGCCTCAGTCAACAGGAAGGATCTGTTGCACCCAGCTGGGAGAGGAACACAGTCCAATACACAGGCTACTTCAGCGCAGACTCAACCATAGCAAAGCTGGAGCAGACACCAGCAGACTGAATCACTGGTAACAGTGTCAATTCTCAAACCTCTCAACACAGAAGGGGAGTCTGTTGGAATTGGATGAAATAGAAGCACAACCCTGCACAAGACCTGCAGCAGTGGCAGCAGCTACTCCTGAGATTATCAGCCCACAGACCAAATGTTTGAAAGTCATCTACTTAAATTTCCATGAGCCAAGATGGCGGAGTAAGCAGTAAGATGCTCTCACCCTCCGTTGACCTTGAAAAACCCAGACAATATTGCCCCAGGAAAAATCCTGGAAGAGTGGAGCCAGGAGAAAGATGGGGTATGGTAATCTTTTAGCCTGGGAGGCTAGGGAGATTAAAGAGAAAGTACCCTCTTGCTGTGGCTGAAGGGGACCAGTACAGGATGGGAGGTGTCCCAGCAAGCCCCACCTCCGTGCACCAGTGGGAGATCCTGAGTTCCAGGGTGGAGGAGCAGGCAAGTGCCAAAACCAGGCATGTACCACCTCCAACTCAACACCAGGTAAATTACCAGTACTACAACATCCAACTGTCAGCACCTGATGCCCCAGCACAAAAACCAGTAACCAGGCCCCTAGCCTCCAGCACAAGAAGTCTGGGACAGTGCCCCCTGGGCCCCAGAAGTAGAAATCAAATTTAAAAGCCAAGAAAAAAGGCAAGAAGAATTTTAAAAATCAATGACCATAGATAAATATCCTCATGACAGGGAAGATAAAGCCCAAATTCAGTAGAGGACAACATGGTCAATATACCCACATCAGAAACCTCAAAGGGTAATATGAACTGTTTTCAAGTGCAAAAAGCTTTCTTGAAAGAGATCAAGAAGGATTATAAAAGTCAATGAAAGTGGTAGAAGAAAAATTTTAAAATACAATTGACAAAATGGAAAAAAGTACAGTGAAAAAAACAGAAAAACAGAAAAAATAGAATTGGCCAAATGGAAAAGGAGGTACAACAGATAACTGAAAAAAAACTCATTAAAGTTAGAATTGGGCAAGTGAAAGCTAATAACTCTATGTGACATCAAGAATCAGTCACACAAAATAAAAAAATGAAAAAATAGAAGAAAACATAAAATGCCTCATTGGACAAACAACTTGATCTATAAAATAGATCCAGGAGAGATAATTTAAGAATTATTGCTCTACCAGAAAGCCAGGAAGAAAAAAAAAAAGAGCCTGGCCAGCATCTTTCAAGAAATCATCAAGGAAATCTTCCCTGAGGTCCCAGAACCAGAAGGTAATTTGAAATAATCCACAGATCACGTCCTGAAAGAGATCCCAAATTGAAAACAACAGGCATATTACAGGCAAATTCCAGAATTAGCAGATCAAGGAGAAAATACTTCAAGCAGTCAGAAAGATACAATTCACATATCTTGGAACCACAGTCAGGATTACGCAGGACCTTGCGGCTTCTACATTAAAAGATTGGAGAGTTTGGAATATAATATTCTGTAAGGCAAAGGAGATTGGCTAACAACCAAGGATCAACTACCCAGTGAAATTGAGCATAATCTTTCAGGAGAGGAGATCACATTCAATGAAATAGGAGATTCCAGACTTTCCTGATGAAATGACCAAAGTTCAACAGAAAATTTGATCTTCAAATTCAAGACTCAAGAAAGGCACAAAAAGATAAACAGGAAAGGGGGAAAAACATGTTATTCAATAGGGACAAACTGTTTACATCTCTACAGCAGAAGATGATACTTACAACACTTGAGAACTGTATTTTTATTACACCGTATAGAAAGGAAATACATAGACGGAGGGGGTGGGTTTAAGTTGATTTTTATGTAATGATAAAAAACCTAATGAAGCACTGAAAAAAGATTGGAATAAGAGAAAAGAAAAGGAGGAGGCAGAAAAGGGTAAATTACATCACATGAAGATGCACAAAGACATATTACAGTAGAGTGAAAGAAGAGAAGGTGATGAGCATTGTTTGAACTTTACTCTCATTGGATTTGGCTAAAGGAAGGAATAACACAGTTAGGTATAGAAATCTAACTTGCCCTATAGGCAGTTGGAGGAGAAAGGGGAAAGAAAAGGGAGGGAAGTACAGAAGGGAGTGAAAAAGTAGTAAGGTAAAAGGGAAAGAAAAGGGAGGGGGGCTGATAGAAGGGAGGGCAGATTGAGGGAGGCAGTGGTCAAAAGCATAATTCTAGTGAGGAGAGAAAGGGAGAAAGGAGTAAGAAAAGCATAAATGGGCTGAGGGATAGGATGGAGAAAAAGACACAGATAGTAATCATAACTGAATGTGAATGGGATGAACTCCCATAAAACAGAAGCAGATAGCAAAATGGATTAAAAACCTTAATCCTACAATATGTTGTTTACCAGAAAAACATCTGAAACAGAGGATACACACAGAGTAAAGGTAAAAGGCTGGAGTAGAATATATGATGCTTCAGCTGAAGTAAAAAAGCAGGGGTAGCAGTTCTGATTTCAGACAAAGCAAAAGCAAAAATAGATATAATTAAAAGAGATAAGAAAGGAAACTATATTCTACTAAAAGGTAACATAGACAGTATCATTACTATGTAATGTAATTACATTACATCACAATATCATTACTAAACATATATGTACCATATATGGTATAGCATCCACATTCTTAGAGGAGAAGTTAAGGGAGTTACAGGAAGAAATAGACAGCAAAACTATAAGAATGGGGGACCTTAACCTCCCCCTCTCTGAAGTAGATAAACCTAAACACAAAAGAAACAAGAAAGAAGTGAAGGATGTGAATAGAATTTTAGAAAAGTTAGATATGGCAGATCTCTGGAGAAAATTCAATGGGGATATAAAGGAATATAACTTTTTCTCAGTGTTACATGGCACCTGCACAAAAAATTGACTATGTACTAGGGCATAAATACCTCACAATCCAATGCAGAAAGACAGAAATATTAAATGCATACTTTTCAGATCATGATGCAATAAAATTTATATGTAATAAAAGGCCATAGAAAAGATAGACTAAAAATCAATTGGAAACTAAATAATCTAATCCTAAAGAATGAGTAGGTCAACTAACAAATCATAGAAATAATCAATAACTTCATCCAAGAGAATGACAATAATGAGACAACATACCAAACCTTATGGGATGCAGCAAAAGCAGTTCTTAAGGGAAGTTTTATATCTCTACTTACATGAATAAAATAGAGAAAGAGGAGATCAATGAATTGGACATGCAACTAAAAAGCCAGAAAAAGAACAAATTAAAAATCCCCAAATAAATACTAAATTAGAAATACTGAAAACCAAAGGAGAGATTAATAAAATTGAAATGAAAACTATTAAACTAATGAGTAAAACTAAGAGCTGGCTTTATGAAAAAAACCAATAAAATAGATAAACCTTTTGTTATTTGATTTAAAAAAGAAAGAAGAAAAACAAATTACCAGTATCAAAAATGAAAAGGGTGAATTCACCCCAATGAAGTAGAAGTTAAAACAATAATTATGAACTATTTTGCCCAACTATATGCCCATAAATTTGACAATCTTAGTGAAATAGATGAATATTTGCAAACATATAAATTGCCTAGATTAAAAGAAGAGGAAATCAAATACATAAATAACCCCATCTCAGAAAAAGAAATTGAAAAAGCTATCAATGAACTCTCTATGAAAAAAAAAATCTCCAGGGCCAGATGGATTTACAAGTGAATTCTATCAAACATTTAAAGAACAATTAATTCCAATTCTATATAAACTATCTGGAAAAACAGGGGGGAAAGGAATTCTAACAAATTCTTTTTATGATACAAATATGGTACTTATACTTAAACCAGGAAGAGTCAAAACAGAGAAAGAAAATTATAGACTAATTTCCAAAATGAATATAAATGTAAATATTTAAACGCAAAAAGATTACAGCAATTTATCATGAGAATAATACATTATGACCAGGTAGTGTTTATTCCAGGAATGCAGGGCTGGTTCAACATTAGGAAAACTATCAGCAAAATTGATCATATCAACAGCAAAAATAACAGAAACCATGTGATTATCTCAATAGGTGCAGAAAAAGCTTTTGAAAAATATAACACCCATTCCTATTAAAAACACTAGAGAGCATAGGAATAAAGAGAGTCTTCCTTAAAATCTTAGGTAGCATCTACCAAAAACCACCAGCAAGTATTATATGTAATGTGGATAAGCTAGAAGCATTTTCAATAAGTTTGGGGGTAAAACAAGAAAGTCCATCGTCTCCACTATTATTCAATATAGTATTAGAAATGTTAGCTTTAGCAATAAGAGAATAAAAAGAAATTGGAGGAATTAGAATAGGCAAAAAGAAACCAAGCTATCATTCTTTTCAGATGATATGATGATATGAGAATCCTAGAGAATCAAGTAAAAAAACTTCTTGAAATAATAAGTAACTTTAGCAAAGTTGTATACAAGGATATAAAATGAACCCACATTTCTGTATATTACTAACAAAGACCAACAGCAAGAGATAGAATGAGAAATTCCATTAAAAGTTACTATAGACATTATAAAATATTTGGGAATCTACCTGCCAAAACAATCCTAGGAACTTTATGAACACAATTACAAAACACTTTCCACACAAATAACGTCAGATCTAAATAAGTGGAAAAATATCAGTTGTTCATGGGTAGGCTGAGCTAAAATAATAAGAATTACAATTTTACCTAAATTAATTTACCTATTTAGTGCCATACCAATCAAACTACCAACAAATTACTTTATAGAGCTAGAAAAAATAATAACAAAATTCATCTGGAAGAACAAAAAGTCCAGAACATCAAGGGAATTAATGAAAAGAAATTCTAGGAAAGGTGGCCTTGCCATACCAGGTCTTAAATTGTATTATAAAGCAACAATCATCATACTGGCAAGAAATAGAGTGGTAGATCAGTGGAATAGGTTAGGTACACAAGACAAAGTAGTCAATGACTATAGTAATCTACTGTTTGATAAACCCAAAGACTCCAGCTTCCAGGATAAGAACTCAAGAATTATTTTGATTTACATTTCTCTAATCAACAGTGATTTAGAACATTTTTCTTTATGACTATAGATATCTTTAATTTCTTCCTCTGAAAATGGCCTTAACTATGTGCCAAGAACTGTGCTGAGTACTTTACAAATATTATCTTGGAATGGGGAGTCAAGATGGTATAATAAGAGTCAGTGATGTCTCCCAATCCATCTCCAGAAAATTCAGCAGACCTAATTCTCTCTGAGAAAGCCAAGAAGAGTTACAGTGAATCATTTCTATAGCCCAGAGTAACTTAGGAAGACAGACAGGCCTGCAGACACTGGGTGGAGGTGGCCTGGATCAAAGCAGGATGGTGGCAGTGGCAGTACTGGGAGGATTCCAGTTTCCAAGAATGAAAAAGGAACCTAGAGCATCAAGGCAAGAAGCACTGAGACAGAAAGAGATGCCAGAGAATCCCTGATCTAATGGAAACAATAATAAATGCCATCTGGCATCTCTGTCAACCATTAACTAGTTCCAAGGCACAAATATAAGCAGAAAGGAGTGGTTACTCTGAGTACTAAGCACAAAACGAATTCCAGAAACTTAGCTGTGTGGCTCTGAGCAGAGAAGCAGAGTGGTGGCTCAGTTCTAACCTTTAGCCCAGCACATTAGCCTGCTATAGTAAAACAAAGGCCACAGCTAAATAGAGCCAAAAGTTCAGTTACTCTGAACCTATAGAACCTCTCAGTTTCCCAGTAGTCTAACAGTGAATAAGTTCAGCAAGAGCCTAGTGAAACTCAACTACACACAAGCCAACAGACCCAAACCTGGGTCAGGAACTCTAAGGCCACGATTATGAACAAATTTCTCCCCAGATCAAACCCCTAGGAAGCAGGCCCCTAGACTGAGCCATGAAAGCATCAGAAGCTCATACACAATGCCCCCCACCCACCGATCCACTTCAAGAAGTGAGCAGAGTACAACACTCACATAAAGTCAAAAATCAAGAATTAGTCTAGAAGAATGAGCAAGCAAATAAAAAAAATCCCACCCATTAGGAGCTAATATGCTGGCAAGGAAGTTCAAGATACAAACTCAGAAGATAATGACTTAAAAACATCTACAAGCAAAGCCTCAAAGAAAAAATGTAGAATGGATACAAACCCAGCAAGAATTTTTAGAAGAGTTAAAGTGAAAAAAAAGGTTTTTAAAAACCAAGAGTGGTAGAGGAAAAAATGGGAAAAGAAATGAGAGCAATGCAAGAAAGTTTTAAAAGACAATTAACATTACTCACTAAAAACTCCTTAGGAATTAGAATTGACCAAATGGAAGCTTAAATTTATAATCACATAACCTCATAACCTCACATTAACCTGTGTTCAAATTTGGCCTCAGACACTTGTGTCTCTTACAGATCTTCTTGACTCCAGTTGTAGCGCTCTATCCATTGTGTCACCTAGCTGCCTCATAATCAATGAATGAAAAAAAAGCATTTGTTAATTGCTTACTATGTACAACAAGTCAATGAAACTAGGAAGAGTTATCTATCTTAAAATGCAGCAAATATATCTGATAATCTGTTTTTGGAGTCACAACTTTTATATAAAAATATTTGTTTTGTCATCCTTTTGATAAAAGACCAAGAGAACGACATTTAAATGATGAAAGGAAGATGTTCTTGTACATTTAGGAGAAGGAAAACAAAGGCAGGATATATTTGAAAAACAAAACAAAGAAACTGTACTGTGTGAGGAATGGTGGGAAGAAAAGTTAATACAGAAACATGTTTTTCACCTGCTTTGGTGAGGAATGAGCTGTTCCACATAAATAGATTATACAGGTAGCTGAGGGCTATTTCTTCAAATGTCAGAATTTCAAAAAAAAAGTAGCAGTTTTTGGAGTGGAAGTCTATGATCTATTATGCACCCCTCTGATTTGCTAAACAATCAACATATAATAAACTTTAATATTTTCGTGATAACTTTGTGTCACCTTTATTGTTTGGATCCATAGCAGTGCCAACATGGTCAAATGGACTGGGGACACGATTGGCATGCCACTTACTTAAGGGAACGCTATTTTCAGTGGAGACTTTGTGTGAGATAAACTGTATTTAAAAAATCCCAAGTATTATTCTCTCTATATCATTACCTGTCTCCATGATGATACTGATATATATATACTCCACCCCCAAACCTAGCTTTGTCCACTGTGCCAATTCACATTTCATCACTCCTTTCTAGCCTTCTGGATTTGTTGACGTTGGAGAACTATCTGGTTTGACCCTAATGTAGTATTCTGATTACCTTTATCCATTTACCTTTTCCCACTCCAGCTGGTACAGTGGCTAAAGTGCTGGGTCTGGAGTCAGGAAGACATCTTCCTGAATTCAATTCTGGCCTCAGACACTTACTAGTTGTATGCCCCTGGGCAAGTCTCTTAACCATGTTTTCTTCGGTTTCCTCATCTGTAAAAGGAGTTGGAGAAGGCAATGGCCAATCACTCCAGTACCTTTGCCAAGAAAACCCCAAATGGGGACACGAAGAGTCAGACACAGCTGAGATGACTGAACGGCAACAATTCCAACCCCATGCTTTCCCTAAATCTGTCTTTAAAGACTGGCATGGATCAGTTCAATCCCTACAAATCACCCTCCCCTTAATTCTAGTGCCTTCCCTCTGTTGATTACTTCCAATTTATCCCATATAGAGCTTTTTTGTACAAACATTTGTTTGCATGTTGTCTCCCCCACTGGATTGTGAGCTCCTGGAGAGCCTGGACTTTCTTTTGCCTTTCTTTGTATCCCTGGCAATTAGCATAGTGCCTAGCACATGGCAGGTACTTACATAATAGATGACTACCCAGAGTGGTCCCAATTATGGACGTAGCATAATGGTTGATAAGTTTAGAGCTGGAAGGAACGATATAGGTTATCTAGTCCAACTCTCTTATTTTACAGAAGAGAAAAACTAAAGCCTAATGAGGGTAAATGACTCCCCTCAGGTCATAGTACTTGTATGTCACAGAAACTGGTCTGAATCCAAATGCAGGGTTCTTCCTGCTGCACTAGGTGAACTATGCTCTAATTTAGTGGTGTTTCCAATGGCCACTTAAATTTACAGAGCTACTGACCCAGGATGCTGGATTTTGCTGTTTTCGTTTTGGTTTTTTTTTACATGTCTAGTAGTAGTAGTAGTAGTAGTAGTAGCAACAGCAGCAGCAGCAGCTAGCATTTCAGGTTTGCAAAATGCTTTCCATATGTTATCTCATTTGATTTAATCTACAACAACTCAGGGAGGTAGGTGCTAGTATTATCCCCATTTTGCAGATGAAAAAACTGAGGCTGAAATAGACTAAATGATTTGCTCAGGGTCATAGAGCTAAGTAAGTATCTGAGGCAGGATTCAAATTCAGGTCTTTCTGACTCCAGGTCCAGAGCTCTATGCACTATGCCACCTCCTACCTTCCTGATCAAAGTATGTTGTGGAAAAAGTAACAGACTTGGAATAATTTGACCTATGCATGAATCCTGGCTCCACCATTTCACTAAACATGTGACTTTAGGGAAGTCATTTATTCTCTCTGGGCTTTGCTTTCCTAAAAATGGAGTTAATGATACATGTACTACCTAAGTCCCAGGGTGTTGTGAGGAAAATGGTTTTTAAATTGCAAAGCATTAAATAAATATGAACTACTTAAATATGAACTACTTAACAACAATAATACTGATAGTGAGAGCTAACACTGATGTAATGTTTTAAGGTTTGCAAATCACTTTACATATTGGGTCTGGTGCGATTCAGGTGCTGTTGTGTTACCCATTTTGTGAGTGAAGAAATGAGGCTAAAGATTAGGAAACATGTTACACAGCTAGTAACTGTCTGAAACAGGATTTGATCTCAGGTCTACCCGATTTCAATTAGTCAATAAACATTTACTAAGTGCTTACTATGCGCCAGGCACTATGCTAAGTATATAACAAAAGGCATAAGATAGTGCATGTCCCCAAGAGGCTTACAATCCAAGTCCCTCCTTCTGTATACTACACCACCTAGTTGCCTTTATTATTATTAGCTTTCATTAATATCAAGAAGAAATAGCTCTCTCTCTCTCTCTCTCTCTCTTTCTCTCTCTCTCTCTTTTTCTCTTTCTCTGTCTCTCTCTTTCTGGTCAACTACTATCACTATCTAATTTTCTGTGTTCTGAGAATTAACCAATTTTTAAAATTATATGCAAAATAGGGTGAATTGGCACTGGGTGAGTGTCTTATGGGCTCCCCTATGAAAGAAAGTAGATGGCCTTTAGTTCATGGACCTTATGATAACTAGTGCCACTCAATTTAATTCACCAAATATTTATTATGAACCTCGCTGTGCAAAATGTAATACTAGGTGCTAAGAGGCATTTTCCTTTTCAAACTTCTGGCTTCTAAAAAAATTGAGGTTGCCTGGTAGCTGCGACCTCAGGATAAGTGAGGCAATATCGAACATATCATTTTTTCTTTCTTTGAAGTTAAACCATCTTTTCACTCTACAGTATACTCCTGAGACAAATGAAGGCACAGAAAATATCAGTGATCTCACTTTATTGATGAAGAAATAAAGATGCAATTATGTGATTTTTCCCAAAATAACACAGTTTATTATTGCTTCATAGCTATTTGAAAATACACTCGTGAAAAAGAATATATAGAACACCTGGCTTTTTTTTTTCATTTTCATCTATAGTTTCTTGGAGGAGAGACTTAGTAAAACCTTCCTCTATACCCCCCATCATGCTTGGCACTATAAACTGCACATGGTGATTGAATGAATGAAAATGCATTTGTTAAATGCTTACTATGTATCAGGTCCTGTTCTAGGCACCAGGGAAATAAAGACAAAAAGCAAGACAGTTTCTGCCCTTGAGGATCTTATATTCTAATAAGAGAAGAAAACATATACAGTAGATAATCATATATGGGGAAATGGTGGCCAGAGGTGGTGTTTTTGCCTAGGAAGTCACAATAATAATTTTAGATAACATTTATATAGTACTAACATTTAGCTAACATTTATATAGTTTAGGTTTGTAAATAAAATGAAATACATAGATCTTAGATATCCATATATCTAAATACATAGATCTTATCTCATTCATTCCTGGCAACAACCTTATAAAGAAAATGCTATTTATTTTCAGCATTTTATACGTGAAGGAACTGAGGCCGAAGGAAACTTGACCAGGATCAGACACTTACCTTGTAAGGTTCTGGGGCAAAATGCAAACTCAACTCTTCCTCACTTCAAGACTAGAATTCTATCAACTATACCAACTAGCTTCTGGATGCTGAGTAATGTCACCGGGCAGCTGATTGGCATGTACTTTCTAATAATCTGTTGATTTATTATTGGTCTCAGAGTAATAGCTGAAACAAGGGTGTGAAGACAGATGTCAATAACAGGGTAATGACTCTAGTGCCTTAGGTTGCTCAAGGGACTTCTAGGTTTGATGAACTCTCCCCAATCAAAGTTTCACATAATAGATATACAATGCCTCCTTTTCTTTTTCTTTCTACTTCTCTACCTCTATTATTCTTTTTTTTCCTCCCTTAGAACCCATTTGATTCAGTCCAATACAAAAAAAAACTCTTCCTTAAGACAGTCTTCTTACAAAATTCCACCTCAGACTGATCAGTCTCTCTTCTCTGTATTTCTTATTGCCTGTTTTGTCAGAACCAGGCAATTTGGCACTCTGTTTCCAACATATAAGTGCCATCAATTCAATAAACATAGACTCATCAAAAACTGTAACAATTATTTCCTCCTCTTCCTCTTCCTCCTCATACTCTGATTGGGTTTTTTTTTTGGTCCCAAGTTGTGTTAAGTTAAAGTAAGTCTACAATGGAGGGAGTATATAGCACTAAGAGTAGAATGCCAGATTCTGATTCCAGCAGAAAAAGATAATGAGTCGTTTCAGACATGCTGAATGTGAGACACCTTTAGACCAGCCAGTTGGAGATATCTCATAAGAAGTTGTTGACAGGAAATGGAGCCCAGGAGAAAGAATAGAGTTGGATATATAAATCTGGATCATATATATGTTTATGTATGTATGTATCTATCTATGTGTATGTATTTATGTATACACACATAGATGTGCATATATACATGCATACATACATACATATGGATCACAGTTGAATCCTTGTAAGTTAATAATGCCACCAAGAAATAGAGCTTAGATGGAGAAGAGAAAAGGATTCAGGATGCAGCTCTGGGGCAAACCTATGCAAAGGAGAAGGAGAATGGATGGTGATCCAGCAAAGGAGACTGAGAAAGAGTGGCCAGACAGGAAGAAGGAGACCTAAAAAAGAACAATGTCATGAAAACTCAAAGACCTGGAAATGTCTAAGATTAGAGAGTAGGCAAAAGTACCAGTACTGCAGAGAGCGCAAGAAGGATAAGGACTGAGAAAAGGTCATCAAAGTGTCAATCAAGAGGTCATTGGTAACTTTGGAGACAGCAATTACAATTCAATGATAAAACTGAAAGCTAAGCCACCAGGAGGGAATAACGAGATAGGGATAGAGGGAAGAATATGAAGGCAACAAGTATGCACAGCTTTTTCTAGAAGTTTAGCTGTGAAAAGGAAGAAATATAAAAGAAACTAACTTGAGAGGGTGGTGGGATCAAGTTAACAGGTTTTTTTAAGAATGAAGAGAATATGGTCATATTTGTAAGAAGAAGAGAAAGAGCCACTGGATAAGGAGAGACTGAAAATTAGGGGGAAAGCTTTTGCAAAGAAGAAGTGAAAATCCCTGCATCAAATTCAGAAATGAATGAGATACGAAAACAAAAGGCATATATTGAACAAATGAAAGAAAATTCAGGTGGAAAAATGGCATAATAAAATGATTGAGATCTCAGAGCAGAATGGAGGAGATGAGCTCAGATATCTCAAGCAGAAGCATCGGTCTTGTCAAGAAGGGCCATCTCTTCTGAAGCAGACAGGTGGAGAAAGTGAGGGTGATGCAGAGGTTATTTGAAATGTAGATTTGAGGATAAAGGGACACTTTCAACAGTTGGTCTTAGTTTTTTCAGGGAAGTATGAGCTCAGGTGCTCTTAATGGGGTAAGGAGTGGGGGTTGGGGATCATACAGCTGATTTGAGAAAAGAATAAACACTGGAGAGTAATCTAGAAAGTCAAATCAATGATATTTAAAAGTATTAGTACCTAGCAAAAAATCCATCTGTTGTTCAGTTGTTCAGTTGTGTCTTGACTTAGTGTTACCCTGTGGACCATACTCTCCATGAGGTTTTCTTGGCAAAAATACTGGAGTGGTTTGCCACTTCCTTCTCCTGTGGATTAAAGCAAACAGAAGTTAAGTAACTTGTTCAGGGTCACACAGCTAGTGCCTGAGGCCAGATTTGAACTGCCTACCTGTCTCCTAGGAAAATAGAGGTTAAGTGATTTACCCAAGGTCATTAACAGGTGTCTGAGGCTAGATCTGAACTCGGGTCTTCCTGACTGCAAATGCAGTGCTGTATCCACTGAGCAATCTAGCTGTACCTTAAGGGCCCATTTGAGATTTACATAAATTTATAGTGGACCCAGGCAATCCAGCTGCATGACTTCTAGTGGCATTCAGCAGCTTGAGTGGAAGGGGAAAAAGTAGATAGTGGGAGTAATCCAGCGTTCAGGTTTAGAAAGATGAGTGACAAAAGACCAAGAAGCAAGGGATGCAACAAGAGTAAAGAACAGTGTAAAGCTGAACTATTTAACAAAAGGGACAAGCTTTTGAAGAGAGGAAAGTGAAACCAGAGGAATGACGATGGCCTGGGACAGCAAAGAGGAGTGGGATGATTGAGAGCTGTTGGGAAGATGGAAGATAGATGTTGGAAGCGTGGGACACAAAGAGAAGTGGAAGGTTAGAAAGTTTTAATTAGAGAGAGGGATTTCAAAGTCATGGCCTGTGGAGGTAGCACTCTTGTGGGTGATGAGATCAAGGGCACATCCCTATGTGGCAAGTTAAGGTACAGATCATGGGAGATAATGCCCTTAAAGCTTTAAAACCCTGAAGTGCTAAATGGATGTTAGCTGTTAGTGCATATTTATTGCTAATAACAATATGGGTGATAGATACCCACAGATTGAATTCCATCTTTACAAGCAACAAGATTATTTCCTATAAACTAGAAATCCATATTCGCAGACCTAGGGATTAAAATAAAAATAAAAAAGACATTAAAGAAGAGGAACTCTAGTTCATTCATTTCTCCAAGCTCATAAAGCATTCACACTCTCAATGGCCCTGAGGCAGTAGATGACCTTCTAACACTTCCTCATCTTATACACTTTTTTTGTTCTTTTCCTCCTTCCTTTTTCCTTCCTTTCCAATTCATTTCCCCTCCTCCTTCTTTCCTTTTTTCTTCACTTCCTTCTCCTCTCCCTCCTCTTCCAATTCCTCTCATTCTCAGGCCTGTCAGGAGGTGCCATCAGTATTATTTGGCCCCTCGACTTCTCAGAGCTAAGGATGCTGCTGACCCTTCTCTAATAGGCTGGAGGTTGACTTTGCTGCCTCCTGCTCTGCTCTTATCTAGAGAGTAATGGGTGGCTTGTCTGGCCCCTTTCCTGAGCTCCTTTTGAAAATTTATGTCAATTAAAATGTTCTGAATGCTCTAAGCAAAAAGAAGAAAAGGAATGGTGTTCTCTTAATCTGTTTGTAGTCAAGGTATTATTAACAATTCAGCCTTTTGACTTTCAAGACCAACCACTGTATGCCTCAGGCATGCACACACAAAATAATAATAATAATAAGCAATATGTTGGTATTAATTATAATTGTGTTTCCTTTTCATCAAAACTTCCACAAGCAAAACCTCTGAACTCAGATTTTGTTTCACATTATTTCAGCTTTTTTTAAGTTGAAAAATACAATAATTACCTCCAGCTGACAAGGGTAATGGGCATCTCAGGAGCTGTTCATTTAATTCTAAGATGATTTCAGTTCTTTTATATGCCAAGCTTGGTAGGAAATTGCAATAAAGAAATGCCATTTATAAAGCAAAAGCAAATTGTTTTATGCAGCAGAGTGTAATGATGTATTCCTCCCTCTCTTCAATATTTAAACCCACACACATTCCCTAAAGGGAGCTGACTGTAAGAACTACATGTTAACATCAAGGCACCTCTAAGGCCTAGATCATTGTCCTTTATATTAAAGAAGGTTGCTCTCAGTGAGGATGTTATTAAAGAACTGGTGAAACCTTGGTGCCTAGTGTTACAACTAGGTGTAATTTAGTCGGTGGGAAAAATTGACTATCTAGAACTTGGCACATCTGTCGCATAATAAGTGCTGACCTGGCACATAGTAGTTGCTTAAGAAATGTTTTTTGATTAAGAGTAAACAATACTGATGCCTTTGATAATTCGGTGGATAGCCAGGCTGTTTTCCCTCAGTCAGGATCCAGGAGAGCCAATCCATGGGCAGTACATATGATGGATAGCCAGAAAGAATGTATACTGAGACAGGAAAATCCCTCTCCCTCCCTCATGCAAAGTCTTATTCAAAGATTCATCATGCATGAGTCTCTGGAGAAAAGTATTCTGGTGATAACATTACAGATTATTTTGACTATGAAGAAAAGGGGTAGGTGCCTAAGGACACCAACGTGAGCAAACCAGTCAATAACTTCAGACGTTTAAAGGAAAAACACAATAGAAAAAAAAACCTAGACTAAGAATGAATACAAAACAATACTAACAGCATAGCAGAATAATTTCAGGAAGATTGAAGCCCAGCATGAGCTTATAATAAATGCTCAATTGAATGAAAGGGGGGGAAGATTAAAATATATAGGAGGCAAGGGGAAGATCAAGGAAGTTACATGGAACCCTGCTAGATAGGGATGGGAAGAAAGGTAAATAGAGAAAAGATGGTGTCACTCCTGTTGGCTTCTATTTTCTCTATCAGGAAGAATGATCTTTTGATTGGAAAAGATAGGACTAAAATGATTAACAGGGAGCCGAATCCTTGCATAGACATGTGGTCGAAATGTATTATATTCTAAGAGCCTGAAAGAACTGGTGGAAATGATTGCTTAGCTGAATCCATTAATTTTTCCTCTCTCTTTTTTGAAGTTTGCAGAGTGCTTTTTAAAGATTTAATTGATAGACTTTGTTTTTGTATCATATTCATTTTCAACTAGATCTTCACCCACTAAGCCATTTCTTCTAACAAAGAATAAAAAAGAAAGAGAAAAAATTAGTTTAGCAAAACTAAGCAACATGTCCACCATATCTGGCAGTATATTCAATGTTGCATCCCCATGGTCTTTCACTTCTGTAAAGAATAAAGGGAGGTGAATTTTCTCAACTCTTCTCTGGCACCAAGTTTGGTTCTGATCTTTATACCACATTCAATTTCAGTTTTTTATTCTTCCCATTTACATTATTGTAGTTATTATCCATATTGTTTTTCTGCTTAATTTCACTGCACATCATTTCCTATAAATCTTTCCATGTTCCCTACAAATCTTTGTGTTCATTAACTGTATGACACAGTAATATTTATATGTCATCGTTTGTTCCTCAACTGAAATATTGCCTGGAATTTTCAAAGCATCTTTAATTGGAGATGTTATCTGGGAAAAGAGAAGGGCAAGTGCTAATTTTCAAAGGGAGGGGCAAATTATTTCATACTATGAGCTAAGGATCTGGACATCAATTCCAAGTAAAATTTCAGAATATACATACACACACATATTTGCATATATATATACATACATATATATTATATATATACATACACATATTAAACCATTAAGTATGGTTTCTGATCACTTAGGAAGGAAGTGGCTGATAAGAATCAGCATGGATCCTCAATTGATAACTAATTTAAGAAATTATAAAATGGAGGCAGGCACACTTGTTTCTTTGGGTACTGGGGAAAGGCCATGACTGGCAGTGGGAAAATGATGGCAATCACATTTTAGGGCAAAAAGCACATAAAGACAGAGACAAGTGGCAAAAGGGTCATAGGGATAGACAGTATGGGAACAGGGGGTATGGTGGTAAAGGAAGGAAGGCAGTATGAGGAAGAGGATGGAGAAGGGAAGAGGCAGAGAAGATTGCTCTGTTAGTCATGGATTAGAGTTGGGATCTCTAGGCAGCATGGACCTGATGGAGATGGAAGATGCCCCCTCTCCCCCTGCTGGAGAGGGAGGAGTTTGAGGTCTCATTTTTATAGGGGTGTGTATGTGTGTGTGTAAACAGACCAAATCCTATCTATGCAACCTTGGAGTTAGTTCATTAACATATCCAGGTCATTTCAGGGTTGTCAGTTAAACTTCAAACTTAACATGTCCATATCATTTTGTAATCATCAGCACCTTTTGGTGTTCTGCTGACCTTACTGCAGATGCCTAGAACTTATTGGAGATTTACATATCGCAGGACCAGAAGGCCCTGGCAGCAGTGCCCACGTGGCTTCTGCTAATCAGCACATATTACCAGGATGTGAATTTTGGCTAATATATGATTCCATTTATAAATCATGCTCCTTTGATCCCTGGGGTAGTTTGTACATGACTTTCAGGTTCCTCTTTGCAATCTTATTTCCTACTATTGTCACTTTATACTGGCTGCTTATAAATTTATTTATTATGTTGTTGTTCAACCATTTCAATCATATTTGGCTCTTTATGACTCTATTTTTTGGCTGGGGGTAGAGGGGAGGAAGAGTTTCCTGGGAGATACTAGAGTGGTTGCCATTTCCTTCTCCAGCTCATTTTAAAGATTAGGAACCAAAGCAAACAGGGATAAGTGGCTTGCCCAGGGTCACACAGCTGGTAAGTGCCTGAGACCAGATTTGAACTCATGAAGATGATTCTTCATGACTCCAGGCTTGGCACTCTAGCAATTGTGCCACCTAGCTGACCATGTGCCCCCTATACAGACTAGAAAAGATGGAAGGGTCATCAGGAGCAGAACAAAATATAATTTTAACACAGTCATGAAGAAGTACTCATGCCCTTAACTACCTGTTTGACAGATATGGCTTCTGGCTTCAGTGGGGAAAAATCTGTACAGGAGACAGAGGAAAAAAAAGACTTGGCATGGAAAAGAAGAAGGGATCATGGAAATGTGAGGGTTTTCTAATTGTGAAGATGACTAGAGATTGCAAGAGTGAAGAGGAAATTTAGAAGAACTTGAGCTGAAGGAGAAGAAATTGAGAAGAGCTCAAGCAGGACCTAGCGATGACGAGGAAGAGGAGCAAAAGGAAAAGAGTATGCTAAGGAAAGAGAAAAGACTTTAAAAAAAAGGACTGGAGGAATAAAAGGAAAAGGAAGAGGAGGGAGTTGGTTAAGTAACCAAGAAGTTGATAAAACTCGTAAGAGGCAGTAAGATAAGAGAAAGAATTGAGGAGGTGTGGGTATCGAGTTGCTAATAAAGTTAAAAGTGAGGAGGGTGACATCTTATGTTGAAGACTCCCACAACCAATTTGCCAGGATAGTTTCCAATGGGGAACTGCTAGCAGGGACAAAAAAGTAACTGAATTTCTCACCTCTAACATAGGTGGAGTTCAGGAGGAATTTTTTCAGTGAGTTACATAGAGTGAGCCAAGTAAATGTTATGTGCTCAAAGAATAGAATGGTCTGCCTTTTAGAAGAGAAGGTAAAGAGACCTTAAGAATGGTTCTCTATTCTCTAGGCTTTTAGAGAAGATTAAATGTTCCTGGGGCAATGAAATGATCAAAGTGCTCCACTTACAGCCTATGTAGTCCTGGATTCGAATCCTTCCTAGACGGTAATGGCAAGTCATTTAAGCTTTAGTCCTAGAGGGTTTTGCCCCCCTCTTCTTAGCTTCTACAGGGTGTTCCTAAAATCTGGACACAGAGGCGAAAATGCTTATTTTCAAGAAATGAAATGAACGAAATTTTCAACAACACTCTATTTAATTGGAATATTAACAAATAACATCTTCAATATGATTTCTATCATTTGTGATGCAAAGGTTGATGCGCTTTGCAAGATTCACATGAACTCGATGCATTAACCCCACATTGCTGTCAATTTTAGCACATTCACTCTTTATGCGTTCAGTCAAGTGTGTTGCATCTGTGATTTTCATTGAGTACACCTTTTCCTTTAGCATACTCCAGAAAAAGAAGTCAAGGGGGCTAAGCTCTGTGAATATTCCAAATATTTCACGTATTTCCAAATATTTCAAAATATGCATTTTTGCCTATGTGTCCAGACTTTATGGACTCCCTGTACTTCTTCATCTGATAGCAGATGAAGAATTGTTTTGAAGATTAAATGAAATCACAAATTAGAGGGCCAAACTTTAAATTTCTGGGTAAATGCTAACTACTATTTTTTTTTAAATTGAAGGACTTTAACATGAAAATGAAGAAAGAAAAAGGGATCTGGGGAGGGTAGGCTTCAAAGTGAGTTTAATTGGTTGTATTGGTGTTTAATAATAATTTTATGTAATATAAATAATAAGTATTATATAGCACAAATAATACATTTATAATAAATCATTTAGTCTTCAAAATAGATTATGAGGCAGAAGGGAACACTGACCTGTATCCAGATATTGAGGGTGAAAGAATGAGACACATAAAAGAAAGGAGAAAAGAATGATTACTGAAGTCTTGATTATGAGGGCCTTTACCAAAGAAAAGGGGTTTAAACTTTCTAAGAGCAAATGGCTGTTTGTCTAAACGTGTTCAAATACAGGAAGGGTCAGAAGGGAAAAATAAGAACAGTGGTGGTTGGTGACTCCTTGCTGAGGAGCACTGAGGCAGCTATTTTTCAACCTGATAAAAAGGCTGAAAATACCTATCCACAAATCAATATAAAGATTTCTTGTCTTTCTGGGCCATAACAGGGAACCTCCTAAAACTTGTCCAACCTGATTGTGACTCCCTGCTTAAGATGAGTCCCATGAGCACTAATAATACTTCCAGAAGGAATATAGAAAATATGGGTAAAGACCATGATGTCTTGAGCAAAAAACTGAAGGCCTATGGGACAGCGGTGGTATTCTCATCACTAATACATATCAAGACAAGAAATTCAGGAAACAAAGGAAGATTAAGAAAGCGAACATTTACTTAAGACAGTCTGAAAATGGGATTTGGATGTTTGTATTATACAATTTATGTAATTTGTCACCTAGTCCTTCAATATATATCTATTAATATATTAATTAATACATGGACTATTTGTGCCTGACCTGTGGTAGAGCCTTGCAAGATCAGGTCTGATCAGCCACCGTTGGACACACCGTACCTTGACTCCAACATAGTGATGCCATTTTGGTCCTCTTCCAGAACAAAGGACAACAGCCAACCAGCCAGATACTGAAGACACGAAGGCAAAAACTAAATAGTCACTGTTCTCAAGGGGTTTACATTCTATTGGGGGTAAACAATATATACAGAGCTAAGTAATTACAAAACACATAAGAAAGTAAATACAGAATAGTTTATGGAGAGATGGAGGGATCAAGATAACCCTTGAGACTTGAAGAAAAGTATGAATTTTACAGGGTAGAAGTATAGAGGGAATGTATTCCAGACATGATTGGAAGCATGTACAATACAGAGAGATAAAAAGGAGAAAGAAGAATTATAGACTTGTTCTTTTTTGGCCCTAGAGAATAGAAATGGGAGCAATGAGTGGAAAGTACAAGACAGATTTCTACTGATGTAAGTGGGGGGACCACTTAGTTGGGCTGTCTTAAGTTAAGGGGCAGCTACATGGTGCAGTGAATAGAGTGTCGGGCCTGGAGTCAGGAAGACTTATCTTCCTGAGTTTGAATCTGGCCTCAGACACTTACTAGCTGTGTGTTCATGGGCAAATTACTTAACCCTGTTTGCCTCATCTGTAACGTGATCTGGAGAAAGGATGGCAAACCATTCCAGTTTCTTTGCCAAGAAAACTCCAAATGTAGTCACAAAGAGTCAGACACAAGAAAAAATGACTTAGCAACAAGAGATAGTGGGGGCCCCCTCAACTGAACTCTTGAAGCAATTACTACTTGTTGGGGATATTATGGAAAGGACTCACAGTTTGGTACGAATTAGCGGCTGAATTCCCTTCAAACTCTGACAATTTTTGTGATTTACACAAAGAACATCCTTCCTTACCATGTCCAGCCCCAATCCAAAGACTGTTGATTAATGGAGTGACATCATTCTGAACCAGACCTGTCCCTGGCCTTATTCTGTTCAACATTTTTATTAATGGCCTGGATCAAAGGACAGATATCACGCTCATCTAATTTCCAGGTAGCATGAAGCTGGCAGTAATTGCTAATACACTGGATGACAGAATCAGCATGCAAAAATATCTCACCAAGCTGCAATGCTGGGCTGAGGTATGAAGAAATTAAAGGGAAACAAATAAGAGTCTTTCACTTGAGTTAAAAATATCAACTCTACAAGTATGGGATGGGGAAAACATGGCTGAAAAACAGGTTAAATGAAAGATACCTAAACTGTTGGTTCACTATGAAAGGATTTATAATGAAGCAGACCAAAAATAAAAGATAATGCAATCTTTCACTGAAGTAACAGAAGTATAGTTCATAGAATGAAGAAGGTAATAGTTCCATTGTTTTCTACCTTGGTCAGACCACATCTAGGATGTTGCGTCCAGTTCCAGATACAGTATCTTAGAAGAGATATTGACAAGCTTGCCCAGGGCAAGGTGACATGATTGATTGAAAGGAAATAAGATCACGGCATGTGAGGACCAGACCAAGGAACTAGGGATTATTTGATCTGAAGGAGAGAATACTTAGGCATGATAGTCATCCTAAAATAATTGAGGAGTTATTATTTGACAGAGCAAGACCCATTTGCAGAAGTATAACAGACACTGAATTTTCAATTAAACAGAGAAAAAACTCTAACTATTAAAGATATACCATAATAGGAGGGGTTACCTCAGTACTAGAGGTATGCAAGCAAAAGTTAGATGCCTACTTGCCAGGGAATTTGTAAATGGGATTCTTTTTTTTTTTAGATAATGGCTAGAATAAATGGACTCTATAATCTCTTCCAGCTCTAAGTCTATAATTCAAATTATAATTCAAATTTAGCAACGACCCTAAGAGTACGTTATTCTTATACCTGATTGAAGAAGGGGAAGACCAGCCCTGCGGTAGGGTGTTGCTGAGGCAACCCTTCAGGCCTGCTGAGACTGTGGTGGTGGTGTTGCTAAGGAAATTCTGCCAAGAATGTAATGACAGCTTCACCCTTGAGCCATACACTCTCCTGAAGAAGCCTTTGCTACAAATCTCCAACAGCTTGATAGATTGCCAACAAGTAACAATTATATAGTGTTTTGTAAACCTTAAAGTTCAACATGAATGTAAATTATCATTATGATTACTTTTGCTCTTCATCCCAGCATGCTCCTGGCCAGAAGTATGACTCTTTATTTAACACCTGCATTACATGTCTAGCATGGGCCCTCATTTCTGATCTGGGCTACCTCATTCATCCCAACCTGCCCTTATATTGACAGGTCTGGGTTTCTAGAGAAGAAACCTTCATACAGTTACAATTCAAACTCTTAGGGCTGTAGGAGTGACATTGCCGTGGGAAAACATATTCCTACTACATGCTATAATGGGCACTAGGTGGTGCCATAGTGCACAGAGTGCCCAGTCTGGAGTCAGAAAGACATCTCAGATACTTACCAGCTGTGTGACCCTGGGCAAGTCGCTTAACTTTGCCTCAGTTTCCTCATTTGTAAAATGAACTGGAGAAGGAAATGGCAAACCACTTTAGTATTTTTGCCAAGTAAATCCCAAATGGGTTCACCAAGAGTTGGACATGATTGAACAATAAAAACTTGCTAGAATAGGTCGTACTACCCACACCTTTGTGCTTTCGATGTATACAAAATCAGTCACTCACAAAGACACCATTAACTTAAACATAAAATATTTGCATTATGACGAAGTAAAATTAATAAGACACATCTAAATCTATACACAAACCTAAGTCACACTTGCCCACCAATGCCCACAGTGTCTGTGGGAGAGTGGGCAAAAAGAAACCCAAAAAGAAGACCCATTATTGAGGCCAGTTTGTGTGCTTGGGGCAATTCCCAACTCTGAACTGAAGTCCTTGAGATCATTGGTCCCATTGTGAATAATTTGTGCCACACAGAACCACTTCTTTGCTGGTCGATCCTCCTCTGGTCCTCATCCCTCTCCTGCTGGGCAACTCTACTCTTCCTCCATTCTCAAACTGATAAAGCAGGGATGAGCTCTTTTTATTCACTATCACCCTTACTAGAGCAGTGATAGAGTTACACTATTGAAATGATAAGGAATTCCCTGAAGCCAGATACCTGCTAAGCTCCTCAGGTTGGCTCTCTGGCCAAATCCAGATAAACCCTGGCTGTTCTTCACATGACTAGATTGTATCATCTGCTCAGCTCTCAGTATCTTGTTCAGGAAGCTGAGCTCTTAGTAAAGCCTGTCCTTCACCGTATGCTTTTTCCTCTTAAAGGAGAAGGGGACAGGAAGAGAGTAACGAGGAATTTATGTGGTGAGGAAGGATAATTAACTGCAGCAAAGTTCTGCTCCCTCATTCAGAAGGATCACAGACTTTCCACAGTCAATCCACAAATCAGTGTTGTTTTTTCTCCAATAGACAGCCTGCTAAGTATACTAGCTGAAGCTTTCCTGTAGGCTGACTGCTCTTGCTAGTAGCTTCACCCTCAGTTCCTATTCCCTTATTAACTACCCCTGTTGTCTTTTCTCTTTGTGGTTGCATCAGATCACTCAGTGGGTGAAATTAGAGCCTTCTGGTGCTCAGTGACATATCTCACCCTTATGTAGAAAACTAACAAAATCTACCTGTCAGTTATGAAATGTATAATCTATTTAATCATTCCATACTCCTCAGTTATGTGATTTAAACACAATTAGTTTTAACTTCTCAAACTCCAAAAGAAGGTACATGCAAATAAGCTACTGGACTGCAATGTCCCACAGCCTCAGTCATTTCTCTATCCTCAGAAAGGTCCTCTATGTTCTCTGTTCAGTCCTCTTCATATTGTCGCTCTGTCACTGGAGTCTAAAAACTGAATGCTACCAGTTTTTCATAAGCAAAAGACCTTTTTTTCTGCTCCTTTTATACAACCAACTGTTCCGACAAAAAGGATATTTATTGCCTTATATCCTTTATAACTTAACTCTTTTTCTTTATACTCGAGTTCATTTTTTGCCTTCTAAATGTTTAATAATAATAATAATAATAACAATAATATCAAACAGCGGTCATTTATTTGGCATTTTAAGATTGGCAAAGTACTTTACACATGTTAAATTGTTTGATCATTTTATGCCTCATGTCAGCAACCAGACTCCTCATATAAGAAAGAAGCAGTACCTTATGCTTGGTTGTAAAGGACACTTGATATATATGCTCAAGTACTCTGACTCCAACTAGATTTATGCCTAGGGCTTAAAATCACCTTTGGTAATAGTTTAGCTCCTAGATTGACCTCTAACTTCCTGATAATGCTTTAGTGTGTCTGACTAGTCTAACCTGCTCCCACCTGCTTTGTACCTTTCCATTGTCCCTTTCCTTAGTGCCCCATGGCTTATTGGCCTAGCCACTTGACTCCAATTCAGTTCTACAAACATTTATTAAACACAATCTGGGCCAAAAAGCATACTAGGTATGAGACATAGAAAAAAAAGAGAATTACAGCCTCCAGGCTATAAACAGGAGTTTATAGTTTAATTCTCTTTACTTCCTTCTATAGTTTATCTCTAAATTATTCCTTGTTTTAGAGGAATTTTAGTTATATCTGAATCTCTTCTCTAGTCGTATACTGGGTGAGGAGTAGGTGGGAGAGTGGGGTATTACAACAGCTGTTTCAGCCCTGCACCTGGTTCTCGCCTGCTCCCTATTGTCTGTTTGCATCACTACTACACCTGTAACAGGTTAACCTTTTGGCAGTAATTGCTCCTCTGCCCTCCCCTGGAAGGAATTAGTTAATTAAGAACAGGTCTGAACTCAATACGTTTATGCCTCCAAGAACTAAAGGTGGGGAAAGGAGAAGCCCTTTTGAAAAGGTTTTCTTGGGATCCTGAAGTTTAAACTTAAACCACTGCATGCAGCCAATTCTTAATCACTGGATTTAGGAAAGAAATTAGAAAGGTAAGATTGGAAAAAATGGGGAGAGTCAGAGTTAGAGTTCATGTATCCCTTAGAATGTTACATACAAAAATAAGAAGGGATTAATGGTAATGGATGGAATGTAGTGATTAGTACCACAATTTACCTATATGCAGCCTTTATCAAACCATGCTTTATATTATCATAGAACTTTGTGTCTATCTCTCACTTGGTTTTAGTAATGAAATAAGTTATTCATTTCCAAAGTCAAGGCTGGAAAATTCTTGTTCTCTAATAGGAAGACTTATTAGGATAGTAGCCGAAAAAGATATGAGTCTCCTTGGGGGAAAAAAGGGAAAGAAAAAGGAAAGAAAACATTTAAATGGCAGCTCTGGCACTTATGTTTCTTGGTCACATGGCTCAAAAAAGCTTGAGGTATTTTTCTAGAGAGTCAAAGATTATAGATTGCAATACAATGATGACTAATTTACTGACAACACCCTTAGAACAGCAGAGGGGGAGAGGGAGAGAAAACCTCCACGAAACACATTCATACAGTAGAAGATGGATGAAAGAAAGAGGAAAATTGGTAATACTTGCCATTTTTTAAATCTCAAATAGACATCTAGGGGGTTAGGTTGCTACAACATCTAATATGGATATAGATGCTGAAAATATTATATTGGATCTAAGGCAAAGGATTGAGAGTCAGAATCTAGAATTTATGGTCTAAGACCCTAGACTCACTCCCCAGATCATATACATTGGTGGTAAATATTCTGAGGGGATGACTAACGTATGGGGGAGCTACTTGGTGGCACATGGGGCACAGTGGTAGGAGGGGGAAGTTCTATATGCTTGATGACACATTTTTGATGCTTCCTTTAGTAAGTGTGCAGGAAGGATTCTACTTTTACTCCTTGGCCCTGGTGTAGGAGCAATGAGTAGAAGTAGAGAGCCAGCTTTAGCCTTCAAAGATCATAGGATCATAGATTTAGAATGTGAAAGAGCCTTAGAGGCTAACTAGTCTAATCCTCTCATTTAACAGATGAGGGATCCGAGGTTTACAAAGGTTCAGGGATTTGCTATAGATCACTGTGTAACAGAAGCAAAATTTGAATCCAGTTCCTTTGATTATAAAGCCACTGCTTCCCCCGCCTCCCGCCACAGTACCACACTGCCTTAATGTAAGGGAAACTTCTGATTAATTTAAAAAGTAGAATGGGCTATCTCAATAGGTAACGAGTTCTGTAACATTGGAAATCTCTAAGCAGAAACTGGATGAACACTTGCAGGTTATATTAGAGAGAAGATCCAGTTACAGTTAATAGCATTCTTGGAATGCACTCCCTTTCTCACCTCTACCTCTTGTAATTCCTAGCTTTCTCGAAGTTCAGCTCATGGGTCACCTTTACCAGAACTCTTTTCTAGTGCATGTCTTATATAATACTTTCTACCTGCTCAAAATTTGATCAACTCGGCGAGGCACAAAGGAGTCCATGCATTTATATTCCTGGGTCACATGGCTCACAACGGCTTGAGACATTCTTTTACATAATCAGAGGATCTGTGTAGCGATGCAACGATCATTAACGTACTAACAAAACTCCAAAGAAATACGTGAAAAGAAAAAAAAAACACCTCCATAGAACCCATAGCAGGTGGGCAGGGAGGAGCGGTCTGTATCATTATGTCACTTTAAATTTTGCAAAAACACTTTATATGCAGCCTTCCATGCTCAGTGGCCAGACTCAGTGGGGCACAAGCACAAATGAAGAGACTCAAATAGCCCTTTCAGATCTAGACTATTTTTATATGCTTTAATTGCAGCTCAATGATATTACAATATCATAGAATATCACAGAAGAAAGACTCTTGGAGGTAATTTCTTCCAACTTCCTCATTATGCAGATGAAGAAACTGAGGCCCAGAGAGGTAAGGTGATTTACCCAACTATTTAAAGAAAAAGACAAAGTAGTTATGAGAAGTCATTGTTCTTATTTGCTCTTTTTTTCTTTCTCTTTTTTTGGTAATGAGGATTATTAGTTCTGGAGCTAGAAGGAACCCCAGAATCAGTCAATGGACATTTAATAAATAACCATTATGTGCCAGGCATTGTGCAGAGCACTGTAGTTACAAAGAAAGGCAAAACAACAACAAAAGGTCTTTGCCCTTGAGGAGCACACAATCTAATAAGGAGCTCACAATTGAAGATTCTCATTTTATAAATAAGGAAATTGAGATACAGGGAGATCAAATGGCTCTCCTAAAGAAGAGAGAGAAAGGTTGGAGAAAGAGTATTGTCAGTGTTAATATAAATGACGTACTATGGCAAGTTTTGAAATTTTTCCCTGAAGAACCTAAAGGTAATTGGACTGGAGCCAGTTATAGTTTATTCTGGAAAATTAACTGGAGTATCTCTCTTCTTCCCTTCAATAGCTCTCTATGTTTCCTGAATAGTAAGCTCCCCCACCCCCAAATACCTGTATTCAAAGGATGAAAATGAGAAACATCAAAATTATAGAGCTGAAATGGGCCAAACAGAGACACCTCCTGGTAGAAACTAAGAATTGCACCAGAGTTTTTACAGTCTAATCCAGTCCAAATCTAGGATTTTAATAAATGTGAATTGCATTGTAATACTAGATCTGGCTACCTAATGGGGAAAAAAAGGAATAAGGAAGGTGTATCTGTGCTCCAAAATGGCAATCTTTTAGTTGAAAAAAAAGGCAATCGGGAATCTTGAGCAAGCTTCTTTGGCTTTCTAGGCCTATGTCTTTTCACTGATAAATCAGACTCAGTCAATCGATCAACAAGTCTTTATTGAGTTCTTACCATGTGCCAAGCACTGTGCTGGAAGATTGTGCAAAGAAGCTGAACTAGAGACTTTCTTTAAGTTTCTCTCTAGACAGTCCGTTTTTCTAGAACAAGACTTCTAGGCCTTGTTTCTGCCCTGGGAAACTCAGACCTCAAAGCTCTAGTTATGGTGTTTCCAAGACTGACCTTACAGGTAGGAGAAGTAGGAAGTTTTCAGCATGGTGCTATGAGTTGAACAGAGAGAAAGCTACTTAAACCAGAATATCAAATATCTCCCTTCTACCCAAGTGTGAAATTTAACTTTTAGGAACGCGTTCATTTGGGTTCAAAATAGACTCCAGGAATGCCTTACTCTGATTTTTTTTAAATAAATGAGAATTCATATGAGGAATGATAAAGCTAACCCTGGTTTAGCTTTAAGTTACCAACACCCTAATGTAAATGGCTTTATCACAAACTTCCCCCAAGAGGCCAGGTACCAAACAAATCTTGGGAAGCTGTGAGAACACTGGGTGCCTTGCTGAGAGGGTCGATAAAGGGAGGGTAAAGGTGAAACAGAGGACACAGGCCACCCTCAAAACAAACTTCATTTATTTCACAACAGTGCCCAGGGCTGGTCCTGAAAGGAGCTGGAGCACCAATTCTTTTTACAGCCTCTAGCAATAGGTCTCTGAGAATGTCTGATAAGGTTAATTAAGACTTGGTTGGATTACACAAGGTGTTTCAGGGTGGCTCAGTTTGGTTTTTTTCTGAGTATTTTCAGCTTCATGTTGTTGCCCAGGAAACATCTCTTAATCTCAGTTCTAAGAACTGGGAAGTTGAATGTCTTTGTTTCATGGAAGACTCCTCCCCAAACCACAATGCTTTCATGTTCTCAGAAAGTAAAGCCAGAAGCAGTCTGGGACCCAGAGCCCAGTCCAGCATATACATGCTAATGAATGGAGTGTTTGTATCTCCTATGAAACATGTTTTTTGGAGGGGTGGAGTTTGGTTCTATTTAGGCTTGTCAGGTAAGTAGAGGAGTGATGAATCTATTGATTTTCTGAAGTAAACACTCTTTGGCGCTTTAACTGTGAGATCAAGGCATGTTGGGTGCTTTAAAACAAACAGAGCTACAGGTATCGGCATTGGAGACTTCTTTACTGTCACTAATTATCATGGATGCCATATTTTGGGGTGTGCTAAATTATAAAGCTTGGTAGCTCAGTTCAACTCAATTCAACAAACATTTATTAAGCACTTATTATGTTGCTGGCACTGTTAAGTGCTAGGGATAGAGAGACAAAAGTGAAATAGTCTTGACCCCTAGAGGCTTACATTCTATTCCACAGCTTTAGCCTCATGGTTCTTGCTAAACTACTGAACTTCAGTGTTCCAATTGTTTGCAAAAAATTTAAGTCAGTTTGACCACCATGTTGGCATCGCATGTAATCAGATTGAGTTATTTGCTGCAGAGATGAAAGCAAAACTTCACACTACCACAAAAAAGGCAGAGTGACAGTTCAGAAACCAGAAATCCAATAGTTTCTAAAATACAATTTGTGAGTTATAACCAGTATTATACCCATTATACCCATGGCTTTAAGGTCCAAGTTTCACAAGGCAGAGGCCAGCCTTTCTAGAGTGGTGCGTGCATGTGTGTGTGTGTGTGTTTCTTTATGTGTATGTGTGTATGCAAGTGCCATAGTGTCTGCTTCAGAAAATCAGTAGATTCATCACTTTACTACTTACTTGCCAAGCCTAAACAGAAACAAACTAAAAATTTCACAAGAGATACAAATACACCATTCATTAGCACACATATATTTGTATATGTACATAATTATATATTTAGTGTATGTTAATGTTTACATATTTATAGATTTTCTATTATATAATATATTTATTATATAATAATATTATTATATTATATATAATTAAATTATATATAATTAAATTATATATAATTAAATTATATATAATTAAATTATATATGAGTATGTATAATGTACTAATATAATTTATATACTATTATGTATGTGTATACTATTCTACTATTCTACTATACTGTCCTAATACATATGTGTGTACAGATGGATAGATATACTTATAACTATAAAGAAATCTGTTCATTGTCAGTTTGAGACTGCATTCCAAGTCACTCTTGTTTTTTTGATGTTGAAGTTCATGCTAGTTCCCTCCCTACTGCATTGGTAACTAAGGTGGGGCTTTCTTACTGTTTTAGAATGATAAATTAATTAAGTCTCTTTGATTGAGTCTTACTAGGTGCTAAACCCCAGGCCCATACCCTTTTACTACTAGGTGCAAAGCCCCAGGCCCAAACCCTTAATTACTAGGTGCTAAGCCTATGTGGGTGTGAAGCCCTCAGGGTCCTAAGAAGAGTTGCTAAGACCAGAGGCAATGGTAGGTGCCTAAGTTCTGTTCACTCAGATGATGTTTGATGATGTCCAAAGACTGTACAAAAAGAGAGAACAGAGCTATTTGCTTGGGGTGTTTCACTCTTGGAGGAATGTTGATGTGGAGACTCTGGGCAGCTGTAGTTAAGAGCCCTCCAGCTTGCGAATCCAGATGTTGATGCCTTCTTGGTAACTATGAACTGTATTTGGTCTGTTTATAATGTATCTTTGCAATTTGTTTGTATTTTCTCTGAAGTTCAGGCTGCTGGCTTTTTCCCCTGAACTAAGTGAATGATATTTGTATGCTGAAACTGAAATAAGATTGCTAACCCCTTAACGTTGCTCTCATTAATAAAACAGATCAAAGGAACCTGTGCTGGCAGCATTTTTGTTGTTGAGCTTGTGTTGGACTTTCATCCCCACAGCAGCTGCTAGCCAAATTGTTGCAACACCTACCTGCTTCAAATTAATGTTAGATTAATGTTAGAAAATTAGCTCCTACTATATAGAGAGGTATGTGTGGGTATAATTTTTCGCCTTTTTTTAAATTTTGAATTCCAAATTCATTCCCTCCAACCACTCTCCCATTGAGAAGCCAAGCAATATGACACCCATTATATATGTGAAGTTATACAAAAAAAATACCTATATTTATAGAGTTGGGTTAGAGGAGGGCCAGACTTTTGAGCTAATCAGGAAAAAGGTACTTTCACCAATACAAATCAACAATTCATGAATAACTTATATGTTTAAAAAGTTACCTGAGACTGAAAGGTTAATTGACTTGCTCATAATCACAGCTTGTGCGTATCTCAAAAGCAATACCTGAAGCCAGGTCTTCCTAACTCCAAGACCAGAACTTTCATCTATAGAACAAATGTTAAAAGTCTCATGTAAATCAAATTTATACAGATCAAATTTTATTTTCCCATATGGGGGCTTTGCTATGATTTACAATAATCTTCAACTGTCAATGCTTTCTAACATTTTTCTTTAGCTTTTCTGTCCTAGGTCCTGTCCTTCTCTTCTTCAAACAAACATCACTCAACAAACATAGATTCACTAGGTTACTGAATCTTTAAAAGGACTTGTCTTTGAGGTTCATTTTGTTGTTTTTATATGATGCATATTTCTTTGTTCAAATTAGTTTGAAATTTCTTATTGAATTGTGCTTGGAAAGACATTATAATGTTCCATTAGGTATTCTGCGTAACAATTTTATTTGACAAGAATGCTATATTCTCTATGAAATTACAGTTTTCACTACCTGCCATCATCTCAGTTTCATATACTGTTAGAGCAAAATAAACTTTGATCCATCTATTATTTAGTCAGTCAATAAGCATTTATTAAGCATTTATTATTACTATTTTTTAAATTGTCTATTTATTTTTAGTTTCCAACATTCATTGCCATATGATTTTGAGTTCTAAATTTTCTCCCTCTCCCTCCTCTTCCACTTCCCCAAGATGGCATGCAGTCTGATATAAGCTCTACATATACACTCACATTAAATATATTTTCACATTAGTCATGTTATAAAGAAGAATTAGAACCAGTAAGATGAACCATGAGAAAGAAGAAACGAGAGCAAATAGTATGCTTTGATTTGCATTCAGAGTCCAAAGTTCTTTTTCTAGATGTGGATAGCATTTTCCATCATGAGTCTTTTGGAGTCATCTTAGATCCTTGCATTGCTGAGAAGAGCTAAGCCTATCAAAGTTAGTTATAGGACAATGTTGCTGTTACTGGGTAGAATGTTCTCTTGGTTCTGCTCACTTCACTCAGCATCAATTCATGTAAGTATTTCCAAGTTTTTCTGAAGTCTTCCTGCTCCTCATTTGTTATGGAACAATCGTATTCCATTACATTCATATACCACGACTTGTTCATCCATTCCCCATTTGATGGGCATTCCCTCAATTTCTAATTCTTTGCCACCACAAAAAAAAGCTGCTATAAATATTTTTGTACATGTGGGTCCTTTTCCCTTTTTTTATGATCTCTTTGGCAAACAGACCTTCAAGTGGTATTGCTGGGTCAAAAGGTATGCACATTTTGATAGCCCTTTGGGCATAGTTCCAAAGCTCTCTGCAGAATGGTTGGATCAGTTCATAACCCCACCAACAATGCATTAGTGTTCCAATTTTCCCACATCTCCAACATTTATCATTTTCTTGTTTTGTCATACTAGCCAATCTTACAGGTGTGATGTGGTACCTCAGAGTCGTTTTGGTTCACATTTCTCTAATCAATAGTGATTTGGAGCATTTTTTTTCATTCGTCTATAGATAGCTTTTATTTCTTTGTCTGAAAACTGCCTATTCATATCCTTTGACCACTTATCAATTGGGGAATTCTTATAAATTTGACTCTGTTTTCTATATACTTGAGAAATGATGCCTTTATCAGATACAGTGGTTGCAAAATTCTTTCCCCAGCTTTCTGCTTCCTTTCTCATCTTGGTTCCATTGGCTTTGTGCAAAACTTTTCAATTTAATATAATCAAAATTATCCATTTTACATTTCATAATGTTCTCTATCTCTTCTTTGGTCATAAATTCTGCCATTCTTCATAGTTCTGACAGGTAAACTGTTCTTTGCTCTCCTAATTCTCTTATACTATCAGCCTTTCTATCTAAATCATGTACCCATTTTGACTTATTTTGGTATAAGGTATAAGATTTTGCTCTATGCCTAGTCTCTGCCAAATTGTTTTGCAGTTTTCCCAGCTGTTTTTGTTAAATGAGTTCTCATCCCAGAAGCTGGAGTCTTTGGGTTTATCAAACAGTAGATTACTATAATCATTGACTACTGTTTCTTGTGTACCTAACCTATTCTACTTATCCATGACTCTATTTCTTAACCAGTTCCATGTAGTTTTTTTTAATGTAATGAAGACCTTGAGTTTACTTGTAAATACAATGCTCCCTTTTAATGTTTTTTTTATTTTTTTTATTTTAATTTATTTTTAACATGTTTGGTTTTCAGCATTGATTTTCACAGGCATTTGAATTACAAATTTTCTCCCCATTTCCTCCCCCGCCCCACTCCAAGAT
>CM053626.1:219239153-219268821 GCA_028646595.1 Phalanger gymnotis | reverse complement strand
GAGTCCTGCTTCCCTCTGCCCCTTTGTGGGTTCTGTAGTTCTAGAATTGGTTCAGAGCCATTTTTTCATAGGTTTTTGGAGGGACTTGGTGGGGAGCTCACGCCAGTTACTGCTTTCCAGTCGCCATCTTGGCTCCGCCCCAAGGATAGGTCCTTTTTATAGAACAAATAATCATCTTCTTAGTTTTTCCGTTTATTACGTGGATTCTCTGAATGCGGTTCTCCATAGAGATATGCTTCTAGCTTTAAGAGAAAACAAAATAACGTATGAGTATCAGCTGAAGCATTTTCTGCTTTTAAATTGGAATGAATTTAATTGTATCTTGTTAGCCTTAGTGAATGGGTTCAACTGAGAGTCTTTTTCACTTAGTGGTCAAAGCCAGACTTCTAGGATTTCTTGTTGATAATAAGTATTAACCTTGATAAGAAGAACTCTTTCATTCTATCTCAATCTTGCCGGTTTGGGAATGTGACTACTTAGCACTTCTTTTTCAATTTCAGAAGCAAGTAGTCCCTGCAAACTAAAGAATTCATCACTTGCTAATGGATGGAAACTTATGCCTGACAGCAGACCTTTGGCAACATTTCAGACCTTCAACTAAGAGCATTTTCTAGATAACTTGTCTCTGTGTATAGTGTTAACATGCACAGGGCAGCTCAGTTCCAGGAGGAAAAGTTGCCAAGAAGGCAGAGATTGATGTTATGTGGTTCTGCAAGTCTTGGTTGGTGGGGAAACAATCAACCAAGTTGACCTATGGCTATGACAGTAATATGAGTTTTGAATTGGGAAAAAACCTACAATAAAGAGAGTAAAAATGACCCAGCAACATAATTGTGTTTACTAATGGTTTTCAACTGAAAATGAGTATAAGTGTATCGAAAGAGAAAGATTGATAACCATGTGAATCCCCAGTAAAGGATAGCAGTAGGCAAATGAAAATAACTGATACAGTATATAGCCATTTTAAAATATACAGAACACTTTCATTATGTCATATGAATCTCAGAAGAATGCTGAAATAGGCATTAGTGTCCCCACTTTACTGATAATAAAACTGAGGCTCACAGAGGTTAAATGATAAGCCTGTGGTTATACATCTAGCAAATGTCTGCAGGAGACTATGAACTTATTTCCAATTTAAAAATACTCCATCTCCTAGCCATATAGCCTCTCAGTAATCAGTCTTGATCAATGATATAATCTTAATATTATAAATCTTTTTTTCTTAATTTTTTATAGATAGTATTTTATTTTTCCCAATTACATGTAAAAATAGTTTTCAAAGTTCATTTCTATAGAATTTTGACTTCCAATCTTTTTTCTCCCTTCTCCCTCCCACTGCTCTTCCCCAAGATGGTAAGCAACCTGGTATAGGTTATACAGGTGCAATCATGTGAACGTATTTCCATCTTAGTCATGCTGTGAAAGAAGAAACAGAACAACAGGGAAAAGCCACAAAAAAGTGAAAATAGTATGCTTGGATCTGCATTCAGACTGCATAGTTCTTTCTCTGGATGTGGATAGCATTTTCCATCATGAGTCTTTTGGAATTGTCTTGGATCATTGTATTGCTGAGAAGAGCTAAGTCAATCATAAGTTGATCATCACACAGTGTTACTTTTACTGTGTACAACATTCTCCTGGTTCTGCTCACTTCACTCAGCATCAGGTCAAGTAGGTCTTTCCAGATTTTTTTGAAATCTTCCTGCTTGTAATTTCGTATGGGAAATATTCCATCACATTCCTGTTTATTTACTTGTTTGTTTGTTTTAGTTTTCAACAGTCACTGTTATAAGATTTTGAATTCCAAATTTCCCCCTTGCCTTCCTTCCCGCCTCCCCAAGATGACACGCAATCTGATGTAGGCTATATATATAAAATCATATTAAACATATTTCCACATTAGTTATGTTGTGAAAGAAAAATCAGAACAAAAGGGAAAAGCTACAAGAAATAAAAAAATAAAACAACAAAACAGGAGAAAAGAGTATGTTTTGATCTACATTTGACCTGTTCATCATTTCTTACAGAACAATAGTATTCCATTACATTCGTATACCACAATCCTTTAACATTGCAGCTTCCAGGTCCTCTGTGATCTTGATAGTGATTCCCTGAGATTTGAATTGTTTCTTTCTGGCCACTTGTATTTTTTTTAACTTGACCTGATAGTTCTAAAATTTAGCTATAATGTCTCTTGGGGTTTTTATTTTTGGAACTCTTTCCTGAGGTGACTGGTGGATTCTTTTGAGGCCTGTTTTACCCTTGGGTTCCAGGACATCAGGGCAGTTTTCCTTGATATTTTCTTGAAAGATGCTGTCCAGATCCTCCTTTTGATTATGGCTTTTGGGTAGTCCAATGGTTCTGATATTATACCTTCCAGATCTATTTTTCGGGTCAGTTATTTTTCCAATGAGGTATTTTACATTTTCTTCCATTTTTTATTCTTTTGAATTTGTTTGATTCATGATATCTCATAGTCATTGGCTTCCACTTGCTCAATTCTAACTTTTAAGATATTGTATTCCTTGATAAGCTTTTGTATTTTCTCTTCCATTTGGACAATTGTACTCTTTAAGGAGTTGTATTCTTCCGTGGATTTTTGTATCTTCTTTTCCATTTGACCAATTCTACTTTTAAAGCAGTTTTCCAGGCTGTGGACCCTTTTTTCATATTTCTCTTGCATTTCTCTCATTTCTTTTCCTAATTTTTCTTCTATCTCTCTTACATGATTTTTAAGTTCCTTTTTTATGCTACTCCATGAAATCTTTCTGGATTTGAAACCACTTCCCATTTTTCTTTGGGGTTTTGACATTTGTCCTCTTCTGAGTTTGTATCTTGGTCTTTTCTGTCACCTTAATAACTTTCTATGGTCAGATTATTTTTTTGTTGTTGTTTTCTGCTCATCTCACCCCCCCCTTTTTTGGCCTTTTTCCTTTCTTTTATTTTGAGTTCTGCTCTCAAGGTAGAAGGGGCATTGTCTCCTACTTCTTGTGCTAGTGGCTACAGGCCCTGGAAGTTTACCTGGTGCTATACTGATGTTGCCCTGAGGCCCACAGGAAACCCTCGTGTCTAGTGCTGCACTGCAGGGGTGGGGTGAGCACTGCTAGAAACTGTAGGATTCTTGCTGCTTACCTGGTGCTGCTCTGGGGTCTTATTGTTGATGTCTGGCATGTGCTGAGGTCCAGTGGGTGTGTTTTTGCATTTCCCACTGGCTACACTGAAGCATGTGGTCAGGCCTCTGGAGGCTGCTTGTTTGCCTGGGGCTATGATGAAGCACATGGTGGTTCTTGGAGCTAGAGTCTGCTGGTTTCCCTGGCTATGCTAAGGCATGTGGGAAGTCCTGGTTTTGGCATTTGCCTGATTTACCACACTGGGGCTCAGAATCTTCTACTGGTTTCCTAAGGTGGGTCTTGTTACTGGCTTGTTGAGACACTTCCTGTCCTGGGCTGTATTCCCATCTCACCCAAGTAAGGCAAACCTTTCTTGCTGATCCTCCAAATTTTGGGGGCTAAACAATTGTTTTACCCATCTTTTTGCTTGTTTCTAGGATTTGTTTGGGGGTACTATTTTTTGGTTGCTTGGAGCTAAGTATGGGAGAGTTGCAGCAGTTTACTGCTTATTCCACCATCTTGACTCCTGGACTCCAATAATCGTTGATTAACTCTCCTTGATCTATTTTTCAGGTCAGTTGTTTTTCTAAAGAGATATTTCACATTTTCTTCCTTTTTCCCTTTTTAAAATTTTGTTTTATTGTTTCTTGATGTAGCATGGAGTCTTTACCTTCAAGTTGCCAATTCTAATTTTTAAGGAATTATTTTCTTTTCAGTGAGCTTTTGTACCTCTTTTTCCATTTGTCCAGTTCTACATTTTCAGTAGTTTTTTTTCTTCAACAAATTTTTGTACATCATTCTTCATTTGGCTAAATCTGCTTTGTAATTAGTTATTCTCTTCAGTGAATTTTGGTACATCTTTTTCCATTTGGCTAACTACTTTTTAAGGATTTCTTTTCTTCACTGGATTTTTGAGCCTATTTTTAACCACTTGGACCAATCTGTTTCTTAAAGTGTTGTTTGCTTCAGTATTTTTAGTGCCTCCTTTACTAAACTGTTTGTTCTTTTGTCATGATTTTCTTGTATCCCTCTCATTTCCCTCCAAATTGCCCTCTATGTCTCTTATTTGATTTTTAATCAATTTAACATTTTGAGAGCCTTGAGAAATTCTTTTTGGTCCTGAGACCAATTCACTTTATTTTTCTTTTAGGCTTTTCACGTAGTTGCTTTGATATAATTTTCTTCTGAGTTTGTTTTGTTCTTTCCTATCACTGTAGTAATTTTCTATGGGCTGTACTGTTGTTGTTGTTTGCTCATTTTCCCAGCCTATTTCTTGGTTTTTAACTTTATGTTAAATTTGGGTTCCGCTCCCTGGGGGCTAAAGCAACACTGTCCTAAATTTCAGGCTTTTATTTTTAGGGCTAGGTCTGATGATCTGTAAGTTTTCAGTTCTACCAAGGTGGTGTGATCTAAGGAGAGGTATGGTCACTGCTCTCCGGTCTCTAGAGTGCTAGTGTTCCTTCTTGCCCTGCGACTACAAGCAGGGTAATGTTACAGAGTCCTGCTTCCAGGGTTAGCAAAGGATCCCCTGTTATGTCTTTTTGACCAGTTGTCTGACCCTCTTAGCCTTTGTGGTCTGAGAGCTCTGAAAGACCCTGATACAGATTTAGTTGCCCCTCAAACCTGCTGCTGCTTGCCAGGTGCAGACTGGACTGTATTTCATTCTCATCCCAGTGAGATAGAATTTTCCTTTTGTTTTTGTCATTTTTTTTGAGTTGTGTTCAACTCTCTATGACACTATTTGGGATTTTCTTGGCAGAGATACTGGAATTGTTTGGGGTTTCCTTCTGTAGCTCATTTTACTGAGGCAAAGAGAGTTAAGTGACTTGCCCAGGGTCACATAGCTAATAAGCATCTGAGGCCAGATTTGAAATAATGAAGGTTGAGTCTTCCTGACTTCAGGCCTAGCAGTATATCCACTTTTCCATGTAGTTGTCCTGAGACCTTCTCAAATGACAGTCTAAGTTGTCTTTGGCTAGAAACATTTTTCACACTGTTCCTTTGTGGGTTCTGGTACTCCAGAATTCATTTTGAGGCATTATTTTGACCTTATTTGCAGAGGAATTTGGGAGACCCCAGGAATGTCTCTGCCTTTATTCTGCCTTCTTGGCTCTACCCTCTCTATACTATCTGTTTTTTTTCAAAAGGACAAAGAGGAGATTGGACAGCATCTTATAGGGAGTTGTATATACTTAAAGGAATCTAGGAATCAGAATGGGGAAACATGGGAACAAGTATTTGGGTAAGAATCAATGAAAGAAGACACAAAGGCAATATTGTCATCAGATCATATCACAGAAGAAGAAGAGAAAGAGGGAATGAATGGGTAGCTTGGAAAACAGATCACGTCCAGTAGAGATGATATAGGAGAGAGAAATTTCAATTCCAAATATCATTTAGAGCTCTCTACCAAAAACAATATAAGTAATTAATAACCATTTTTTCTTTCATTTATTCAACAATAATGTATGAAATTTCTGCTATGTGCAAGGTACTATGCTAGTTATTGGGGAGAGGATAGAATAACTTAGACCACATACTTGGCCTTTTGAAGCTTGTAATCTAACATTAGGGATATAACAATTATATAGATATACCTTAGCTATATTTTTATATAGCTCAGCTAGGATCCAACTTTTCAGTGTGGGTCATCTGCCATTAAGGATTGCAACCTGTTTATACTTTCTTGTCCTGTATGATTATTGTTTATATCTTTCGTGAATTTTTCATTGTAACTCCTAACTTCTTGATTTGCCTTAATAATATTTTTGCCCACTGTGATACCAGTGGAAAGATATTGGCATGGTATGACCTAGAGTAGTCCAGATAGTCCCAAAATGCTCTGCTAAGCCTCTAAAAATGTACCAAAATGAGTGATGATGGAGAAAATCAAGGGGAATCAGCTATACACTATTCTCTTCATTTAGAAATGCATACAAAAGACTCTCAGAATACTAAATAGACCCTGAACAAAGACAAGCCAGGGTAGATGGAAAGTACACTGCAAAGCAGACTGGTCCCACACTGAGGATAACTCCAGTGTTCCATAGGACAAAGGCTTCTAGCTATACCCCAAACTGGGCTGCTTTGGAGCCGCTGCTGCAACAAGAGAGAGACCCAAATGAGCATACCAGCAATCTATGTCCAGGCAACCTTGGACCATTCCACCATCTAGGCAGCCTCATGCAACCCAGAATCCAAACAAAATGAGCAGAACCAGATAATAGCATTTATGCAACCACAACATTACTAAAAAACAAATCAACAAAAAAAAAACCTTCGAAAGGCTCTGATCAAGGCAGTCATGCTAAATAGCGTGTTAAAGCTGAAGCATTCTATTTCCTGCCTGACAGAGAGGAGGTAGACACAAGATACAGAATGAAACATATATATTTGGGCATTTCCAGTATGATTTGCTTGACTATGAGTATATGGCATGGAGTTTTATTCTTGTTGATTATGCTATTGCTTAACTGGGGGTTAGGATAAGGTGGGAGGAAGTGAAAATAAATACTCATTAATTTTTTAAAAGAAAACAATTTTAGAAAAGATTTTGTCCTTCAAAAAGTAAGAACAAACAAGGAAAAATTCTTTACTGAATATAATTGTCACTAACGTGGAAAAATTGGCTGTTGTGCTGGAAGTCACATATTATGATCAATTTAGTCCTACCTACTGGGATTTCCTCCTAAACAACCTTAGGAAGAAGTAACCACTGCTGCCAAGAGTTCACGATAGTGGAGAAGAAAGCCTGACATAGTTTGACCTGCACTCCAAATTTTGGGAAAGCAAATTTCAAAGCATAGAAGCAAATAGTCATGATCTCTTGGCCCTGAAAATTTCACTTCCTTTTTGGACTATAGAATTTTATTTAACTTGCAGAGTAAATATTTTTTACAACCAGCACCAGCACCTGCACCATCACTACCACCACAACAGCTAGCATTTATATAGAGCTTAAAGTTTTGCACAACACTTTAAATATGTTCACTTATTTGATCCTCACAATAACCCTATGAAATACATGCTATTATTATCCTCATTTTGGAGAAATTGAGATCCAGAGATGTTAAGTGACTTTCCCAGGGTCAGACAGCTAGGAAGCATCTGGGGCAGGATTCAAATTCATAACTTTCTGACTTCAAATCTCACACTCTCTCCCCTGTGGCTCTTTGCTGGCTGGACACATCTGCATATATACAAATAGATATCGATGATATGGAAACTTGTGCCAAAATAAAATAACTGTTCATTTACGATATTTACTTTGAAAACTGACTATGCTAATTTCCATTTCTACCACTTATCACTGGCTATACAATCTTCTGCTCTTGTGTATTAATCATATTATTGTGTCAAGAATTCTGAATTGCAAGTCAGGAGACCTAGTTTTGAATCCCTGCTTCGCCATTAACTGTCTGATTATGAACAAGTCGTTTAGTCTCTTATTCTGATCTTTCCCATCTGTAAAATTGGGATAATAATAGTTCCTACCTACTTTGCAGGATTGCTGCAAAGAAAGCACTTCATAAAACCTTAAAACATTATGTAAATGTGAGTTATTTTATTAGCTTAGTTATTTTTATACCCCTCATCTCATTCCTAGGACAGTAAGATGCTTGAAGAATCAGGCTGTCTTCTTAGGCTTTGTCCTTCCCCAACACTTAATTCAGTGGCATCCTTTGTGAAAGCACTTGATAAACACTAGAAGAATTTCCTAAAAGCAAGGGCTGGACTTCCTTGTCCTCACCTCCCCACCCCCCCACCTCCCATAACGTCTTCTCATCAGAGAAAAAACCTTTACTTCAAATTTAAAATAGTAGATACTTTTCGTGCTCTGAAACAACCCACCCCTGTTTTGTTCTAAACTTTGTAAGTAACTCTGAAGAAGATTCCATCATATTTTATATTCACTCGACAGCCTTTGGCCAAAAGCATTCAAGTTCTGACCTTGACCCACAAAGCCCCAAATACCCATCTTTAAAAAATTGCCAACTGGGAGAGTTATTTATTTGATGTCTGTCAGTTCAACCTGGGGCACGGGCTATTACTATTCTTAAATGGACACAATGCCTGAGGTAAAGAATGAAAAAGGACTAATATGTTATTCTAACCAAAGAATCTCTGGGCCATCTAATTCAAACCATACCTGAACACAAAGCCACTAGCTCCCAAGGGATCATTTTCTGCTTTTGGAATTATCTAATTGTTTGGAAATTTCTCTTCCTACTGAGCTGAAGTCTGACTTCTACAACTTTGACCCTTTGCTCCTGTAATACCATAGGATCATAGATTTAGAATTAGAAAAGATTAGAGGTCACCTAATCCAATCCACTCACTTTTCATATAAGGAAATTGAGGCTTGGAAAGTCTTTCCCAAGATCACATAGATCATAAATGTCAAAGTTGGGATTTGAATCTAGACTCCACAATTCAAAGCTCTTCCTAACTCTAACATGATTTCTCTCCATGGTACAGTTCTAAGAGAATTTAACTTCTTATTTCTTTCCACTATTTTGTCATGTCATCCTCTGTAACACATGGAAAAGTTGGTTAGGAGAGGGAACTGAGGGAACCTTATTAGCAGATGTTACCTCATTAGGAAGCATACTTTCAAATAGATGAGTTAAATACAAGATGGTCAATTTTGCTCCCAGAGAAAAATGAAGTTAACTCATTTCTAATTTCAAGGTAAATATTGTTGAGTCCTTTAAATGAAACCCTGCATGTACACAGATGTAAATGCAAATATACTACTAAAATGTATATTTGGTGGTGCTGATGGTTGTAGTGGCATGTTTATTGATAGTTTTCCTAGCTTCCATTTCCTAGCTTAATTGAGAAGCTTTGTGGTATAATGGGAAGGACATAGTAATTGGAGCCAGAAAATGTAGGTCAAATCCCTACCCCTTCACTAACTGTTGTTTAACCTGGGAAATTCACTTTGCCTAAGACTCATACCTTTGTATGAAATGGAGACTAAAAATACTTGCAGTACCTACCTCACAGTTTTTGTGAAGGTCAAGTGAAATAAAATATGCAAAAATCCTTTGTTATCAATAACCAAACATTTATTTGGCCCCTATGATGTGTCAGGTGCTATGCTTGGTGCTAGAGGACACAAAGGCAAAAAATGAAGCTATCTCTGCCCTCAAGGAACTTATATTTTATTAGGGGAGAAAATATGTATATGTGTATATGTGTGTATGTTTATATTTATATATACACATAAAAGATACATCCAAAACAGAACACTGTAACCTTGGAAAACAGATACTCTAAAGTATCATTTAAATGTTAGCTATTATTATTAAGGTCTTTGGGTTAAATGAAGCATAGTCACTCAATAAGCATTTATTAAGCATGTGCTATGTCCAGGCACAGTACTAATTGCTAGTGATACAAAGGCAAGAAATTTCTGCATTGAAAGAGCTAATGATCTATTGCCTAGAATCGGGCAAAGAACCTGTGGCTTTAAGGCCATAAGTTCCCTCCAACCCTGATCTAGATTAATGCATAGTTAACTGTCCCAAGAGGTTTTTGGAGTTCAACTAATATTTTTGATTTCATAACACCTCTTTTCTCGGGCAGGTGGTATGTATATTTATATGCATATATTTATGTGTATGTATGTATATATTTAGCCTAGAATAGAAGTGACATTCTGAAATGACTGTGAATTTCTTAGGACTATGGGACCTAATTAAAGGTAATCTAGAATATCACAAAACCAGACTGAGGCACGAGTTAGTCTGAGTTGTTCTGCGAATATTTCTTCTTTAATTTCTTAAATATTTCTGCTTTATTTTTATTTTCTCTAGTCCCAAGAACAGTATCACCAAAGTATGCCAGGGACCAGCAGTATTCAGCTAGCTTCATAGATAATAGATTTATGAAAACCCCAGGTCTGTTCCAATAAAGCATGCCAAGTTATCAGAAAATAACAATCTAGTTACAGGAGGAAGATAGATTTTTGCTGCTTGCTTTTTTGTTTCTCAATAAATTCTTTAATAAAAAGGCCTCCGACAGTTCCCTAATTCAATAGGGAAAACCAAAGGGGGCTTTGAAATGTCCAGCTAATACTCTTAGTGATTTCCAGATGATTAATTAGATTTTGAAGTTTAGAGAAAAATAGTTTCGTTTCAGTTCAGCAAATAACTTCTGTCAACAATTTTTAGCCTACTTATTTCTAAACACTTTGTGCTCAACATTTTTTTTAAAAAGCTTTCAAACAAGAAAAAAATATTTCGCTTTAGCCATAATCATTAGTCGTCATGAAATAACTTTTCCATTATTTTTCTTTGGACTATTCAGAAAAGTAGGAGAAAGGAGAAGAAGAATAACTGTATTTATTTTATGTACTTGGGCAAACATTTGTTTTTAATAGTATTTTATTTTCTCCAATCACATATAAAGACAATTTTCACATTAATTTTTCATAAAATTTTGAGTTCCAAATTTTCTTCCTCCCTACCTTTTCTTCCCCCTCCTTAATATGGTAAGCAATTTGATATAGGTTATATATGTATAATCACATAAAACGTATTTCCATTTTAGAGTGTTGTGAAAGAAGAAACAGAACAAAGGAAAAAAACACACACACAAAAGGTGAAAATAGTATGCTTCAATCTGCATTCAGACTCCATCAGTTCTTTTTCTGGATGTGGATAGAATTTTCCATCATGAGTCTTTTGGAATTGTCTTGGATCATTGTGTTGCTAAGAAGAACTAAGTCAATCATAGCTGATCACACAATGTTGTTTTTACTGTATACAATGTTGTCCTGGTTCTGCTAACTTTGTTTTGCATCAGGGCATGGAAGTCTTTCCAGGTTTTCCTGAAATCGCCTAATTATCATTTCTTATAGCACAATAGTATTCCATTACATTCATATACCACAACTTGTTCAGCTCAATTGATGGGCACCCACTCAATTTACACTTCTTTGCCACCACTAAAAGAGCTGCTATCTTTTTGTACATGTGGGTCCTTTTCCCTTTTTGATGATCTCTTTGGGATACAGACCTAGTAGTAGCATTGCTGGATCAAAGAGTTTGTACAGTTTGATTACCCTTTGGGCATAGGAACAAGCATTTATTGAGTGTCTACTATGTGCCAACTGCTGTGCCAAGCACTTTCTAAATATTTTCTTACTTGATTCTCACAACCACCCTGGGAGATGGGCAGTACTATCATTATCCTCATTTTATAGTTGAAGGAACTGAGGGAGGCAGAAGGTTAAATGATTTGCCCCAAAAGGTCATTCAGTTAATGAATATCTGGGGCTGTATTTAAACTGAAGTCTTCATGCCTTCGGCCCAAATCTTTACCATCTTGCTGCCTCTCTGGGGACTTCTGCTCCAACAGAATGGAAAGCTCACAGGAATTTGGGAAATATGTGATGATAAATATTGGGAGAGTGAAGCAAGATAAATGTAGAAAAGGGGGAAAACAGGAAATTCATATCCAAAATTTTTTTGAAAGATTTAAAATTCTTGAAAGATCATTTTTAAGAAAACAAACTAGATGACAGAATATTAGCACTGAAAAAGAACTCAGCCCTGAATCAGTTTCCTAAACTATAAAATGGGACATCTGAACTATGTGACAGAAAAGTCTTTTCTTATGTGATCTATAATCTTACAGCTTGAAATGGAGGAAATAATAATTCTGTCCTCACATGCTTGTTGTGAAGTTAAGTGCTTTGTAAATAATATAAAATGAGTAAAGTACTATGTAAGTATGATTTATTAATGTCTGATCAACCCCCCTCCCCATATTTAATGTGAGAAAACAACCCCACAGAGGTGATGTGATTTACCCAAGGTTACTTGGCTTAATTCTGGCTATGATTCTAAGTTGGAAAAAAATATGAACTATATTATTATACTATAATTATTCTTTAACGTATTATAATTATTACACAACAATATTATAATATTATGTTTATATTATAGGAATTTACAATATCCTATTATAATATTAGGAGATAATCTGATAAAATACTCAGTTCAATCAATGATCATTTATTAAATGCCTAGAAAGGGCAAGGCACTGTAGTAATGAAGAATATGGGCTAGGTATGGACAATTTCCACTCTGCCTTACTTAAATCCAATTCACTTGCAAGTCAAAACATTGCCCTCCTGATGGCACTAGTCCTGTTTGAGAATGAAGGACCAACAAAAACAATCCTGGAGACCTGAATCAGTAAGGCAATAATAACAATGTAGATGATAATTGTCAAAATGTCTCCGTGGTTCTGTATTGCAAAGTATACGAGACTCCCTATCCCCATAGAAGGTAGAAGAGGTAAACCATTTATTCAGATACCAGAGAACCATATCCCACAGGCCATTTACCCAATCTATCAGAGCAGTAAAGCTTTCATTACATAATATTACAACATCGAGCCTCACCATCTCAAAACATCTCTGACCTCTTGCTGGAATCTTCCCAAAAACAAACTCATAGTACAGCTAAGTCAGTCTGTTCAACTCTAACGACCACAACAGCCGTGAGCAGCCATAACAGCTCCCTCTCTCTGCATTTCCTGCCACATAACTTCCTTTTCCTGGCAGGAAGCTCCTCCTACCACGTGACTTAGGCTTCCTGACATAAGCAGGTCACATGGCCTATTAATGGGTGGGAAAGATCTTCAAATCTAAATTGCTACTACAATATCTCTGTCAATTCAGCCAATGTATCAATCATCCCGCCCCAAATGATGTGGGTGAAGAAAGGCCAGCCTCTATTGAATTAAAAGTGTGAGGATGGCATGAACAAAGCAAATATATTGGGATTGGTTGAAAAGAATTAGATACCTCTAGCTAGATGTACTAGAGAGCAGAAAGAAGAGGCGATAATGAAACCAGAGGGAGTGTCGTAGTCCCCAACTCCCATCAACCGTATTATTGAGGAGAATGCGCAAGAAATAAACTACATCCAGCTGGGAGCTAAGAAGGAAAACTAGACAAATCAGAGACATGTAGATTCAGGAATCTCTAGGGGCCCTGACACTAGGTGCCCAACGGGGAGCTACAAAGGCCTTCCTGAGGATTCCACAAAAGAAGAAAAGGACTTCTACCAATCAAAGGTAGAAATCTCCTTTGGAGTTTAAAGTATGGCCCTGTGACTAGATCCAAACTTCACAGAGTAAATCCCACTAATAAAAGGATTTGTTCTATAAAACTTAGTCTCAGTCAAAAGCTGCACCCCAGGATCTAGAAAGCCACATGTGGAATCAAGGTCACAGGTACCCCACTGCTGAAGAAGATAGAACCAGCAAAATAACTATTAAATGCCTAGAAAGGGCTCTTTCTCATGGAGAGTGGCTGAGTTTGACTTTATCTTTTTTTAATAGGGCCTTCACCTTCTTCAGAGAAAAGGCTAATTTTCTCAACTTCCTTAGATTGGCAATTGGAGACTATTAACCAAAGGCCCTATACGACCAACAGCTCAGTGTAGCTAATTATATGAGATTACATTTAGCTAAGTACAATTTAGGATTCACATATGGAAACTCACAGCCAGAAGATTTAATTAATCCAATAAAATTACTATTCTTCCCTAAAATTCTTACCTTCTGATTAGTTTTGGAAAATTGGGTCATTTTGTTTTCAATTCAACATAGAATAGGAAAAATAATAAGTTGGGGGGGATGGTACAGGAGACTTCAGGAATACAAGGTTAATTGTCAAAATGGCAGAGTAAGTAATATAGGGGCTCACAGAAGAGATTCTCCTTGAGCTGAAATGGCAAAGGATGTTTTCTTTACATGTAGGGTTTGAGCTGAGTCTTGAATGATGGGTAAAAATTAGACTGGTAAAGAGGAAGGAGTGGGCATGACATATGGAGAGAAAAGTATACACTAAAGCTGAATAAGTTGAGATTTCTGTCACAAAAAAATAGGAATTCCATTTAAGTAAGAGAAGCTGGGTTTACCGGAACAATGTCAATTCTTTAAAAGGAGATGCTAGAGGAGCAAGACAGCCTTAAAAAAAAGGTCTTTGATTTTTCAAAGGGACAGCATTCACTGTAGTTTCTTTCCTAAAATGTTGTGATTGATATTTCCTGTTTCTTACATCCCTGCCCCTCCTCTCCTAGAGAGCCATCCCATATGACAATAAGCATTTTTAAAGGGGAAAAAACATCATCACAACTGATCAGTGCAATGAAAAAATCCCCAAACATGTGCAATACTTTTGGACCTCCTATCTGTAATTCCATTTCTCTTATTACTGTTCACTGTGGTTTCTATAAAGCTCTTTGAAGGCTAAGAATCCAAGTTCAGTAGAGAGGTGTGAAGAGTAAAGGCTTATATTATGCATAAATAGTACTGGTTGTGCCTTGATTTTATGTGCATTTCCTTCAGCAATAACTTTCAGTGACATTCATCACCTCAGTTCAATAAATTACCTTACACAGTTTACATTCTTCTTCCTCCTTCCTAACTGATATTTAATTCTATGATCCCATTTTACAGACCAGGAAACTGGTTAAGTAACTACATGAGGTTATATAGCTAACACATGAAGGAGCTGGAACTAGAAAACAGAAATATTTTTATGAGGCCCATTTGCAAAAGGAAGGAGTGACTCAGAGTAGATTACTAATGATGCTGCTGTTGCATCAGAGACATAGACATGCAAAACAACAGGGAGGAGAGCACAAAGATCATAGGATCAAAGAGTTGGAGCTGAGAGGGAACATAGAGGTCATCTGGGCCAACCCCTTTATGTATTCATTATGCCATGCTTCCTGTTTTTCCATATCTTCTTATACTCCTCTGAATTGTTCATTTTTATCAATCATAGCACAGTAATATTTGTGTGCTACAATTTGTTTAGTCATTCCCTGATTCATAAGCACTTACTTTGTCACAAAGTCCTTTGCTACCACAGAAAGTATTGTTACAAATATTTTGGTGTAAATGTGTGATTTTTCTTCCTGTTTGTGACTTCCTTTGGGGATATTCTAGCAACAAGATCTCTAGTCAGTGTATATGGAGGCGATATAGCATAGAGGGATGTTCACTGGAGTCAGAGGACCTGGGCTCAAATTTTATCCCTGCCATTTAATATCTGTGACCACAGTTAAGTCACTTATTCTCCCTGGGACTCAGTTTCCTTTTCTATAAAATGAGAGGATTGGAATGAGTACCCTCTGATGTCCTTTCCAGTCCTATATCTATATAAAATTCTAGTCTTCTTATGAGCATAATTCCAAATAATTTTTCCAAATTTTGGACCAATCGACAGTTTATAATGTGCCTGCCTTTCTACTGCATCTCAAACAATGAAAATTTCCATCTTTTTTTATCTTGGACAATTTCTTGGATACGAGATGAAATATCAGAGCTATTTTAATTTGCACTTCTCTTATTAATGATCTGGAGCAATCTTTCAAAAAGGTATTAATAATTTGTAATTCTTCTTTTGAGAATTTTCTTCATGTCCTTTGACTGCTTATCCTTTGAGGAATGCCTCCTCATGTTGTATATTTCGTCAGTGCCCTATGTATCTTGGATATCAAAGTATCCTCAGAGATGTTTGATGAATAGACTCCCCTATTCCCTCAACTGACAACTTCATTTCTAATCCTAGCTGCATTGATTTTGTTCTTTAAAGGGCTTTGCAATTTCATAGAACTGAAATAATCAGTTTTATCTTTTGTTCTCACCTCTGCCTCTTATTCATAAATTTCCTCCCAGTCATCATGTGAAAGTTACCTGATTTCATTCTCTTTGTTGATGCCTGCCCCTAACTTGAACTTGCATTGCTTTCCTTATTGTGTTCTCCCAGGTCTCCCACTCTAGTCTCCTTTCCACTACAGCATGAGTGCCTGGGAGCTGGATTTTTCCCATTTTATCTTTTAGACTACATAGCATTGTCATTCATGGCAGATGTTCTAACCCCAACACTCCCTCTAGGAAGTCACAGTAAGTTCTCAGGCTCATGGCTACTTCAGTGCCTTGGCATCTCTGAAGTGGAGATGCTTTTCTTACCATGCTTGGATTATTCAACAGTATATGCAGCTTGTTTTCCTGAAGGAAATCTGTTCCTTATGGGACAGCAGTGCAGTTTTGAGGGGGGTCGTTGGTAGGGGTACAGTGTTCAAAATAGGGCCATTCTGAAGTAGTCATGTAGAGCAATGGTGTCATACTCAAATAGAAATAGGGATCACTAATCCATACATAAGGATCCCTATGGGCCATATGTTAATTTAGTTTTAAAATGTAACTATGCATATGTATATTTATGCTTATACATATATACACATATATAGTTGTATTTTTATTTATTTTGTTAGATATTTCCTACTTACATTGTAATATGGTTTGAGCCCACTCAAGAATATTGCAGCCACATTGTTTGACACCTCCAATTTAGAGGTCTAGGATGTACGTTAATATCATCAGGTGCCTGAAGTGGTAGGACATGTATAAAGAGAGAACAAAACTTAGAAAGTGCCTAATGTGCAAGGGTAGAATTACATTCATTAGGGGCATGTTCTTGAAGCATTCTGTTGTGTTCATAAGATCGTGTTATTTATAACTGGAAGAAAAGTTTTAAAGGATATAATCCAGGGACAGTGAGGTGGTAAAGTAGATAAAGCACGGGCCCTGGAATCAGGAGGATCTGAGTGCAAATCTGACTTCAGACATTAGTAGGTATGACCCTAGGCAAGTCACTTAACCTTGATTGTCTTTAAAATATATATGTGTGTGTGTTTGTACATATGTACACACATGCACACATGCATCTTCCCAAACTCATGGTCTTACAACTGATGAAACTAAATAGAGAAATTGAATGATGTGCCTAAAATCTGTCTCTGCCCCACCTTTCTCTCTCTCTCTCTCTCTCTCTCTCTCTCTCTCTCTCTCTCTCTCTCTCTCTCTCTCTGTCACACACACACACACACACCCCTTATTAGTGTGGCAGAAATGGGATTCAATCCTTAGTCTTCTGCCTCCAAACCCATCTCTCTTTGTCCCTGCCACTTCGTTTCTCAATAATAACTGCATTACCTCCCCATTCCTTTTTCACCTGTTTAAGTCCTTCTTTCTCTTGGTGCCTTGTCCAGAGATTAGTCGTCTGGGGTGATGGACTATAACACTGCCATTTAGTGTGGAGGACAACAAAACTTAACAAGTTTCTGCAGGGTCTAAAAGTTACTTGTTAGACTTTAAAAGCACAAGAAGGAAGTAAAAGGACTGAGTTATTTAAAACAAATATATCAGAATTTACATGATGACATGTTTTATAGAGCTCCAGCTGGATAACTTCATGTTTACACTGTGTTGCAGCCTGCTCACATGCACCATGCATCCCTCTGTTGCCCTCTGGGTGATTTCCAACTTTTCATTGGAGACCAGTGTGTTCCATGACTCACAACCACATAGTATCACCAAAATAACAGTTGTTACAAAAATGGATTTTTATTTCAAGAAGAAGCGTGGAAAGTATTTTGCAGGCAGCAGGCAATAAACAAGTATTAGGGGAGAAAAGGAACAAGCATTTATTAAAACACCTACTATATCCCAGGCACTATGGAAAGCACTTGTTTATATCAAAAGCACATGTATTATTTCATGTGATTCTCACAACAATCCTGGGACGTAGGCAGTATTGTTATCCCAATTTTATAGATGAGACCAAGGTTAAGAGGCTTACCCAAGGTCACATATCTAGTAATTATATGAGGCTGGATTTGAATTCAGGTCTTCTTGACTCTAGGCCCATAACACTATCCAGTGTAGCACTTAGCCACCTCTATTAATTGTTTATTATATGTCAGGCTGTATGCTAAGTACTGGGAATACAAATGTAAGCAAAGAGGACAGCCCCTGACTTAAGGAGATTACATTCTAATGGGCAAAGACCGTCCATTAAAGGGACCTATGAAGCTGGAGAATAGGGAGAAGGTACCCATGTGAGAGTCATAATGTTGAAGGCTGAAGAGTCAGAGGCAGTCAGGAAGGGAATGAAGCATGGCTGATCTGGGCCTATCCCCAACATGGAGTCCTCAGAAGAAACTCACCAACAGGCAGAGAGGGCCATTATGGTGGAGAAATGTTCCATCATGAGAAGGTCCCAGATACTTAGGGAAGTTCTCGGATGAGAAGGCAGTAAGTCATGGTAGCAAAGTCCATAGATTCAGAAACATCTCTTGGAGAGGAATTAAGAATCCTCTGCAATGCGAAGGTTGTCTTCTAAGAAATGTGTGCTATAAAAGAAAGCCGATCCAGTCATATAACAAATCTGGTATGATAAGAGAGGAGAAAGAGTCAGAGATATCTCTGAGTTTCAAACCTCGGTGAATAGAATTACAACAACAATAATAAGGAAGTTAGGATGAGAGAGAGGTTTTAGTACAAGGGTAGAAAGAAGAAAGAAAAGTAGAAAGAGAGTTCTCTTTTGGACATGTTGCCTTTGACATGCCTTATGAGACATCCAGGTGATGATTTCCTCAGGCAGATGACAAACCCCGAATCTGGAAGACCAAAGGTATAGCATGAGGAACCAGGAGTCCTGGGTCTTGCTGAACTTTCCCTGCTATTGCTGAGTTGCCTAGCGCAAGGCTTCTCAAACTTTTTCCACTTGTGACCCTTTTCACCCAAGAAATTTTTGTGCAACTTTGTATATATAAGTATATAAAATAAGGATACAAATCAAACATTTACTGATAATAAATCGTAAAGAAATTTGTTTTAAAACAATTCTTTGGTATACACATAATTTTACTATTTATCAAAGATGAAAGCAAATGTGCCTACTAATGAGGTGGATGGGCTCGTTTATTTTTACACAAAGATTTAATCTTAGCGGAATATTTGATACTGCAGGAGGTAGAACATCTACAACGTTTTGCAGTTGATCAATATTTTGATTTTATAATCATCAATGCTGAGAATGCTGCTTTGCATAAATATATAGTACAAAATGACAGAAGTAGGTTTAGGGCCATTTCAGAAATTGTGGGAAATTCTGTCCTGATCTCAAGCCAAAATTCATTTAGCAGCTTTGTATGTATAGTAAAAACACTGCAATTCATAACATACAATAGTCTCAAATCTAAGCCAAGGTGTTTCTGGAAGCATTTGTGGGCATTACGTGCCATGATGGTAAACACAGTGCAAAGTGCACATGTTGTATGTTCTTAACCAATGCTGCAGGGAACACGGGCAAGTGCTGCCAGAAAACACCTCAGACTCATTACGCATTTGATTTTGAATTAATTTCTGGTTTTTACTTTTACTGTTGCCAAATTTTTCACAATGCTCACATTGAGTTTCATGACCCCATGTGGGGTTGTGACCCACAGTTTAGAATGAACCTAGTCTAAGTGAATTCAGTATCCTGAGGTGAGCAACCATGCATTACACTTATTTGTCTTGGGTTTTAACTCCCTATTAGTTAACTGCTTTATCATTTCTAGTCCAAGCTGCATTCTCCTTGGCAGAGAAGAGAGAAGTAACATAAAAGTAAAATAAGCCTACCTTTTTATATTTTTTCAGTATTATCATCCTATCCTACCTAAACAAAAATATTTTCTTTCTTTTATCCTATGTCATTGAAATAAGGCAAGAATTTATCACCTCTTCTACTTTTGACAGAGATTTCCTACAAATATATGGTTACATAAAATATCCCTTAATCCTAATGTATCATGTGGCCATTCCAGATTTTTAATGTGTTAAATGAATTTCTTGTCAATTTTTGCCTTCTGTTCATGTGGTCTATAGTATACTCCCACAACACAATTGTTTCTGTTCTCCTACAAATGATCCTTATCCAAATTTATCCCGTCAGCCTATTCTGTCCAGTTATACACACACCTACACATACATACACACACACACGTATGTATGCATGGTTCTGCTCCTTTTGGAAGTGGCCATTTGGATGTCTTGACTGGCAGAAAAAGCACAGTTCTACAGGGAAACCTGATAAGGCCAACTGGAAAAGAATTCTCCTGTGATAAAATATTGAAGAGAGACACTGACTGTTATGGGGACCAAATAGAAAAATGTCTCTCAGGTGAATATATTTAAAGGACCTGTTTGAAGACAGAGATAGGAAAGAAGTCATGATTACTTCAGGGCATTGTGGCACATGAAGTTAGTTGCGCATAAATATTTATAGTTTTAAAAGTTGTAACTGAGAAATGGCAAGTCAAATAACCATTGGGAACTTTGAGAGGGTTATACATGACATACATATCATGTATGGGTTATACATGACATACATGTCATGAGAGGGTTTTACATGATCATACATGACAGAAACAAGGAATTCTTCAGTTTTACAACATTAGAAGAGGAAGAGGATAAGAGAAAGAATAGAAAGAGAAATAGAAGGAAATAAAGAGGAGAAAGAAACAAGAAGAGAAGGACAGAAGGCATCGAAGGCTATAATAGGAGATGGTTACAGAAGACAGGTCACTAGAAGACATCAGGGGATGAGTCAGCTGAGAGAGCTAACTAAAGCCTCCTGATGGGCTCTTTAACTCTTGGAAGTTCATAGGAAGAGAGCTGAATGCTGCTTCTGTGGAGACAGCTGTTTGGGTTTATTGATCTAGAGTCCACTAGGTCACCAAAGAGAAAAAACCTTAGGGGATGCCTGGGTTGTCCTCTACTTCCTTCCCTGGTTTGAGAGCACAAAAAAAGAAAGGCTTTGCATCTGTTTTGCAGTGAGAAGGGGGTTGCTTTTGCTTACAGCTAATTGGATAAAATGGTATCCTTGACTATTTTAAGAGTTGACTGGGAAAAAGCTGTCTTGAAAGAAAAATTCCTAAGAGCCCCAGAGCATATTTGACAAGTTTGGCAGGTATCCAACTTGTCACTGGAGGAACATAACATTTGTTCAACACCCTACCAAGAGTCAGTGTGTACTACAATAATTTGTGCTTCAGTGAACCAAGCATAACACAGAGGAAGCAGCTTTACCTAGCAGGAGTGTGAAGTTTTATTGCTGGCTTTCTTCATGGATTTTATTTACTGTGAATTGCTGGTCCTCTCTTTTATTCTTCCTATGTTGTATGTGCTCAATGACATCTGACTTGGCAGATATGTGTGAGAAGCTTTTTCCCTGCCCCTTCCTTTTTCAGTCTTTTTTTAAACTGCAGGCTGATTTTCTTAGGTACATTATATGTACATCATGGTGGTAATGCTCTCTACCCTCCCTCCAAAGAAGAAGCTACTGCAGCTAATGGCAAAAGCAACCCAGTAGAGAAGGAGCAGTGTTAGAAGCAGAGAAGAATGGCAGGCCATGAAGGAACAAAGTGACAATCATAAAGGAAAGGAAATGTAAGAGGCAGAGATGAGAAACAGCAAGGAGATAAATCCAAGAGAGATATTCCAGTACCAATGTAACCCTGAGTGGGAAAGTATGTGTTTTCCAAAGGGTGTCCCTTTCCCCCATTAGTGTAGGAGTTGGTAGGAGATTGGATTTTTTGTGTGTGTATGTGTATACTAGGGAGGTAAGATTGATCTTGCCCTTTGATTTTTTCTTCCTATTTGCTTTGTTATTCTGTCCTAATTAAATGCTTTGCTATTTGATTTATGGTTTCTGCCTGGTCTGTTTGAACATATTTGCATAATCATGATTACAGAAAAAATCCCACACTGGACCTCAAGTTGCAAGGGATTCCAGAATTGTATTTGTTAAATTGAGTTTAACTGAATAGCCTTGGAGGTAATGAAATAAATTGAGTCTATTGCAGTGATTTGATATAATGATTCTTCTTCATTTGTAAGGATTTTGTGAGCCAGTTCCCCAAAGCAATATGCCATCCAGAAAATGGAATGGCGTTTTCTTGGTACAACAAAAGCTACTTTGAAGAGTTTATTGAAATAATCAGAGTATAAATTGCCTTATGCATAATGTTTCTAAATCAAAATAACTCAAGGCCATAGAACTCGACTTTTGTAAATCATTGTAAAGTTTACAGAACTTTTTCCCCACACTAGCTCTGAAGTGGGTAGTATATTTTGCAATTTTGTTCCATTCTGCACATGAGAAAACAGAGGCCCAGACTTTCCCAGGGCACAGTGCAATGAGACAATCACCACCATATTCCTGGAAACAATACCCCTATTAAAGATCATATTGGTCTTTTTTTGGACTGTCACAGGGACAGACATGATCCTTATTAAACAGTTAATCCACTGAAATCGCCAGACCCTTTTTTCAGAACTTAGCTCTATCTATTCCTTCTTCATATTATATTTGTAAAGCTGATTTTTTTATACACAAGTGTAAGAATTTACATTTGTCTCTATTGAACTTCATCTTATTAGATGTGGCCCAATGCTCTAACCTAACACTGTCAGCTGTTAGCTATTTTTCCTAGTTCTGTGTCATCTGATCATTTGATGAACATTCCACCTTTGTCTTTCTCTAAGTCTTTGAGGAGAAAGCAAAACAATCTATTGCCTTTAAGATAGACAAGGACTGTCCAAAATGCTGTCCTCAGTGTGATTTTATCAGCCCGCCTGTGGGTTTTAATTTTCATGAGCAAAAAAATAAAATAATAATTTGCATGGAATGCCTATTAGAGTTTTTAATTCCATCACTAATAAATAATCTCATTGATGTCAATTTTCTTTGGTGTTTTTTAGGCAGTATTACAGACAGAATACATCACACGGAATTTTCAATCAATCTGTGGGGATGCATTCCATCAGTACCATGCAGACTAGTCAGTATGCGCCTACCTTTATACTGTTGTGTTGTCATTTTGTCGTTTTGTGTTTGCTTTCGCGCTTTGCACCTTAGCCTGTCATATTGATGGCACATTCCCCACACTTTCTATTAGTGTACTGTATTTTTTATTCTGAGTGTGGCCCTTGATTAATTATTTTATTTTAATGCAGCCCTAATATAACTTAAGATTGGACAGCCCAGAGATAGATTACAAACTCTTCTGCTGTACGTTTAAAGGTATTCTCAATCTTTAGCCTATCATTTTCATATTATTTCCCTTCATGACCTCTGTGTTCTAGACAAACTGGCCTGTTCCCCAGAAACAAAATTCCATCTTCCATTTCCATTTTGCACATTTGCAATTTTGCACAGACTGTGTCCAAAATACAGAAGGGTGTCTCCCTCACTTCTGCCTCTTGGAACCCCTGGCTCCCTTCAAACCACAGCCCAAGAGCTCCTCCTAAAAGAAGCCTTTTCTGATTCTCCAAGTAGGGCTCCTCTCACCCAAATCATTTTTATTTTGGATGTACAGTATTTTTATTTTTCTTTGAACATTTTATATTCCCTCAGTAGACTGTAAGCTCCTTGAAGGCAGGAATTTTTGCTTTTAAATTTGCATCTCTAGTGGCTAGCATAGTGTCTAACACATACCAGACATCTAAAAATATTTATTGATGGATTGATTTTTTTTTCTGAAGCATTTCAATTATAAGAGTGGTTTAAGGCCCTGCAATAGAGAAAGTAGCCTCTTGAGATTGCTTCTACAAACAACTCCCACTTCAATGTTGGCAACCCAAGTGAAAGAAATATCATAAAGCCTAGCTTTGAGACAGGTTGAGGGGGAATCCCAACTCTGTGTGGGGATCCTTCACAAGTCCTAAGTATTAAAAAAAGACTACTTTGACACAGAGAGAAGAGGTGGTCCACGTCCATCTTTGTCCATGTGTTTTAACTAAAAGACAGTCATTTTTTCCTCATTTCCCTATGCTTTGTCTTCTCTATTTGTAAAAATGGGGCCAGCAATATTTTCCAGATATTTTCTTGTAACAAGTGTGTGATTTTTTTTTTAATGATAGTGCCACTAAGAAGTTAAGTATGCATCTCTTTTCCTCTTTTTTTCTTGATTTTTAGCTTCAGCATTTTCCTTCCTTTTAGGGAAGCAGTTGTGTACTCAACATGTGAGATGGACACTGAGAGGCAGATGGCTGATTCTACTGATAAACATTCTATTGTGATAATAAATACAATTAGGAAAGTTGTGCAATCTGTCTGCATTATATTGTAGCAAAGTGATACCCAAAGAATGAGTTACATTTATCTAGAAGTCACTGCTTCCATTATGTCTGTGATTCCTATTAGAATCCACTATGGAACTAAGGTGGTACTTCCTTGAATGATGATGTCTAGGGTCTTTTTTTGAGCATGGCTTTCAGGCAATCCCATAATTCCTAAATCATCTCTCCTTGATCTATTTTCCAGGTCGGTAAATTTTTAATGAGATGTTTCACATTTTTTTCTATTTTTCATTCTTTTCATTTTCTTTTATCATTTCTTAATGTCTCATGGAATCATTAGCTTCCACTTGCTCAATTCTAAGTCTTAAGGAATTATTTTCCTTAGTGAACTTTTATATCCTTTTTTTTCCATTCAGTCAATTCTTTTTTAGGGAGTTCTTGTCTTCAGTGGACTTTTGCATATCTTTTTCCTTGTGGGCAATGCTACTTTTAAAGAAATTTTCTTTAGTGGATAATTGTGCCTCTTTTACCATTTGGCTTATTCTATTTTTAAGGTGCTATTTTTTTTTCTTGTATAACTCCCATTTCTTTTCCCAATTTTTCTTCTACCTCTCTTATTTAATTTTTAAAATCCTCTTTGAACTTTTTCCAAGAATTCCTGGGCCTGAGACCAATTCACATTTTTCTTTGACCCTTCACATGTAGCTGTTTTGATTTCATTGTCTTCTTTTGAGTTTGTGTTTTGAGCTTCCCTGTCACTGTAGTAACTTTTTACGGTCAGGTTCTTTGTTGTTATTCTTGTTTGTTTGCTCGTTTTTCCAGTTTACTTCTTGATTTTTTGACTGTTAAAGTTAGGCTCTGCTCCCAGGGTAGAGGTGGTACTGTCCCAAGTCTCAACTTTTTTGTGCTGCTATTTTCAGAGCTAGTTCTGGTGGTCTATAAGTTTTCAGTTCTTTCAAGGTGATACAATGTAGGGAAGGGTGTGGTCACTGTTTTTCTAGCCTGTGAGCAACCACAAACACTCTTTTCCACCCTAGAACTTGCTGCGGCCTCAAGCTCTACTGCGCTAGTGCTCTTCTTCTCGCTGGGACTATGACTGTGAATGTCATATGCACAATTCAACAGAGTCCTGATCCCAGTGGTAGTCAAGGAATCCCTGTATTTCTCTTTCTAACTAGTTTACTGACTCAATTCCCCACCCCTTACTGTCTAGAGGTGAGGCCTCTTGTTACCCCAAGACCTGTTGCTAGTTTGCTACCTGCATTGGACTGAGCTCCACTCTCATCTCCATGAAATAAACCTTAATTCAGACCTTCTGAGCTGTCTTGAGCTGGAAAATTGTTTCATCCTGTCCTTTTATTGGTTCTGCCACTCTAAAATTCATTTTGAGGTGTTATTTTAAAGTTATTTGGAAGAGTATTTGGAAGATCTCAGGTGAGTCCCCGCCTTTAATCTGCCATCTTGGCTATATCTTCAGTTTCTCTTTATTCTAAATTATTTCTTTTCCCTGAATTTTGTATGATGTAAAAACTCGTAGTCATTTGTGAAGACTTGTATTGCTTGTCTGTATCCTTAGCCTGTGCCTAGAAAAGAGAAATGGAGAAAGCAATGGGTTAGCAGGAAATAATGCAAAATTTATATGAAGGCAGAGAGTTAAACCTCTAAATTTGAGAGATTTTCCTAACTGGGTAGGAGGGGTCATCTGATTTATTGTGATTTTATTAATAAATTTTTATCAAATATAAATGCAACAAAATAGCAGAAATGAGGGCCGTATAGGTTAGAGGGACATTATGTATTGCTCCCAGGCTAAAACTGAGTTAATTATTGTAACTTGTAAAACCCCCAGCCTCCTATCTAAAAGGTGGAAGTTCTTGGATGGGGGAGGGGGAAAGGAACTGATCAAAGAAAAGGTTACATTCTAAAATGACCTCATGGGAGGACGAAGGTATGGTCTGGGAGGATTCAGCCCCTAGTCCCTTCTATAAGGAATGAAGGAGTAGAAAAGGGCCATTATAAGACAGCTAACTTTACCTTTTCTAGCAACATGTAGTGACTATACAAATAGACTTATTAAACTAAAATATTAATATTAAGTATTCATTATTTACTTTTACAAATCAACATTAAGAAAATATATGTCATTTAAACAAATATAATAGAATATCACTTTCTAATTTGAACTTTTTCCGATCAGAGTTTAGTTAATTCCCAATTTTAGTGTTAGTACAAGTGATCAGGGTTGTAAAAAAAAAAAAAATACACATTTTGTATGCCCTTGTTTCTGTCTCTTGGCTTCCTTTGCCTCTCCATCTTTTTCAAGGAAATCACCACCTTTGCCTCTTGAGAGAAGGAAAGAAGGTTAGAGAGAGATGGGAATAGAGTAGGGGAAAGAAAGTAGAGGGAAGACATAGGGCAAAAAGAATGAAGGAGGTGAATGGGGGAAAGGGGATAAAGAATAAAGAAACTAATTCCTTCTCACTCTTAAGTCTAATTACCTCTTCAAGCAGATTTCCAAGTTGTCCATGTTTACCATGGGCATGAAAGATAATGCTGCTTTCTTCTTCCCAACTTGACTAAAACCTTGTGAGTTGTACTTTCTAGGCCCAAGTATGCTTAGCTGGTGACTAAACAGGCTATAATCCCTACTCTTACCTTTGTGGTTTTCACTCTTCCAACTTCCCCTTAAATCAATTAACAACTTATTAAATGCCTATGACAGGCAGCTTGGCACAGTGAAAACAGAGCTGTCCTCAGAGTCAAGAAGACCTGTGTTCAAATTCTGCTTCTGATACCTACTGACTATGAGACCTGGGCAAATCACTTTACTTCCTGGTACCCCAGGTAGCTCTTTAAGAATGCTAATTACAGGAAAGGTGCCATTTTCAATTTGTATTGATAAGGAAAAGTTCCTCACCAGGAGCTCCCTTTAGAAATGAAATCACAGATCCAGTGTGGGGGGGGGGGGGGAAGTGTTGAATTGATCTGAGTGAGTGATTAAAATCATTTAAAATCACCTACTTAAAAATAATGTCATTTACATAAAAATTATATTTTTATTGAAACAGAAACTCTCAGAAAAACATCTGGTGCAAATCACAAACCAACTTCATTTGGTTTTTGGTTTTGTTTTTAGATCTTTGTTTCTGAATTTGAGTTGTTAGAGGGATTTTCTTCTTTCTTAGAGAAGTTTTCAATGTATTTTGAACACAGAGAAGTCCTTTTAGACACAATTATACCATAGTTTCCTCATGGTATTTAATGCTGCAGAGAATTCTAAAGAACATACTATAGCTTGTACAAAACAGATAGACACAATATAATTGTTGGTTTGATATGCTGACAGCTAAATATTGCACAAATACATAAAGGAAGCTATTACTGTTTCAATCTAAGCAGAAAAGCAATTGCACGTATTAGAGCAAAAAATGAATTTTCTTTTGCTCTTTGAGTTAGTCTTCAAGAGGGAGTTGGCATTCTATGAGTTATTTGACTAAAGGGAGGGAAAGGTCTTAGTAAGCGAGGGAAAACAATAGTTCACTCAGCCACAGAAGGAAAGGAGTCGTGGGACCTTAGATGTGTCTGTTTTTGAAAGTAGACCTGAGTTTAAATATATAGTTTGGATGGTCTCCTTCATAAAATAGAAGTTTGGGGGTCTTTTAATTGACTTTTAATTTAAAATCTAGAGGGATTTTAAACTAATAGTTGCAGTTATAGTGAAAAAGAATGGGGAATTGAAAAAAATTCCTTTGACTATTTTTTCCACAATCACACCTGCAGTCACACAAGCATAACTACTTCAGCATTCTCTTATGAGAATAAAAGGCAGTTAGAATAGTGTCTTTGAATGAAACGAAATGCCTGCTAGCCATCAGTGCCTCTCTACAGCATGAAATAATCTTCAGTGAATTACTTAATGTGTTTTCACACAGACTTAGGAAATCTGGTGTTCAGATGGGCAAATGGGAGGAGAAAATTGAGTGGGAGACAGTAGGATCAGGAAAGGATAAAGGACAGGGGAGAAATTATTGTATTGTTAAAAACCTACAGGCACCTTCAGTCTTAACCATAGTAGTTGCTCAATAAATATTAAAAATGATGAATAATTCTTTTATGATACATAACGGTGGGAAACCTGGAGACCAGAGGGAAAACTACTTAAATAAAATCATTCATATTTCATTCTACCAAATATTAAAGAATGCTAATTTATATATGTATAGCATTGTTCGATTTTCAAAACACTTTCACAGTTACTATTAGAGAAACAGTATGGTACTCTAGAAAGAGAACTGAAATCAGAGATGGAATGTTTAAATTTTTGGTTACAAGGAATGTTGTCTTTGAGGCATCTAGGTTGCACAATGGATAGAGTACCAGCCCTAGAGTCAGGAGGATCTGAGTTCAAATCCAGCCTCAGACACTTACTAGCTGTAAAAGACAAACAAAAAAACACCCCAACAGCAAAAACCAAGAAACACAACACCAAGGAATATTGTGTTGTCCTTAAGTTTCCTAAGACAGTAGACATTCCTGATCATTACATTAATTACATCAGAGGCTCAAAAATCTAGAGTTTAAAGGGGATTTGGAGATTCCAAGCCATTCATTTTACAAATGAAGAAACCAAGGCCCAGAAAGATAAAGCGAAGAATCTCTAATCACACAGTTTAATGACAAGAGCCAGTTTCAAACCTATGTCCTCTGACTGCAGATCCTATGGTCTTTTCCTTACACTATTCTGCCCCCTAAAGGGGGCCTGTTTTTATCTCCTATTTGTACACTGCCTTTTAGAGTCCTTAGCTTCCTTCAGGTCTCAGTTCACATTCAGGCTCTTCCATGAAGGATTCCCTGATCTCTGTGATTTTTAGTACTATTTATCTGTGTACATGTTATGTACTCCCAGTAGACTGAGCTCTATTCAGTGCCTTTGCTTTTTTTTTTCCTCAAGCACAGTGCTTGCCTGCATAGTAGGTGCTTAATAAATGCTTCTGGGGGGAGGAGTGAAAGATTACTCTATTAATGGCTGGAGAGAACCAGGAATATGGCCCAAAATGTTTAGTTTATAAGAGGCATCTGTTTAAAGTTAAGAGTTTATAAAAGAAATTTCCCCCACCTGAGCTTTCCTGCTTCATTTATACATGGTCCCCCTCCATTAGATTGTAATCATGAACTGTCTTTTTTTTAAGCGTATTCTCAGTACTCAACACAGTGCCTAGAGCACAGCAGGCACTTAATAAATGTTGGGTGGATTGGATTGAATCAATACCTCTCAGACTACACTGATAAGCTCTTATTTGAGGGAGAGAGAGTAGCTCTAAGGCTTACCCCATCTCTTCTCCACATGTATTATACCAAGGGAAGATTCACTTGATGAGATCTCTTCCTATCCTGTGGTTCAATGAGTCTTCAGAATGATCATATCAGTTGTGTTAAAACTCCCTAGAATCTAAGATCCCATCCCACTGTGTCATAAGGCAAAAAATTGTCTCCTTAGCACTTAGTTCAACAAGTGCCCTTGAAGAGTTTGGCTTTTGTCATTGAATCTTGCTAAGTGCTAAGCCCTAGGCCCAAACCTCTATTAGGTGTAACATTAACATTATTATGTA
>CM053626.1:219218618-219238653 GCA_028646595.1 Phalanger gymnotis | reverse complement strand
TGGATCTGGACCCCCCCCCCCCAACGAAGCTGCTAGACAGATTGTGGAAACACCCACATATCTGAGGAATAAATTCTCCTTTGTTTTTTGCTTGCTTGCTCCAGGTTCCTTAGAACTTAACCAATTGCAGGATCACCAACATAAAGCAATATCTAGATGTCGAGTCATATACCCTGCCCTAAATCTTGATGAATGAAACTGGGAAGACATATCTCCCAACAGCCTGCTGACTTCTTACCTCACGTTATTAGTTCATTGTAGGAGGCATGTCATCCCTATCACCTAAGTGATATCTAGTAGGAGTACACTATTTCTCAATTGTGGGCCTCTTGTCCTTGATTGGCCTTCACTTCCATGTATTTGTATTCCCAATCAATTGTCATTTCTTGGTGAGACTGGCCATTGTAGGTTCAAATTTCTCTATTCTGCCAATTATTTCTGCTATCGTCGTTGTTGAGTCATTTCAATCATATCTAACTTTTCAAGGCGCTCTTTTGGGGTTTTCCTCTCAAAAATAATGAAGTAGTTAGCCATTTTCTTCTCCAGTTCATTTTACAGATGAGGAAACTGAGGCAAACAGCATTAAGTGACTTGCCCAGAGTCACACAGCTAGAGTCTGAGGATGGATTTGAACTCCAGTCTTCCTGCCTCTAATCCCAGGGCTCTTTTTCTGCTATGCAGCCCATAAATTCTGCTCTCACAATTCTCATTCCTCTTTTAAACCACTCAGAAAATGTATACTGGGGTTCCATGTTTTCCTCAAATTCTTCAGGTTTGTCTGTCTCATCAAGTGTTGAATCATTTTCCTTTGTTTTGCAGTATTTGTTCACAGATGCCTGAAGTTTACTAGATCTGGAGGCAATATTTCCTTCTGTTTTTAATGTTTTCCCTGTGGATTTATCCGCTTGTATTCATGGTCTTTGAGTTTTCCTCCAGAGATATTTGGTAATATCAGTCTCCTCCCCCCACCCTAATTATCTTCCCCTATTGCTCACTTTCTGATTCTCTCTCCTCTGCATAGTGATTTCCTGGGTGACTGGATATCAAAGTGTCTTAGCCTCTTTTCCTATTGAGCAATTTATGATTTACAAGTGACTTTTGGGAGACAGAACTGGCTGTTTCAGGCTTAATAGAGCACCACACACACACACGCTCTGTCCCGTACCTTGTTTCTTCTCAGTTCTCTGGCCTGTGAGTGCAGAGCAAGACCAAACTGGTGCTATTTCAGCTTGGGTTGATTTTTGTCGTTTGCAATTTGGATTCCCTAGCACTGGGAGGAGAAGGGCGGAGAGTGGGAAAGATATCAGAACGTGGGGTCGAATTCTATTTCAGGCCCAGACACATGCTCTGGCCCTTTCTCCTCTGTTCCTCCTCTCTCCTGTAGAAATCTCTTGTAGCATAGAACATTGCCACTATGGGGCTAGCTATTCAGACCTCAGCAAATTTCTGCCATTTGGAGCTTGGACCTCTATGGCACTAGAAAGGAGGAGAGTGGAAGCCAGGGTGTAGAGTTGCATTGCAAAGGAACTCCTCTTTGGCATTCTGTTGTGGGGTTTTATACCTTCTTTTGAGTTCCTGGTGCCCTAAACCATGGAGGCAGTTGAAGTTGTTTTATCTTTAACACATTATTTTTGCTTTGCAGAGGTTACAAAAGTTGTGAGGACCAGAGAAAATGTCTAGTCTTCCATCTTCCATCACTTGACCCGAAAGTCCTCAACTATATTCCATGAAGGAAACCTTCCTTCTAATCTACCTAGTCTATCTTGCTAAGAACATTTTTCTTTGGCCACTACACTTTTTGCTGAAACATTAATCAGTGTTTCTGTTTAGTAAGAATTATGATCCTGAGGTATTTGAAGAATACTTGGTGCAATGGATAGAGTTCCAGGCCTGGAGTCAGGAAGAGTTCTTCCTGAGTTCAAATCTGGCCTCAGACACTTACTAGCTGTGTGACCCTGGGCAAGTCATTTAACCCTACTTGCCTCAGTTTCCTTATCTGTCAAATGACCTGGAGAAGGAAATGGCAAACCACTCCAGTATCTTTACCAAGAAAACCCCAAAAGGGGTTAAGAAGAGTCCAATATGACTGGAATGACTGAACAAAAACAATTCCCTTCCTGTGACACCTGATTGTTCCCCTGCTTCCCTCCTGTTTAATTGAATAATTTTGCGATGATTTGCATTGAGTGTATAACATTTATATTTCTTCCATGACTAAATGGCTGTTATCTATATTCAAAGTGTGGGTTGGTATCCATTCTAGAATAGAAGGTAAAAGAATTCAGAATGATAAATGTGAAGAGACCGGAGATCTTTATCTCTGGCAGGAATGCTAAATAAAGCCCAGAGATTTTGTTACAGGGAGTATACATAAAGGCATGAGATTAACATAAAAAGCTAAGGTGGAGACATAGCTTTAGGTATCTTGAACTTAACATGTTTTATATTTACAATAATAGCTAGCATTTATAGAGTACTTTAAGATTTGCAAAGTTCTTTATAAATATTGTGTCATTCAATTCTCACAGCAACCTATGAAATAGATGCTATTATTACTATTCTCATTTTACAGATGAGGAAACTGAGGTAAATAGAAATGAAGTGGCTTGCCCAAGCATCTGAGGCTGGAGTTGGACTCAGTCTTCCTGATTGCAGGCCTGCAGTCTTTGCACTGCAACATCTAGTTGCCTCTAGCTATACTAATATGTGTACATGTAGGGACTATGTCATAATTGTCTTGTATCCTCAGCACCTCACACGTAGTAGTTATTTAATAAATTCTTATGAAATCGAGTTTCACCTAGATGTCTTGTTTTCACCATCAGGTCTATTTGCATGTCAAACAAGGGCACTATGGGGACTCAGTTCTCCTTGCATAACTAAAATGATCTTATAATGAAGAGTTCAGGTCAAGGGGAAATAGTCCAATTTAGACTAGGTTTAAAGAATGTTTTGATATTTGAATTTCATCAAAATTCTATATTTTTAGAAATGGAAAAGTTTAGTTTTAGTTCAGAATACTTCTAGGTAATCTTTTGAGTCAGTTCTTAAGTAAAGAACATTTGAATTCAGTTGGAGAGCCAGCAAATTTTTTATCTCGTTTAAGCTTAGGGGCATAATTTTATCAAGTTGATGATTACTTAGAAGACAAAATCAATATCAGGCATTCTTTATTAGTTGCTACAAAAGTCAAGGTGGGAATATATATCCCTGCAGATAGGCCTCTGAGGCTTCTTCACTTCTTCCTTGTGCCAGGGAGAATTTGGTTGTGTCCTGTCCCTTTCTCCCCTTCCCCAATGCCCCATTGCAGTCCTATAACATGTTATCTTTGGTACCTTCACTCAGTAATTTACCTATTTTTAATCTGTGATATTTTCCAAACATCAGATCCATTCGCTATTTCAAGATCTGGCATTTGGGGAATGCTTTCAGGGGCGTGCTGGAGTCAATTTGTACTAACTTAAAAGAGTTCATTGTTAGATTTTCAGTACCTCCAAAATTATAAAATGCTGTAAAGCAGGGCTCGATTTATTGTTTAAGTGGTTGTTTAGACCGGGGGTCAGCAGACTACTGCTGGAGGACCATAACTGGCCAGACGCCTACTCTTGTACATCTGAACTAAGAATGTTTGTTGTAAAAACAAAATGAAACAAAAAAACTGCATATACAAAAACTGGCTACAGCAGAATTTGATTTTCTGGCTATAATTTGCTGACCCCTGGGCTAGGTTTGATAAAGTGATTGAGAAAATATTAACAATGCAGGTTAAGCTTAAAAGTATGTCAAGCACACTTTTTTTGAGAACTGGTTGTTAAACATTTACCAGTATGCTCAAATGTTTTTACCAGTTTATAGGAAATCTTGATCAGAGTATAATATCTTCTATGTTCTGTCTGAATTCTTTAACACATTATTTAGAAGCCAGGTGGTAGAATTCCATCCTGAGAAACAAATCCGGGGTATGCCACGTAACCATGTCAATGTTGTTATCGGGACTTTAACCTTGAGGATACTCTGTAACAACAGTGATGATTCATTCCCATAGAATCTGAAGCTGAAAGCACTTTCCAAATGATACTCAAAACCCTCATGATGTTTTCCTCATAGCCATTGACTGTGTCAGACATCCACCCAAGAAGAAAATTTGAAACTCTATGTTTGCATTCCTATGCAAGGTCCAGTAGAAATAAGTACATAAATACAAAGTCTAATTGTTATCAAAGAAGAGAGCTAACAAAATAGGATTGTAGCAACCCAATTGAGCCTTCGTATCCTTATCTCCAAAATGAGAATGGTAATACTTGCTGCTTCACAGTTATTGTGACTATGTCACACACTCTTCACTCCCCAATTCAATAAACTCCAGTGACTCCCTACTGCCTCTAAAATCAAATATAACATTCGATGTTTGACTTTCAACGCCTTTCATAACTTGGCCCCTTTCCAGTCTTACCATACTTCTCTTGATGTATGTATTCTACGATCCAGTGATGCTGGCTTTCCTGCTGGCCCTTGAATACATGGCACTGTCTCCTGAGTCTGAGCATTTTCGCAGGCTGAATCCCAATTACTCCCTGCTGGGAACTGTCTCCCTCCTTATCTCCACCTCCTAACTTCCCTGACTTCCTTTAAATCTCAACTAAAATCCTTTCCTACAAGAAGCCTTTTTCAATACATCCTAATCTTAGAGACTTCCCTCTAGGGTCACCCTCAATTTATCCTGTATATATCTTCTTTGTACATAATTGTTTGCACGTGGTCTCCCCAAACAGGACATAATGCCCTGAAGCACTAAATAAGAAATTATATGTGAATCAAAATGATACACGATAAATCTATTAAAAAGTATGAATGAAGTACTATGAAAAGAGTCAAATCAGAGGATGGGGTCATAGAAGGTTTCACAGAAAATGTAGCAGTTGGATTCAGTTTTAAAGGATAATTAGAAACTGAGATTAGAGACTGTTTTCTTTTTGGTGTTTTGTTTTCATTATTTGTATCCTCGGCATTTATCTAGCACATAGTAGGCACTTCATAAATGCTAGTTAGCTGACTTAGAATGCACACTATATGTAAAGCACATTGTAAATATAATGCATTATGTAAATGCAAGACATTCCCATGCAATTTTTACTAATATCCTCCACAACATTCTATTTTGTGCAGTTGAGATTTCCCCAAGGTTCTCTAAGACATTATCTGCCAGTGCAAGGTCTAACAGTACACCAAGATTGAAAGACAATGAATATTTATATAATGAATATTTATAAGCTCTCCAAAGGTCCACATCCCAAAGTGCAAAGAACATCGCCACCAATTTAAATTTGGCCACCAGTTAATACCAAGTGGACAAAAATGCAAGATCTTGTCTCAGTGGTAGTGGAATGAGAGAACATATGGAATCATGAATCAAAGACACTGGACCATATTCTGTGCCAACAATTGAATTATTAGTATTGTTAATGAATGGTGCTTGTCCAATGATCAATCTTATTTAAGAGGAAATGAACCACATTTGTATTAACAATCTTATTATAAATGAAATCCTTCTGATACAAAGAAATCACAGCTTTATGGAAGTATGGTTAACATTCTTTTCAGAGAGGCAAATAAAGGAGTTGGTTTCATCTTTCGTCTAAAAGCTACAAAAGCAAATATATCATGGGAGACTTGTTCTGCTTGCCTTGCAAATTACGAGACTAAACAAGATGAACACCTTTACCTACATCATAGAACCTTCTGAGACAACATAGATTATAAAGAATTGAGTAGAAAAATTCCATTAAAAGCCTGAAAGGACCCTCCCATAAAAAGGCAACGTATAATTATCAAATTATAATCAAAGTGGAAGTTGCACAGAATGGCCAAAGTTATATTAGAACATATGGTTCTAGAACAAGAAATGAAGAAAGTCAAGGATTGGCTTACTACTCACCTAGGCGGCTAGGTGCCCCAGTGCATAGGGCAATGGGTTTAGAGTCCTGAATTCAGGAAGACCTGAATTCAAATCTGGCTTCAGATATTTACTAGATGTGTGACTTTGAGCCAATCACTTAACTTCTATTTGCTCCAGTTTCCTCAAGTTATATTTCTTAGTGAATATTAACACATGCAAAACAATCATTATAACAGAGAACCCAAAAAAATCCCATAAACCACCTGACATGGCACTTATTGAACTTTGTTGCCAAATAGAGACAAGGAAACCAAGATCTAAATTCATTTACAATATAAGATAATATGGAAAACATTGCTGAGGAGGATGGCAGAATAATGTAATTTAATTAAAAAGAAAAGGAGCCTTTAGAGAGTTTAATAACAAATTCAGTTGTCAGTCTCCACGGCAATTGTAGATAATTATCAGGCTACCCAGTACTCTCCTTGTTCTCTAACTCCAGGCGCTCTCCTTTAAAAACAGAAACCTGAAATCAAATTTTGCTCTAACAATTCACACAAGCAGGACTAAATTATATAAATTTTATAGGTCTCAGCATTGCTTATTCATACTGGAACAGGCTGTGTCTGGGTTGCTAGCCATGACACTACAAGCCCTACTCTCCCATAGTCCTTCATAGTACAATGGCCATACAACGCCACTAGGGTGTTGTTGTAGGCTCCCAACATCTATAGTCAGTCTTGTCATTCATTTCCTCTCTCCTTCTTCATTCAAATGTGAACACTTAGGAAAAAGATTGCTTTCATATCCATGCCCCAATGCTCATTTTTCCAAGGCTTGTCTCCAACTACTCCCTATCACAGATGTGCCAGCACTCATTCATCCCCTATGGAATGGCAAGTAATTCCTCCCTTACTCAGATCTCCTCAAAATCCCAAAAGATGGGTAAGGGAACCTTTCCACACAAATTGCAACACCTGCATTCCCCTGCCCACCATACACTTCCAGACCAATATCCCAATATTCTGCAATGAAGCTAGAAGGACAATGGACAGATACAAAAGAGAAGAAATTTGGTGACATATTTATAATAATCTATTTTCACTGGTAGTGAAAGTAGAATTACCACATTTGAATCCAGCCACTCAGTTTCTGGTATAATAAAAATAAGTGACATTTGTATAGTACTCTAAAGTTTGCAAAACATTTTACATAAATTATATCATTAAACCTTACAAAACCCCTGTGAGGTTTTTTATTTCTTTTAACTCTTTTCTTCTTTCTTTTCCTTTTTTCTTTTCTTTTTTTTAAGATGAGGAAGCTAAGGTTCAGAAAGATTGTAACTTACCCATTACCACACATCTTGTAAATGTTGGAGGCAACAGTTCCTGAAGAACTCTCTCCACTATGTCATGTTGTGTTTTAATAAAATAACTAATATTTCTATAGCACTTTATCAATGAACTAATCTACATAATATCTCTTATGAGCCTCAGAGAAACTCTACGAAGTCAGTACTACATAGATTCTAATTGCCATTTTATGGATGAGGAAACAAGCTCAGAGAGATTAACTGATTTGCCCACAGTCACACAGGTATTAATTGTTAGAGGCAAGATTTTAACCCAGGTCTTCCTGACTCTGTCTCACACACAATCCACTGTATCACACTGGTGGTATGAATATTTAGTCTAGACTGTACTTAAGAAGAAGAAATTATGAAGAACAATCACAACTTAGTTACACGTAGACAAAAGAATGTGCTGAAGATGACACAATTTTAAAAGCATTCAAGTCTCAAAAAAGCTTAAAGAAGAAAGGATTCACAAAAAAGGGGAAAGATCATAGAGTGCCTTTATTAAAATAAGTCAGCTCAGAAAATATCGGCAACTACTTATCTTTATGCGTGTTTTCCAAAATTATTTATGAGAATGTCGTAGTCTTGCGTTAAAGATAACTTTGATGCAAATTGAAAAGGAAACATGTAGGCTTCCACAAGCAAATTTCCACAATCAAACATTTGAATGCAACTGTAATTAATAGCTAAGGAACCCAGGGCAAGAAGCACGAAATATATCATCAAATTAATTTCGTGATTCAAAATGTGGAAATAATTTAAAAAGTAATTATTTACAACTGCTGCAAAGTGAACAGAACCAGGAGAACATCGTACACAGTAACAGAAAAATTGTATGATGAAGAACTGTGAATGACTTGGCTATTCTCAGCAATACAATGATCCAAAATAATCCCAAAGGACTAATGACGAGGCATACTATCTACCTCCAGAGAAAGAACTTATACTATTTGAATGCAGACTGAAGCATGATATTTTTCACTATCTTTCTTTCATTCTTTTTCTTTTACTCATCATCTTGGAGGAAATGACTAATATGAAAATGATTTACATGATTGAGCATGTATAACTGCTATCTGATTACTTACTGTCTAGGAGAGGGGTAAGAGGAGTGAGGGAAGGAAGGATAGAATTTGAAACTCAAAACTTAAAAAAATGTTAAAAATGGTTTTAACATGTAATAGGGAAAATTAAATATATTAAATATGAAAGAGTAAGTATTTACTACAGTGGCATACAGATGGGCGTCAATAAGGCATGCCTCCTGGTAGCTTCCTATTTGAATAACTATTTCGGATTAGGTCCTACTAAACTCAGGGTAATGGCAAACAAGGTAGGACTTTTTGTTGTCTTCTGTTCTGGAGTGCTTCTCAGCACTAAGGCAATCAAGTGCCTTTGAGGCTTGCCTTTGTTTGAATCAAGAGTCATTGATTGGAAACAATATATAGGATGTGGTTCTAGCGATTAAAGGTCTTTCCCACACTTTTGCTAATTAGATGCTAAGCCTTAGGTCTACATCCTTTTGCTAAGTAGGCACTAAGCTCCAGGGCCCTAAAGAGGGTATATATGCTCTGAGGTTGGCATTTTGCTTTGGGGGCACACTCGTTGGAAGAGTGTTGGTGATTTGACCAGATGAGACTCTGGGTAGCCATTGGAGCCCCCCGGCTTTGAAAAACCCAGATGTTGGTGTTTCTGTCTCTGGTAACTATGTATGTATTGCTATGGTCAGACAGAAACCTGTCTGTTGATCTGTTTATATTTTCTCTGTATTTGCTCTGAAGTTCAGGATGATGACTTTTCCCTTGAACTAAATGAATGATATGTGTATGTTTAATTAAAGTAAGATTATTAGGCCCTTAAAATCACTTTCCTTAGAAAAGCAGATCAAAGAATCTGTGCTAGCATCCCTCCTCTGTGCTGGTGTTATTGGCCTTACACAGCCACAGTAGCAACAAGTAGCATTGTTGTTACACTCAGTTGTTTCATCATGCTGTTGAAAGGGGAGTGCATGAGATGTTAACAAATTTTAAAATTAGATTATCTGTCAAAGTCACTATTTAAAATTTGAATACATTCTAAATTTTGTTTTCCCAAAGGCAAAGCCCTAGTCTTCCCATTCTCATTAAGGCTTTATAACCCATTTTGAGGTACAATGAGTATATGACCCCATTGGGTCTATTGCTTTAGGATTTTTATTGTTATTAAAAATCACTTGATTTGGTAGAATAAAGATGCTGCCTCCTCAAATAGGGTGACTCCTCTATATTCACCAAAATTATTAAAACTCTGTGAGAGTTGTGTCTACAGAACTAAGTTCATTCAGTGGTATTCTTAGTATTACATAAAACACAATGTAAAATAGGGAGGTATATGTGTGGCTAATGTGTTTGTCAGTCATGGAAGTTATTCTGTGCAGAATCTAAATAGAAAAATGATTTTCTATTGATGGTGAGATTCTCCAAATGATTCTATTTGCAGATGACTTTGTACTAATTGCACTGGGCCCTGAAACACTAAAATCTATTCAATGAAATCCATAACAATATGAAAGACACGGTCTAACTGTCCACTTTAGAGGAATGCAGTGAATACAAAACACAAGTGATCCAAGCATGCAGGCTATATGGGTGTTGGAGGGGTCCCCCAAACTTGGGAAAATGGAATTAACACACATACACCTATACATCAAAGGGTAATGAAAAGAATCACTGAACTTGGAGTCAAGAAAGGCATATTCAAATCTTGTCACCGATGCTTATTAGCAGTATGACTGTCTCAGAGATTCAGTTCTTTTGTATGAAAAATGGGGATAAAAAGGGCCATAGTATCTAGCTTACATGATGTCAAAAGGTTCAAATGAGATAGGTAAAACTATATATATATATAGATACATGTGTGTGTATGTATATACATATATATGTATGTGCATAGACATGTGTATATATGTATGTGTGTATATACATACATCCACTGTGCTACCTAGCTGCCCCACATAGATACATAAATATGTACATGTATAATGCATGTATATATTTATGATTTTCTTTAAAATATCACACAAGTAAATAAAATTATTGTCGAATTATTATTCGTCGAATTCGTCGAAAATTATTGTAGTCGAATAATAGGATTAGGCTGTAAGCTCATTATTTGTAGGCTCGCTGAAAGCATCATCAGTACATCTCCAGTACCTGACAAGACAACATGAACAGGTTATTCATCTAGGAGTGTTGCGAAGCTCAAATGAGATAATGGATATAAATAGTAAGATAATAAACATTTATATAGTGCCTACTATGTGCCAGGCATTGGGTTAAGGCCTTTTTACAAATGTTATCTCATTTGATCTTCACAACACCACTAAAAGGTAGATGCTATGATTATCCTTATGTTATAGTAGAGGAATCTAAGAAAAACAAAGGTCGTAACTTTCCTAAGGTCAAAAAGCTATTAAGTGTCTAATGGACAAATTGAACTCAGGTATTTCTGCTCTAGGATGAGCAGTCTCTCCACACTGAATGCATTAATCCATCTATCCACTTATCCATCTATCTATCTATTCATCTATCCATCTATCCATCCTAACCTAGAAAATAGGTAAAAATAATCTAAAAAATCATTGGTTATATAAGTCATGTTCTTTCCCAGGGGGGAAAAAGGCCCACATAATATATTGGGGTTTTTCAAATGATAAATGAAGATCACCCAGCATCTCAAAACGAGAGAGCTAAATGAAAATAGAAGGAATGCACTGAAGCCTCTTGAAACCACAAAAGGAAAATTGTCAGGAATATCATAGCCTGGGTTTCTGGGTCAAAAAATTTTAAAAGACAAAAAGAAAGAGGTCAAGTAGCCAGAATTAGATTTTATACAAGACTTGACAACTGCCATCCTAAAGATAAGAGATTGGACTATAATATTTCAAAAGATAAAGGCTTATGATGAAGAATAAACTACCAGGCAAAATAAAAATAAAAAAGATGAAAAAGATTTTAAGCAAAAATCCATTAGATTGATAAAAATAGAACATGTTTAAAACACTGATATGTAAACAACTAATCTGATTTAAAAAAAACTAAATTATTCACATCAAATTAAAAATGACAATTCACAACAATTTAAGAAGAAATAAAGGAAACCACCAGAAACTATTTTGACTAATTATATGCCTGAAATAAACTGATAATTTGGATGGCATGAATGAATACTTAGAAAAATGTGAACTACTCAAATTAACAAAATTGAATGACTTAAGTGAACCCCAAAAGATAAAAACTATAGGATCAGATGGGTTAATAGGTAATCCTTTGAACTTTTGAAAAGCAATATATTTCAACATTATAGAAACTGTTTGCGAAAATAGGAAAAGAAAGGACTCTCAAACTCTTCCTTTGGTATAAATATTTTCTTGATACGTAAACCAAGGAGAGACAAGGCAGAAAAACAAAATTGTAGCCCAATATCCCTAAAGAACATTGACACAAAAAATATGAAATAAAACATTAACAATGGACTACAAAAACATAGTTTAAAAGATTACACTCTCATATAAGGTTGGATTTATACTTAGAATTCAAAGTTCATTCAAAATAAAAAATTATCAATATAATAAAGCACATAAATAACAAAAATAAAAACCTTATGGCAATACCAATAGATGCTGAAAAGGCCTTTAGGAAACTACAACACTAATTATTGTTAAATACTCTAGAAAACATAGGAATAAGCTAACTTTTTGTTAACATGTTAGTCATTATCTATCTAAAACCAAGATTAAATGTTATATACAATAGAGAAAAAATAGAAGTCTTTTCATTAAGACTTCAGCTAATCAGGTGTAGGTTTACTATCCAGCAAAATCTTCTATGAAAACTAGCAGGTAATCGGGTAGAACATAAGTTGGCACTAGTATTTCATATTTTAAACCAAAATTAGCTCTAAACGGATATGTGATCTAGAATCTTTTAAAAAAAATGACATCATAAACCAATTAATGAGCACCAAAGATGATCCTATTAAGATCTATGGACAGGGGAAGAGTTCATGACCAAATTAATGATAGATACGAACACAGGAAAAAAAGACAAACTTTAAAAGTTTGCACAACTAAAACCGATATAAAATTTAAAAACTTTGCATAAGTAAAACCGATACAATTAAAATTAGAAGGGACAACAAATAGCTAAAGACCAAAATCTTCACAGCAAGTTTCTCTGATAAAGATCTAATGTCCAACATGGATAGGAAACTGATTCAAATTTATGAGAAGAAGAACTATTCCCAAATAGATGGTCAGAGGATAGGAAGAAGAAGTTTTCAAATAACGAAGGCCAAGCTGTCAACAGATAGATGAAATCAATGCTCCAAATAATGAATAAATATTGAAATACACATTAAAGCAACTTTAAGTTTCTACCTCACATGCAGCAGATTGTCAAGGATAACAAAAAGGGACAAGTTTTGGAAGACTTACAGGAAAACAGGCACTCATATGCTCTTGGTGAAAATGAATTGCTCTAGTCATTCTAGAAAGCAAAGTCAAACTATGTTCCAAAAGTTACTAAACTGCATATACTTCGATCAAGCAATACGACTACTAGGTCTATACACCAAAGAAATCCAAAGGAGAGGGAAAGGAGACATATATTTGAAAACTAATTTTATAGTGGCTCTTTTCATAGTAGCAAAAAACAGTAACCTAAGGGGATGCCCATCTATAGAGGAATGGCTAAGCAAATTGTAATAGATATAAATGTCATATTATTGCATCATAAGAAATGGTGAAATAGATCATTTTAGAAAAAACTGAGAAGATTTGTATTAACTGATGCAGAATGAAGTGAGAATAACCAGGAGAATAATTTATACATTTTTCAACAAAGAAAAACAACTTTGAAAGACATGAGAAACTGATCAATATAACGACAAATTCCAATTCGAGAATCAAAAATGAAACATGCTATCCACCTCCTAAGAAAAGAGGTCATGGGCTTTACACACAGAATAAGACATATATTTTTGGAAGAAGTCAGTGGAGAAATTTGCTTTGCTTGATTATGAATATTTGTTATAAAAGTTTCCTTATTATTTGTTGTCATTGTTGTTCAGTAGGGGTACATGAGAGGAAAAGAAAATAAAGACATGCTTGATGTGCCTTGCCTGAAGAAGGCAAAATTTTTTTTAAAGTACTATCTTTACCCATTGGTTCATTTTGACTTCTGAATATACATTTGGAACCTTAGATCTCAATCTTTTCTTGGCATATGTAAAGAATTTTATGCTTGTTTTATTTATTTTAATAGTATTTTATTTTTTCCAGTTACACGTAAAGACAATTTTTAACATTCATTTTTTATAAAATTTTGAGTTCCAAATTTTCTCCCTCCCTTCCCTTCCCTTCTCTCTCCCTAAGATGGTAAGCAATTTGTTATAGATTATATATATGCAATTATGTAAAACCCATTTCCATATTAGTCATGTTGTGAAAGAAGAGTTTCCAAAAAATTACAATTTGCAAAAGGAAAAAAACCCAGAAAAAAATAAAGTGAAAATAATATGCTTTGATCTGCATTCAGACTCCAACAGTTCTTTCTCTGGGTGGGAATAGCATGAAATTTATGTTTGTTGAGGGCAAATGACATTTTGGTATCACAAAAGAAAGATTGAGGGAATTATTAAATATGTTTTTAAGTGGAATTATGGAACTTGATCTCATCTACATACATAAAGTGTTTAATAAAATGTTTTGTTTCAACTCCCTTTTTAATTTGGAAGCAATGCTTAGTTCCATTTAGGAAAGATGATAATAAGAGTTAAGACTAGGCAGAACCATAATGGGCTTAAATTGTCTCCCTGAAAAAAATGTCACATTTCATATTAATTTTTCTTGACATTATTAAGTAGTTCACATGTTTTAAATAGAGACCATAATTATTCTGTCTTCCATTATGTTAACAGTGCAAAAGTCTTCTGTTTCTCATTTGATCCAACTTGAGTTTTAATTGTTTTGGACTTCTTGTTAGCAAACAGATGACCAGAAATTTTCCACATCCTCCCACTTCAAAATTCCTCTGTCACCTCTGATTTCCTTTGCTTCTCAAGCTTCTTTAGTAAAGTTTTTGATCAATGTTGAATGTTAATTTTGTTTATTGTGCTACTTTGAGCCTTTGCCCTAACATTTTGGCTCTTTCAATCAATTGTTTATTAAAGGAATATGGAATTTGTGATTTTTTTGTTTTCCATATGTTTCTTTCTTGTTCCTTTTAATTGTGCTCAAGCTTCCTACCACATATTCCAGCTGGGGATTTGTATAACCTGATAATGTCACTCCACAGATCTTTAATAGCTTTCCTAAATCTCTTTTGCCATAGTGGTATCTGATATCTGTGTTCTGAGGTGTATCCCTTGAAAGTTTCAGTTTTCCTATATGATTCTTATTGTGACAATAGCTGCTGCATATACTCTCATTGTATGTTCTGAAATGTCTTTATACTTTCAAATATTTGAGTATGTATGTAGTATGTAGTATGTATTGAGTATATGTAGTATGAGTATTGAGTAAATGATGAAAACAAAAAGCCAGCTTTTAAAAATTGTTCTGTTTTAACATGTGATGTGCTAGCTAGATTCATGCCATAATTCTCAAAAAAGGATTTGAAAAAATTCATCTAAGTGTGTCCCCCTGTATTACAAAATCACTGGAAACAATAACACTGTTTTATCATCCATTTCACTATTATCTATTATTTATGCGCTTTTTCTTAGGTGAAAATTTTCAATAACCACAGGTTCTTCAATATTTCCCTCTTTATATTTTTCTTACTCCTTGATTCTATCTTTTATTTCATATAATCTAGACTTAGGGAGGATGCTATTTCTTATGATTCTTCTACACTAGTTGACAAGACATAATTCTTTGCCTTGGAGCAGAGGGTATCATTACCAAAAAGAATTAGTATCAAGTCTTCACCTATAAGCTGGTAAGATCTAGTCCAATTTTTGTTATAATACCAGTACATAAGAAAGTTTCCATATATTAAGTCTGTTTCATGCCTCTTGTAATTTATCTGCCTTAGTGATCAGCCCCATCTGTCCTAGAGAATTCCCAGCAAGCAGGGAATTGGTATTGCTGATTTGTTCTAGTGTCTCTTGACATTTGCAGTTCTAGGACACAAGAGAAGACCACTTGCCCCTCTATCCTACACAGCATACGGGTTGTTAAAACAATTTCAAGTGGGATCAGTTTTCAATCCTATGTTATTCTGTCAGTTTGATCGACTCTGAGGAGCAGTTGCAATATGTTGACTGGAACACTTGGTTAACCAATCAGGGGTTATCACCAGAGCCCAATTAATTAAGAGTTCCAGGGTTCTTGTCATGCTTTTATAAGTATAATTTTTTTTTCAGAGCACGCGAAGTTCTCTCTACATATCATGTTGATTGTCATTTCTCTATTTACCATTGACTTGTCCTCTCATTCCCCACCCCACACATGGATTGGACTTTGAGGATAGTTGTTTCTACTTATTATTTGTTATTGTATCTTGGATACTCAGGATAGGTGGATGATGAGTTGGCTTTGCAATTGAGCAGGAAGAAGACATTGACTTAAATTGTATTTGGGAAACTGTACCATGCTCTCAATGAAGCTCAGTGCCACAAAAACTCATCTTTAATTCCAATATTCTCCCAGTGATGATTTATTGCTATGACTCATGAAACATTACAACCTAGGAAGAATCAAACTATTTCCAAATAGAAATAGAAAGATGCAAGATGGGCTGTATCTTCTTGTCACTGGTGAGAAATGATAAAAAAAAAGCCATTAATAAGGACAAATATAACCAAAAAGGAGATATATTGTACCACAAATGAAAGACAAAATATAGACTATGCAACAAATGTTAATAGTAAAAAGAAATGAAAAGAACTCTGGTTCCCAACCTGCGGGCCAAGGACTCCTGTGCATGGGAGCCTGAATTTTTGTAATGGGTCTTTGAATCTACATTTTAGGCTTTATTTGTGTACAAAGTCATCAGCATAGCACACGATAAAAAACATGCCTTTTATAGACTAAATAAATGTCTCACATGTAACAATGTCTTTTATTTCAAATGTACTTAGATGATATTTTGATGAGAGGAAGTATGGTATAATGAAGAAAGCTACAGATTTGGAGATAAAAACCCCAGGATTCCATTCTTGCTACAAAGATTTCCTAGCTATTAAGCCAAGGACAATTTACTGAGCCTCAGTTTCCTCATCTGTAAAACAGGAATAATAGTAATGCCTAAATCAGAAGGCCATAAAACTCAAATAAGCTAACATACAGAAAGCATTGAAAAACTTTTAAGTGTTATGTGACATATATTGTATCTATATTTATGCCAGCTATTGTTATTTTTAAAATAATTTTTATTGCTTTCTTGTTTTTCTGCACCACCAAAATTTCACCAAGTATCATTCCCCTTTCCTCCTAAGAGAGTCATCTCATATAGCAAATAATATTTTAAATGTAAAAAGGAAAAAAGATTTTTAAAATCAGCAAAAACTAATCAATAAATCAAAAAGTCTGAGAGTTTAATATGCCACACTTGTGGACCTCTCATCTCTCAAAGGGGTGAGGTAGGAATGTCTACCAATATTTTTTCTTTGGAGCCATACTTTTTCTTTGTAATTTTGCAACATTCACTTTTTATTGTTTCACAGTGTTCTTTTGGATTATACTCTTGTCATTGTATACATTGTTTTCTTGGCTCTGCTTACTTCATTCTGCATCAGGTTATGGAAATCTTTTCATATTTCTCCGGTTTTCATCATATCCATCAGTTCTTACAACACAGTAATGGCAATATTTGTAAACCACAGTTTGTTTAGTCATTCTCCAATCATTGGGTGTGTACTTTGTTTCCAATTCTTTGCTATCATAAAACGTGTTATTATTAATATTTTAGGTATATAAAGACTTTCTTCTTATCAATGGGCAATTTGGGACATAAGCCTAATAGTGGAATGTCTAGGTCAAAGGATATGGACATCTTAGTCATTTTATTTGGAAAATTCCAAAGCTTTCCAAAATGTTGGCACTGATTCACATCCCCACCAACAATGCCCTAGCAAGGTGTCTATCTTTCCGCAATCCCTCCAACATTAACTACTCCTATATTTTATGTCTTTGTCAGTTCACAGAGGTTGAGATTAAACTTCAGGATTGCATTTCTCTTACTAGTGACTTGGATCATTTTTTCACGTGTTTATTAACAGTTTACAATTCTTTTGAGAACTTTGTTCATATTTTTGACCACCTATCTATTGGGGAATGGCTTCTAGCTATAGATTCTAATAAAATTCAGATTAAATTAAGGACATCACTAAATTCAAAGTAGCTTTTGGGTATTATATATTATGTAGTTTCTCAGTTTGTAGATACTTGTGCCAATACTGTCACATGTGAACCCACAACATTTTTTTTCTTATTTTAAAAAAATGTTCTTAAAAAAATTTGGGAGCAAGTAGAGTAGAGTAGAATTTGTGGGGAAAACTGGATGAGAATTACACAGGATGACAAGGCTTAGACAGGTTGTACCCCATAGATCAAACTAAGAAAAAGTGTTAATATTTCCAGTAAAATGGGGATAATGAATTCCAACTTCTAGATTTATTTCTTGCAAATTACATATTGGCCATTCATTTATGCACAGACATCCTTCAGGAAAACTTAAGAGTAAAATGTGTTTCGCTTACAGGGTGTCTTTATGTCACTCTTTCTGATATAAAGCTATACTTGAACTGATAGTTTTCCCCATTTGCCTGTGACCTGACACAAACTTCAATAAATTTTGAGGTCACATAAGAGAAGGTGCATACTCTGATTGAATATTGATTGGATGCGACAGCCTCTCTGAGAACAGTCCTCCAAATAATAGGTCACATTCTTTCATTGACTAGCAAGACTTAATCTTCCTGAGCAAGGCCTATTCCTCACACCTGTAGAACTCAAGGCAGAGCACTAATGTCACTTATCTTCAGGTGGGAGTCAGGGTGCCATTTTCTGGAACACAAGGGCTTGGTTAGTAAAGGGCACTTGAGTCTAACTCCAGATGGTAGAGCCCTAGGCTACCCAGGAAGATTGTGAGGATCAGTCTATGAGCATTGTCACACTCCTAAGAAGAAATTTGGGGCCAGAATCCAGGGAAACTCTCAGAGACATCTGAAGAGAGTTAGTGGGGAAAAAACCATTTATTCTTACAACCTTTCAGGGGATATAAATACAGAACTTATTTATAATCCAGACAATTGTGCCACTTTTGAATATAAAGAAATTCCTTGAGACGTATGAGTAATGTGTCATAATTTTTACAGACATTTTCCAATAACACACCAATTAAGCAACTTTAAAATAGATATGCCTCTGTATGTGATTACACATTCTACTGGAGAAACTAAATTATATTAGTCTTGACATTTTTATTATAAATAAAACCAAAAGACAAAAGAAACTTAGACTTAAGAGGGAGGACAGCTCATAGATTTTCCTTGAAAAGAGTTGTGTTTTTTCGTGAATTCTAAGGCACCAAGAAACATAATTCCTGGAACATTTGTTCATCTGCAAAAAGATTACCATGAAAATAAATGCAGCTTATTAGCCAACAACTGTTGCAGAGGAAGAAGAGATAAAGAAACCTTCTGAAAAATTTAATGAGACCTTTCAAATTAAAACATCATTTTCAGGCCAAGATGGTGGCTGGAAAGCAGGGACTAGCATGAGCTCCTTGCCAAGTCCCTACAAAAACCTATAAAAAATGGCTCTGAACCAATTCTAGGGCTACAGGACACACAAAATAGTGGAAGGAAGCAGGGCTCCAGCCCAGGACAGCCTGGATGGTCTCTGGGTAAGGTCTATCCTGCACAGAGCTCAGAGCAGAGCAGAACAGAGCTCAGCGTGGGCAGCGGGGATCAACCAGAGCAGGAGCTGGGCATAGCGTGCCCTATCACCTTGAATCAGTGAGCTGCAGCAGTTACCAGACTTCTCAACCCACAAACACCAAAGACAACAGAGAAGGTTAGTGGGAAAAGCTGCTGAGGACAGAGTATAAAAAGGAGTTTGTGGTTGGGCCACCACCCAGGGGGCAGCAGAGGTGGGGCAGCTTTAGAACTACAGCTGCAGTTGCTTCTGGCCCTAGGCCCACCTGGTGGGAGGAATTAAGTGGTGGGTCAGAGCAGGAGTGCAGAGTCTGCTGAACATTTAAGTCCAGTCTGGGTTGGGGGTTCTTGGGGAAGGAGGAGTGCTGATGAGGCAGCGCATCCACCCAACCTTGGAACATAGAACTCTTTAGTCTACAAACAGTCATACTCTGCTGAAAAACTCAAGGGTCAATTAAGTTGGCTGGGAACAAGGCCAGGCAGCGAAAACACACCCAGATTGTCTCAGACTCTGGAATCCTTCTCTGATGACAAAGAAGACCAAAACATACAGACAGAAGAAGTCAACAAAGTCATAGAGCCTACAAAAACCTCCAAGAAAAACATGAACTGGTCTCAGGCCATGGAAGAGCTCAAAAAGGATTTGGAAAAGCAAGTTAGACAAGTAGAGGAAAAATTGGGAAGAGAAATGAGAAGGATGAGAGAAAATCATGAAAAACAAGTCAATGACTTGCTAAAGGAGACCCAAAAAAATACTGAAAAATATACTGAAGAAAACAACACCTTAAAAAATACACTAACTCAAATGGCTCCAAAAAGCTCCAAAAAGCCAATGAGGAGAAGAATGCCTAGAAAGGCAG